>BGNK01000510.1:155103-187610 GCA_003297005.1 Symbiodinium sp. clade A Y106
GTGGCCGACCGAACGGCCTGAAGTAGTTCGACCAAGACCTGCAGGAGCGTTCGAACTGTGACAAAAGGATTGGACCGAGCTCGCTCCAAACAAAGTGGAAGGAACTCACAAACGATTGCGGGGGTCGTTATGCCATCGGCAAGGAAGTGCTTCGTCAGCTCTACTTGCTCCTGTGCTGTGAGATGGTCCCAGGCATCCTGCAGCCGCGCCAAGTCGTCCACCGTCTGAGCCCGGCAGTTGCACGCTAAGCGCAGCAATGCTAAGTCTGATGGCTGCTCTGCACATCTGCTCAGTTCAAGTCCCCTGTGGTGGATGTACGTCCAGTACAAGGGCGCTGGGTCCTGCTCGAGGACGTGCTTCAGCATGGCCAATCCAAGAAGCGTTGCCCTTGCATTGCTACGCGTCATGAACCGAGACCCCTTGCCACCAGCTAGGCCGCTCATGAACCCAAGGAGGTAAAGGACATAAAATTTCAGGAGCTCTTCACTCCCATAGGACTGCACCGCTGATTTCAAGTCCCCCAAGTTGGCGGGCACATTCTCACCCTGGAGCATCTGGGCAAAATTGAAGATACCTTGCATGTCTAGCATTTTTGTCATCAGTTCCTGGGCATTGCTGCTCAGACTGCCTGCTGACGGAACCGCCAACGGAAACGACTCGAGTATATACTTCATTGCCTTCTCCGGGCGCTGATGGCCTTGTGGAAGCTGCCGAGTTAGTGACCTGGGAGTTTCCGACAATAGGGGACCCTAATAAAGGACCCTAGATAGTAGGATCCTTATTATACCACAAAAAGCTACCCCTAATTTTCGGAAACTCCCACCTGTACTTGCTTATGCCCTTGACTGCTAGCAGGAAGATGACTGCAAGCAGCTTTTGGTCAGTGGCATCCGTCCAGTCAAAGAGCTCCCGCAAGTTTTGCCACTGAGTGTTGGTCAGGCGATTTTGCTGATTCTGCGCGGCCGTGTACCTAGACTGAGGACAGATGAGCCTCGACCAATCATGGCCCTTGCAAGCACGAGTTGACCACTATCATGAGAGTAAACAGACCCGAAACATGCCCAAATCTACCAGGCGACATGTCGTAGTCGTTCCGCGCGAGGGCAACCAGGCAAAGAATGGCAGATTCCGCTCTTTCCTGCTCCTTGGCATCAGAAAATCTGGCGTGCAGCCCGTGCTCGAGATCCAGCTCCAGGAAGGCCTCCCGCAGGCTTGCGACTGTGTTGTCTGCTGTACCCTGGCCGGGAACAACGGAAGTTACGAAGTCCATGGGGCTTAATGTAGCCTCCGCTCCGTTGACGCTGAGCCATGCCGCAATGTGAGGGGTCTCAGCGCCGTCGCCTGGATTCTGGGGAGACGCAAGGTCCAAAGTCTCTATCACCTGCCGATTGTCCACATGCTCCTCAAGGTAGAACGAATTGTTTGTGCAAGCCATTTGTGCACATTCTCGCTCCCACTCAGCCTTGTGCCATATGCCCCCTGGCTTTGTTGCCGGGACCGCCGTGTAGCAGGAGATGTACTCATTGGCGTACTCTATCACCATGGTCGTGCACAAAGGCGAATTGACAAGAATCTTAGCAAAATCCGCTGCGGTCAGCGAGAAAACTTCGGAAAAGGAGTCCGTGTGCAAACTGCATCTGTGCACCGCCGCCTCCACATATAGGGAGATCTCCGCAAAGTAGTGACAATCGTCTTCGATGAGGGCATGGTCATGTGGATATGCCTCTGCCGTCAGTTTAAACGTGCCGTGGCTGCTGATGTACATCTTCTCGGCCAACGAGCCTAGTTCATGGTTGGGATCGCATTGAACATGTAAATTTTTATTTCTTTTTGGGATTAAGTACCCATAAAAATATAAACTGTTACCCAACTATGACAAAGGAGCCCTCGCTGAAGACGGCCTCTCCCTCGCAGTAGAAATGCTTGTTTAAAACGCGGCAGCACTCGGCAAAGACCGCGGGATACGATGAAGAGATAAACTCAAACAGCGGATGGGCATTCAGAACGGAACCGAACTGAGATGTGGCCAATTCTGCCTCAAGCATGGGTGAGATCAAGCTGGGATCATAAGCGACAGGTGAGTGGCGCGTCATCCTGTAGTCTGCGTAGCTCATGACCCTCATCAGGAGCTCGGTGGACACGGCTCGTGTCTGCAGGAAAATGCGCAGCTCACGGCGCTTCTTGCTGCGCTCGCTATTCACCTGGCGGATCTCGTTCAAGGTGCCGGTAAGGATTGACAGAGCCGAACCAATGACCAAAACAGTTGTGACAAACAGGATCAGCACCTCGTCTGCCATTCTGCTGCAGCCATGACAGGACAACTCTCAAAAGCTCATAATCATGAGTGCGATGCATAGTTTGAACCCAGCCCCTGTGCATGGGCTGCATGGGCATGATTATCTCCCCCCCATTGCAAATACCCTTATTCGCTGTATTGGATTTGCTCTGGCGACGCGGTTGATATTCTCTGATGATGCAACTGTTTAACAACATCCATTTTACCTAGACCCTCCTTCTACCTTCTATTCTATTATAGGGATAGGGACCCAGTTTGAGGGTACAAGGAGGGTCCCGGTAACCCTCTTGGAAGTATCCCTGTCGCCATTGTAAGGCAGTCTGCCGTCAAAACGACTCCCCATCTGCCACCTTCAACCCGGCACGCTGTAAGGGTCGGCTTTTATGAATGGGTGGTGCCCCACCAAAACGTCCCGCTACCAGTATATCTACGTATATATTTATGTGTGTGTATGTATGTATATATGGACATAGATGTGTTTGTTGATTTAGTTACTCATTTAGTGAGCTATCTATCCATGTATGTCTTTAGCTGAGTTAAGGATTCTATGCAATATGGGTCTGGTTCGAACACTCACGCACAACCACTCACCCACGCACGCTGACATGCACGTGCGCCTTGGCAAGGTTGCAGCTTTGAAGCTGGCAACAGAACGAACTCATATTCGATTTATGTTCAGAACGATGATGGTGATAGCGACGGCAATCGTAAGAAACATGTGGGGATGCCGTCCTTCGTATTCTAAACGCAGTTGTGAAATTCTTGATGCAAGCAGGCCGTTGTGCATCTTTATAACTCAGTTCGCGACTAGCCAGGAAGGTGTAGTGCGACAATTGCTGCCTTCATTTTCCTCTCGACCGGATAGGAAAACGGTGTTACGTTCGACAGGTCTCATCCTTGGGTATTGTTGGTCACCGAATATCAACAACGAAATGCTTCAGGCGGAACAGCACAGTGTTAGCTGCACCATGCTTGCCATGGCTCTTTCAAAAGCTTCGGCAGTGCCGACACCCGCATATACGTCGACCCACATGCTGCTACGAAACTGCCAGTACATGCTGGGTTTCAAGGAGCACAGCCCGACATGTCAAATCCGTGGCACGAGACTTCTCGCACAAAGTGGAGCGAAAGGAAACTGAAACTGCACCCTGTGTTTTGGTCGGAGCTTTTCCCAGGTGTTGAAACGAGTCGAAGCGGGGGGTATTGGGGCCATTGGGGGTGCAGACTTCGCATGGCTCTTGGCGCGGCCCGCGCGGGGATGCGCGAGGTCCGCGCGAAGCCGAGACGGGAACCAGCCATCCCAGAGCCTCCAGATCACCCGCGAAGATTTTTTCGGACCCCTGCGTGCTTGCCGGTGCGAGAGGACTTCCAGCCGATTCCAGCCTAGTGGCCTTATATATGATTTTTTTCGCAATCCCCACGTACGCTCAGGCACGAGACGACTTTTTTGGGAAAGCACATCAAAGCATAATTGTGCTGGGCTGCTAGGGGTCCGTCGGGTTTTGCATGGCAACTTCGCAATCCCAATGTATTTACAGGTGCGAGATGCCTTCGAGCTAATTGCCAAATGAGCTTTTAAGCGAAATCCCCAAGCTTCAAGCGTGCGCCACGACTTAGCCCCAGTAGCACGGCTCTCTGAAAAGCATCGGCAGTAATTGGCAGCAACTTTACCGTGGAGTTGTGTGTCTGAGGACCCAGCGGCCAGATGCTCAATGCCACTGAAGGGATCCAGAGGAGGCGGTGAAGGCGGAAGTAGCATCCAAATCAGTGAGTGAATGTACTGGATCTCAAAGGTTGCTCCTTGCTCTCGTGTGATTCCGGCAAATTCTAGCCAACTTCTATGTTGGCCGGCAGATTGCACAGTGTCACCCAGTGCGAACCAGATGCATGCTAGAATGTGCGCGACGGCCCCGATGGCCACGAGCATCTTCCCGACTGTGAACGCCAAGATCATCCACTGCCGTCCCATCGAGATAACCAGATTCTCCAGCAGCACATTAATCTTGCCTGCTTTGAGAATCCTGAGAATCCGTATCGTTCGCAGTATCCGCAAATACCGAGCAGACCGCAATGGCTGCAAAAAGTCTGCAGGCGCATCCTCTGATGCCTGCTCAGCCCGTGGACAATGCCTAGAATTATAGTTGCTCAACCGCTACGGAAATGGGGCCCACTACTTCGGAACACGTGCCAAGAGTTCTAGGCCATGTACACCCAAGTTTCCCTTTTGACAGATGCCTGCCCCAGGAACCCCGCAGCAAAGTCCAGCAAGACGACACAAATATCAAACCCCAGCCACGTATACGCATAGCGCTTGGCAATTTCCCAGCGCCGGGTCTCGATGAAGCCGCGAACGTAGAAGGCGGTGTTGAAGTTCACTATGATATCACATGGCCAAAACGCTAAGGATATAATGGCAAATATCTGCAGTACTCGGCTGGAAAAGCTGATGGAGGAAGGCATCGGGGTTACCTCCCACTCGCTCCAAGCCATAGTCATGGGAAGCAGGAATGCATCCAGTACAATCAGGAGCACGCCACACAGATCCCACACCAAGCGGAATTTCGAATTGGGAGGGATCACTTGCAGAATAGATTCACATCTTTCCAGCTCTGTCAGCACTGTGTTAGCTCCACCTGATGCATACTGACCGACTGTCTGGGAGGGAGAGAGATATCCGGTCTTCATGCGTTCCTTCTTCAGCACATGCGCAGACTCAGCAGCTCGCATCGAAAGCTCCATCAAGTGAGAGTTCAGACGCATGTGTGAATGAGCGCTCGCTCCCAACATCTCGGCAGAAAGGAAGAGCGCATCCCCACATAAAGAGCTTGGCCCAGGCTCCTCATGGGGCATGGACATCACATCGTCCTTTAAGAGCCAGTCTCCCAAGGAGTCGGGCACTTTCCAGGAAGCTCGGCGCCCGGTGCCAGCTGAGAGCATGGAAGCTTCGACTGGAGGAGGCCCAGGCCCATCCTGACGCAAAACTTTGAGATGCTTCTGGATCCGGGCAAAGGCATCGTTCAATTCATCCTCCAAGTTCTGAATTCCTTCTTCCCAGGATGTAGAAGCCATGAGAAGGGAGAGGTGACACCCACGTCTCTTCAGCTCTTCCGTTTGCTACGAGTATTTGTCGACATCTTCGAAGTGTTTAGTTCAAAGGTCGAGACTGAACATTGACAGCTATGCTTTCAAAATAGTCTCCATGTCGGCGAAACGAACACAGTGCGCAGATGCAGCGATACCTTGAGCCAGTGCCAGAGACTCGTGTTCAGGCGAAGCCTCTCTACGACTGCGGACTCTCGCTCTCGCTCCCTCCGATAGAGGTGCACTGTGTGAGTCTTCCGCTCTCATTCGACGGCATGCCCTGAACTACGGCATGCCCTGCACTTGCTGTTGGTACCAGGACAAGGGCTGCTATCCATGTTGTTCCCTTCAAGTCGTCGTGCCTGCCGTACTTCTTTCTGCCTCTTGCTGGAGATTTGTGCTGCCGCGAGGACGGGTCGGGAGTGTGCAGATCGAGGAGCTCAGAACTGCGACATGCCTTAATTAAGTGCTGAACATGGGAATGCTTCGGGTGAGCAAAGTCTTTGAGCCGCTGCAAAGACAACTCGGTCAAGCTTGTCAGAAAAGGTTGCAGTTGAAAGAGGCGAGCTCCGAGCTCTTCGCTCAAAACTACAGCGCTCAAGGTTACAACATCGATTCGTAAGGCCTGGCTGCGAAACTTCTCAAAAACTTGAAGTGCCTCAGGCCACTTTTGGCAAGCTACACATGCCCATAACACAGCGTTGCAAGTAATCACGTTTGGCTGTATAAGTGCATCCTCCAGCCGTCCCAGAAGGGCCAGAGCGGGTCGCCAAGAGGCTCCTTTGGCACAAGCGCTGATGGCAGTGGACCAGGTTATGACATCACTTTGAAGACGAATCTTCTCCATGTCGGCAGCAATCATAAGAGCATGGACCCATTTCCCACACTTCTCGCAGGCACTGATGGCGGCGTTCATCGCGACCTTGTCTGGCTTCAGGCGCTGTTGCCCCAACGCCTCCAGTAGTTCCAATGCATATTTCCACTGCAGAGCCTTTTCGCATGCGCTAATGGTGGCACTAAAGGCAACGGCATTTGGCTTCAGCTGACTCCTCGGAAGCTCCATTAACAAGGCCAATGCCAGCTGCCATTGCTGCCCCTTCTCGCAGCTACTTATGGCAGCGCTGTGTGCGACAATGTCCGCCAGACATGACTGAGCATAACTCTCAGACAGCAGCAAAAGTGCATGCTCCCAGTGGCCACCGTTAGCACATGCGCTGATGGCACTATTTCTCGAGATGCTGTTGCCCTGAAGTCTTGCAGCAAAAAGCTCGAAGAAAAGCGTCAGAGCGAACTGCCACTGACTGCCTCTGCCACATGCACTAGTGGCCGCGTTATACGCTATGAGATCTGGCATCGGTCCTGATGACAGAAGTTCCTGAAAAACCATCAGCGCAGCTGGCCACTGTGCACACCCCTCACATGCAGTAACCAAGGTTCCAAAGGTGATGATGTCAGCTGGCAGTCGGCGCCATCGCTGGTTGCAAAGCAAGGCCAGGTTCTGCAGCCATTGCTCAGAAGTGTTGAGAACAGCAGCAAAGGCATTGTACGTAATCGAACTGCTGAGCTGCTGAGCCTCCGAACGGCCCAGGAGGCTGAACGCCCGCTGCCACTGAGCCCCGGATTCGCAACAGGAGATGCAAGCCACATAAGTGAAAGCATCAGGCGACTGTTGTGACCAAGAAGGATCTCGAAGGAACAAGGCTGTGGACCACTGTGGTTTACAAGCATTGATGACCGTGTTGACCATCACCAGATCAGGCTGGCTATGCAAAGCAGCGACGTCTTTGCGGACGCGCAGGGCCTGCTCCCAAACAGCAGCCCTGCTAAAGGAATTGCACATCGAGTTCAACGTAATCATGTTGCCCTCCTGCTGTGCTCGCATCTGAGCCTTCAAGGCTATTGCCTTTTGCCATCCCACACCCTCAGAAGAAATCATCGAGTTGTAGCTGACAATATCAGGCTTCAGATACACCCGTTTGAGGTCTGAGAGCAGTGCACCAACTCGCATCCACTGGCCTGTGCTTCGGCCCAAACTTGTCGTTGTGATGTTATACGTTACCAGACTGCTTTCTAAGCTTGCACCTTGAGCCCCTGTGAGGAGGCTTAACGACTGAATCCACTTCGTCTCATTCCGAAGAGCATACGCGGCAGCCCCGTATGTCATGGTGTTTGCTTGAAGTGCCGGTCTCTGCAGATGACAAAGCAGGCCCAAAGCCATCCTCCACCTCTTGGCTGAACGGATTGCAGACGTATACATGCTTTCACTCACCTGCAGCTCTTGCTGTTCCAAGTCGTGTAGAAGTTGAGCGCCCTCGGCCCAGTCCGACCTGGCAGGGGATCTTCGAGAGGTAAAGCTCCTGGACGTCTCCGGGACAATCACTTGCATTCTACCTGGCCCTGGCCGTGTAGTTTGGCGCCATGCGAAGTGAGGGCTTGAATTCAATGTGCTGCAGTCTTGGGATGTGCGAACATCGAGAGGAGGAAGAAGGCTGCTTGACGTGCGAAGCTGTTCCGCAATGATGCTACGAAATCTTAACACAAGGATACTCCAGGATGACAATTTTGGTTTTAACGGGCGGGAAAGTACTACGACTACGAAAGCAGGACTCATAACAAAAACACCTGTGCAAATTAACGCGCACACACACACACACATATGCACACGATAAACTACGCAACAGTCAAGGGAATACTCGTCGAAGTGGCGATTGGATTACTCGCAGTGGTTTGCGTCGTTGTCTGCGTCGTTCAAGTTACCCCACCAGTCACAAGCCTCTTTTCACATCGTGCAAATTCTGAATCGTCTCCTGTATCATGTGAAGCTCAGCAGACTGCCTGAGTTCACGGATGCCATTAATTCCAGGCCTTGACACTGCACATGATGAAGAATGGAGGCCGCTTTGTTCGGCTGCCTCGCAATGACACACGCGGCCATGACAGAGTTGTAAATCACAGCGTCTGCCTTCACACTGCCATCGCACAGCTCCTGCAGTAGCACGAAAACTGGCTGGCAGCGCTGAGCGCTTAAACATGCATCCATAGCTGATGAATGCAATACCAGATCTGCTTGAAATCGAGGCAGAAAAGCCAAAACCAGTTGCCACTTAGTAGATCTTCCAGCAGCAGCTACAGCGGCGCAGCCTGTCAAAATTCCAGGAACAACCCGCTGCTCCACTAGCTTGGCCACAACCTGCACAGCATCCTTCCAGATACGACCCCTCTGGCGCGCATTAATAATTGCATTAAATGTGGTGAGGTTGGGTTCCATGTGGCCGTCTTGCATTCGGCGCAGGGCTTGAAGAGACTCCTTCCATCGTTGCTGGCTCCCACATGCATTCATGAGCGCCTTACTTGTCCAGTTTCCAAGTCGAACCAAAGCTGACTTATGGGGGTCATGTAGAGATTCTGGAAAGCTAGTATTCTAGTACCCCCAGAAGGTTCAAGGCTACGTCCTCTACACCACTATACTCTACTAAGCTGCGTTCTCTGCCGTGACTGTCGCTTGGAGACCTCGTCTTCGTAGTCTCCGAAGCAGAGAAACCACCGAAGGCCATTGCGAGCTCTTCTCACATGCACTGGTGGTGGCATTGAAGGTAATGGTCGAGTCCGTAGGCTGCCCTGGAAGGGGGTTTGCAGAAGAAGCGCCCAGATTTTTTGTGAAATAGAAATGACATCCTGACATGCACCACGAACACTATACAACAATATTCTTGGCAACAAACACTCCAGCGGCAGTAGCCATATCAAAGCCTAGCCGATCTCTGAAGCACTTCCTACTTACTCTGTCACCCCCCCCACCCCCATAGGCAGGAATAAGCGTTCCTCCTTTTCTGCTACACTTCTCTAGATCCCAACGACAGCCCGACAGTCAAGCCTGTCACGTAGCTGTCAGACATGGCATTCATCAAAGCAATCGCTTGAACCCAACAGCAGCTCTTTTCACATGCGCTGATGAGGGAGTTACAGATGACAGCATTGGGAAGTAGGGCCCTTCTCAGCATCGCAGCTAAAACTGTCACAGCACTCCTCCATCGTCCTTCACCTGAGCAGGAGCTCACAGCTGTACCATATAGAACCAGGTTCCTCTGCAGAGCTGGTGTTTCCAATAGGATCTCCGTGGCATGAAGCCATTGGAGCGATTGTGCGAATATGCTGTGGACTGAGGAATGTGTGATCACATCAGGTTGAATACCGTCAGAGTGCATGTGGCGCAATGCGCAAATACCGATTTGCCAAAGACCATCGGCATCACAAGTGGCGAGTACGACGTTGTGAGTCCGAACATTTGGCCACAAGCCGTGTTGCGACGCATGTCGAAACAGAAACTTTGCCAACTGCCAGTGATTTGACGGTCTCGCTGCAATGATGCATGAGTTGTACGTGATGACATCTGGTTGCAATTGCATCGTGGCTAAAATGTCTAAAGCCCATGGCCACCCCGCCAGTGTAGCTGTGGGCTCAGACATAGGGTCTTCTTCCAGGCTGTTGATGAGAGTGTTCAAAGTCAACACGTTTGCCCGAATATTTGCATGCTGCATCCGGCCGAGAAGAACCCGCGCCTGCACCCACCGCCCACCACAAGAAGCCAAGGCCGAGCTGTGTGAAATGACATCCGCCTGTAGGCTCATGCGTTGCATCTTTGACAGGGTCGAAGACGCAGTTTCCCAATGACTGCAACCAGCACAGACGTTGAGGACGGAGTTATGTGTGATGGTATCCGGAGAGACAGCAAGATCACCCGATACTTTGAGCAGATCTCGAGCTACCCGCCACGAAGCGACCTTCTCGCAGCTGTTCAGAGCTGTGTTGAAAGAGAAACGGTCCTGCTTCAGTGCGGCAGCTTTCATGTTCTTCAAAAGTTCAATGCCACCCAGCCATCGAGCATCGTCGCACATACTCAAGGCTGTGTTGTAGGTGATGACATCTGGCTGAATCCCATGTGGCACAACGCAAGCAAACAGCCAGCCAGCTTGCGCCCATTGGCGACACTTCAGGCATGAAGCAATTGCGGCATTCATAATGAAGGAATTTGCGCTGAGTGCTTCGTCTTTCAAGCTTTTGATGTGGCAAAGGGCCGTCTGCCACTGCTCCCCAGTGTGGCATGCAGATATCATCTTGCAACATCTCTTCAGCCTGGATGAACGGTCTGGCTTCATTCCGGCTCTCGCTGCATCGGACAGCTCAGGCTCAGAATGTCGCGCCAAGATCCTGCTACGGCTGAAGCATGCTTGAGCCGGTGACGACCTACCAGTAACGAACTTTCTCAGCGTGGTTCCGTACGACGATACACCTTACACTTCAGCTGCAGCAGATAAGGCACAATGCCCACTGATCGTGGCAGAAAAACTAGTTGATTTAAATGCCGAACTTCCAACTGCTGCTTCATCATGCCCTTTGACTCGATGTGCCAATTTTTTTCGAAGTGTCTCGCTGCATGCCGTGATAGGCATCATTTCCAGATGCGGCGGCAGCTGAACTAGGAGCAGCTGCTGATATGACGACTCAAGATACCACATCAAGCCGCAACGCCGGTTGTGATCGTTGATACCTTGAGTACAAAATCAAATCTCGCTGCCACTGCGTGCTGCGACCGTAAGCCTGCAAAGCAGCAGAATGACACAAAGTTTATCTCCAATCCAATACTCCGTTTGAAGTTTGTCCCCGTAAAGACAATTGCCAATTGCGTCTGCCGGTGTTTTGAGCCACATGCACTGATGGCCGTGCTGTAAGTCACAACGTCGGCCTCTAAACGCTGGAGCACTAGCTCCATGACGAGCTGCAGACACAGGTGCAAATGCCCGGTCTTGCCGCAGCCAGTCGTTGCGGTAGTGAAAGTAATTGGAGGGCCTTGCAAAGCTGCAGCGCGGCGATCCGCGCAGAACACTTTGCACAGGCACTGGCCGCGGCGTTGAAGGTGATGGCGTCTGCTTGCACTCCAATCTCGTAGCGCCAGGCCAAAGAGAAGCAACTTGCGACTACTCTTGCATCCACTACCGCTCTGAACCGCTCTCGCGCGAGTTTAGGCGTTTAAGCCTTTCGCTTAAAGACACAATGCAGATTGCAGTCCATGCCACGAGCACCGTGCAACTGCCCCTACTTGCGCCGGAAACATGGGGTGCAAGCGCCAGGAACTGCAACTAGTTCTCACTTGTCTGCACTACGCTGCAATCTGGGATCCCCTACTACAAGGCCCTACAATAAGTCAGACCCCTCGCAGCCAAGGCACTTCCTCGACCTCGCCAAAAGCTGCCAGAAATTGCCCCAACTCGTCGGTGCCCTTCTCGAAAGGCAAAGGATCGACAAAGACCTCTCAAGCGGTCAGAGAGTTCACAGCTTTGGTGGCTCTATTAGCCATAAGGTGCCCGCGTTGAGTACAAGTACAAGTCAACTGCGTGGTCAGAGCGGGCTACTTCTCTCCGGCCTCCTTGTCCGTTGGCAAAGCAGCCACGTCAGGGCGCACCATGGGAATCTCATCGAGGTACAAGCAGAAGTCTTGTGGCGGAGTGACCTGGCCATTGTCGACTAGCCTACTGGGCCTACTGACCAAGGACAGATCTGAAGATATCTGACAGTCTGCAACTCTTCCGAAGCTGAGAAGTACGCAAAGTCGTCTCGCTCCTGCCGGACGCCAAGGCTTCAATCATTGCCGTGTCGGAATGACTAATATAGGGGCCCATTATTTAGGCCCCTATGTGAAGAATACCTACGATTCTTGCACCCGGCTCCGGCGGATGGACTCGCCAGCAGTCAACCTTATCGCAAGCAGCGCCCCAATGACCTCGGTGCGCAATCAAACTCGCAGCTTTCGCCTTTCGCGACACCTGTCAAACAGCCTCGACCCTTGCAAAAAGAACGTCCGGGATTGCTTGGCATGCCGAGGTGCACATGGCTTTCAGGGGATTGAGGTCGATGGCACGGCCGAAAGGGTGCAAATACCTTGAACTCATCACAGCAAACGACAAACGACTCTATCGAAGACTCAGTTGCTGGCGGTGCATGCGGCCTGCCCACCATTCACTTCACTATATGTGGTTTTGTCTGCGCGTGTATTGAATACCATCTACCTTCTGCGCCGGTACCACTACTCAATTAATTTTATTAATGAACAGCCACTACCAGTACGACGACGACGACGACTACTGCTACTATCTCGAATGCAGCTACGACTGCTGAGACAACATGGGTACCACATGTACCACTTACCACCATGATAACTGTTCTTCGTTTTCTGGTTGATGCAGTCTTGACTGAGCACGATGAGTTTCGTTGCCAGGGCGGTTTTGACCACGCAAAAGATTGTGGCGAACAAGACGATGACGATGATGATGCTACTGGTATGTCCAGTCTCGGCAAGACCGCTGCCGTATGTTGTGGTTCACACTGTGTTTCTAAGCACCTGACCAGCAGCCCGCGCGCTCGCATGATGAGCCGTATTTGCAGATTTCATTACGACCTGAGCGAAGGAGGCGTCGTTCGCTCGGACGATTAAGGCGAGGCTTCTTAGGGTCGGAGAGCTTTTGATATGTGGGGTGCCAGAAATTGTCGGCACACTTTACGTTTTTCGTGTAGAGCTTCATACTTTCCGACACCGGAAATCAGTGACGCCCGCGACGTTCGTCTCGAACCTTAGGCATGTCTAGGCAGCTTAAGCCTTTGATATGTCCATACAGATCTAGCCTAAGCTCCTTATCCCTTTGTGGGAAACCCAGCCAGGAGGCCTGGAACAGGCTGCACGGCCTGACGAAGAGAGTCCGAAACCTCGGGCGCTCTCCTCTCGAGGCCCCTTCGTAGAACACGGTTGTCACGGCTTTGATGGTTTACCCCTTTTTGATTGAGTTTCCGGGTTGGATACTCTCTGGGCTTAGGGTTTCGACAGCACGAAGCAGGCACGGATTCATGCGGGTCAGGCTTGCTTGCTACCATTACACCCAAGGCGGGGGTCCGGGTTTGGGTTTAGGGTTGAGATGTACAGAGGAAGCTGATTCATGCTATGTTTTTCTCGTATCAGATGCGTTGGATCCGAGCGACTGGGAGCCGCGGAGGTGGGAAAGCGAACGGCCTCGGACGCGTTGCGGTCCTTGGTTGCACCGAGACAGTCCGAATGCCGACGCACTTCTTGAAGGCAGCCTAAACGCGAACTTTATAAATCGCACCAGCAGTGACATCAGCCAGGTGTATCTAGAAGGGTAACAGATGCAATTAATCAAGACCAGGTAGCTACACAGGGCAGCAACTATGCATGGGGCAGAGATGCAGCAAACATACATCGAGGTACGCTGCATTGCAAACACACAGTTTCTTGAGCTCGTTTCTTGCTTGAGAACCGCAATTTCGGGGGCTTTCTCGGAGCTATCTCTAACGCTGGGCAACTAGCATGACAACAGATAACATGGACTGCAGTTGCTACAACAGCTCCACGACATCCGAACTCTCAACTCTCTGGCAGGATTGTGGAGCGAGGAGACTTCGAGTGCCGGCCGCAGAAGCTTCGGGACGGCAGTTACCGTTGCACATGTTACTGTTCCTGCAACCATGAATCCTAAGCTACTTGGGGGATCGGGGGACTAAGTAAGGTTTTAAAAACCTAAACTGAGGTTGTAAATACCTGCCTATAAGTATAGTCACCTTACTTATTGAGGTAGGTAGGCAGGTAGGTTGGTCAGGTAGGTAGGTGTGTGCGTGTGTACCGAAGTCGAAGACACAATCTTCAGCAGCCTCGCTGCTAGTAGAAAAAATCCTGGGTTGCCTGTCCTGAAGGACAAATTCCTCAAACCCCCAAGCCTACGTCCTTCATCCTAAATCTTACTTTCACCCTAACTCCGTGAGAAAGACGAGAGTCCCTGGAGGCACTGACGGAGGCTGCGCCTTGGGAACCGTAACCTTGGCTGCGGGCATGAGACTCTGCCACACCCATCGGTCTAACGCTTCTTGTTGCGAGCGCCTTGACTTTGTACTATGATAATATGTATGAGCCTGGACATGAATAGCTTTCAGCTTCACTTTCGGTCCTGCTGCCCGGTTGTTGCTGTTACTCAGACTCTGCTACTATTACTACTAACACTACCGCTCCGATGACCACTGTGACGACATTGACCGCCGACCGACTAACACCACCACCGAACTCGACACCACTACCGCCATCATCACTGCTTGCGCACTCCCATGTCTTTTCGTGAGGGGGCCGCTTGTGTTTAATTCAAGGCTAGTACTACTACCAGTCGTAGCCCGCATCGAAGCTGCTGAGCCTGAGGACTGAAATCGCAAACCGCTCCTTTCGCACATTGGGACATTGGGGTTATTCTCGCTGACTGCGAAATGGCACCTGTCCTCAAAATTATAGTAGCCTCTCGGCGGGTAACCGCATCTCTGACCCTGATTTAGGCAACGGCGCCTGCGCCACCTGGACAGGACGAACTTGCGCGCCTGGGGCGCGGGGAGGGACACCTGCGCGAAGTTGGGAGAAGTCGCGGTAAACTGTTCCATGGTCGCTACGCACACCTGACTGCATGGCCCACATCTGGCTAGCCCTGGACTTCACGTGCCATTTGCAAATGTATTGCTGTGCGACACGAGCGGCCCCTTCCCTGAAAGGCTGGAGGCGGCTCCATGTTGAAGCATGACAAGGCTTGGCAAGGCTGTAAGTTGCTGCAAGGTGCTGCTCGGATAGCCAAAGTTAGGATCAATCAAGATGACCCCCTAAAGAACTCTTTGCCACGGTTGCGTTCGAGCTTGCGAGTTTGTGCACACATGAACCACACGAATCCTGAATCTGGAATATCGGGCACTGCACGACTGCTGAGTCTATGGACCATTCAACGCCTCAAGCTTTGCGGCCAAGCAAAAGCGGACGCCCAGGTTGAGGCATGATGTCACTTGTTGAGGAACGTGCTTGCCCTGCTCGTGTCAAGTAGCAAAGGACAGGGGATCTTCGCAAACGCATGCCATCATCGCTTGGTTTGAAACCTTGCTGGGTGCAGCGGACTTCGGCACTGCTCACTACAGATAACTTCACAGCACGTCTCCATGTCAGGTCCGGGTCGTCCCTTACATCGCGGCCAGTCCCGACATGTCGGGCCGGGGCTTGGCGCCTCCTTGCGGGTCACTTGCCTCGCAAACGACTAGGCCCAAGGCCGTTCGTGGATCGTGACAGTTATCAGAGCACATCAGGGCAGTTTGGGCCGAGAATCTGTAACATGGCGGCAGCGCTTGGCCTTCAAGGGGCGTTGGCTCAGCTCGCTGGCCTTGGGTTTAGCCTGAAGCACAAGACCAGGCAGGCACAGATCCTTGTATACCGGACGAGAGATAGGAATAAATTGTTGTCTGAGCTACGAGTACAAGCAGGTTATCTACAGCATCCGCACTTGGCCCAGGGTGCGGAATTGCCCCAGTGCTTTGCACGAAGAGCATCGAAGAGCCACGTCACTCCCGGCCTATGGTTTGGGAGCTTCCCGAGGATGATCCACCTGAAGCTGTAATTAACTGCGACGCTAAGCACAGCAGTTTTGACGTCGGGGTTGTCTCGAGACATAATCCACCTAAATCCCAGCTAAGACAATGGAAGGTAAAAAGCGGCATTCAAGCGCTTTCTTCTGCAGACAGGCGGCTGCACGCCCTATTGGGATGCCAGTCGTGGTACCCTTCGCAGACCGCACCAGGAACGCAAGAATCTGAAATGCCTTCTGTCTGCTTGCACCACATGCACAGCATATTCCAGCCTGCACCCCGGCGACGCTGAGCTCACCTGAGGTCATATGGAGTACAGAGACATGCTGTCGCTAGAGGGTAACACCTGCTCTTTGACCCTAGCGGCGTGTTGCAGCACTACCGGGATCTCGCAGAAAATGCTTTTGCAACAAAAGGAACGCAACGCTTCGTGGAGGACGAGATGCGACTTTCTTCATGTCTCCGAAACATGTAGACCAAGCTGAGTATGGCCCAGAGAGTCCAGGCAAATTTACCTCACTGTTCATACGTGCCACTCTTGTGAAGATCTGGATGCTCGACTGCTGGCACACAGCAATACTTTCAGAGAACCTGCCGACGAAGTCACAGCGACAGTGGTAGAAATGAAAAACAACAGCTGAGTACGAGTAGCAAAAGCAGAGATGGCAGCACTGGGGGTGGTAGTGGTAGTGATAGTTGTCGCGGGCGCAGCAGCAGTACTGATGATGGTGGTGGTGGTGGTAGTAGTGGTAGTACTAGTACATACTAGTACTTGTCGTCGGAGTAGAAGTAGGAATAGTAGTAGTAGCAGCAGCTGTAGTGGTTGTGGTGGCGGTACTGGTAGTGGTCGTAGCAGCTGCAGCAGCCAAAAGTCGAGTGTTGGCACATCGCAGCTCAAACGAGTTTCCGGGATGTTTCCGGCGTACAGTGTTTCCTGTCTGTTCGGTTCCCGTTGTAGTGTTTGTCTTTGTGAGCAAGTTGAACACCAACCCATGCCTCAAACCATCGTATTATGCTGCATGAAAACCGCAACACAACTCAAGGTTGTTGCAAACTTTCTGCAAAATCCTGTAAGAACGATCGGCACACCCTGTGCGGCGGCAGACGCGCCCACTACCGTGTCCTCCTTGTAGTAGTGGTAGTAGTGGTAGTAGCAGTAGGAGAAGAAGTAGTAGTTGTAGTAGCAGCAGTGGTGTGGTGGTGGTAGTGGTGGTAGCAGTAGAAGTAGCAGCAGCAGTACTGGGTACCGGGGTTAAGTCCACGCAGGTTGTGTGAAGTCGGCTCCCCCCAAGCTCACGCCCAGATTCGCGCGAAGTCGACCCATCCGCAAAAAGTCGACTCACACACTAAGATCTGCAACTACACGCTGGTTTTGAAGGNACGAGACTCTTTGCACAAAGTGAAGCAAACGTGCACTGAAACAAACGAAAACTGCAAGTGCACGCCATGTTCTAGTGGGAGCTATCCGGGCCTCGAAACGAGCGCAAACTGCATGTACATGGGTTTCAAGGAGCTCTGTCTGATCATGGTTGCAAACCGCACCCTCACTGTTGGTTGCAGCCTCCTCTCCTTCGGGGACGCACAGGTTGGGGTTCACGGCTGACGGATGGTAAACTACTGCCAAGCGCCACCGTCCGACCCGTAAAACATCCCTCCAAAACTTGGGTTTNCGAGGTAGTGGTCGGAAGCTACACATCTAAGAGCTTTAGCCGAGCTTGTAAAGAATACTCAGTCAAGCTTCGTCGGTTGGAGGTCGCACACGATTGCAATCCCGACTACTTTCCAAAGCGTTTACAAACACAGCTGCTCTATGGGAATCCCCATGTGCTTGCCGGGGTGAGATGACCTCCAGCCAAATGTTCTTACGAGCTTGTATGCAGAATCCCATGTGCACGCCCGCGCGAGACGATTTTTGAGAAACACATCCNATGGGAATCCCCATGTGCTTGCCGGGGTGAGATGACCTCCAGCCAAATGTTCTTACGAGCTTGTATGCAGAATCCCATGTGCACGCCCGCGCGAGACGATTTTTGAGAAACACATCCATTCATATGTGGAGTAGGGCTTGGCGTTTTAGTTCGGGTTTCAATGTCGCCACACAACTGGCTCCCAAGCTTTAATTCGGAATCCCCATGTGCTTGCCGGGGTGAGATGACTTCCAGCTAGANGCGTTTTAGTTCGGGTTTCAATGTCGCCACACAACTGGCTCCCAAGCTTTAATTCGGAATCCCCATGTGCTTGCCGGGGTGAGATGACTTCCAGCTAGATGCTCTTACGAGCTTGTATGTTATGCGGAATCCCCATGTGCACGCCCGCGCGAGACGACTTTACACAAGGTGAGACGACTTAACCCTCCTACCCAGTAGCAGTAGTCGTCGTCGTTGTTGTTGGTTGTTGTTGTTCTTGTTGCAACCGTCATCGTCCATCTGCGTCTCGTCATATTTATTTCTACAGTTGCCGTGGTGGTAGCAATGCTAGCGGCAGCAGTCGGCAGTAATCGTCATAGCTGTCTTTGAAATAGGCAGCAGAAGCAATACTACAGCAGCAACAGCCCCAACAGTCCCAGAGATGATTCACCACAAGCACGTGCGCAGAGTCAGGGCGGACAGACCTGCTTGACACATGCGAATAAGGCCGTGTGCCAAGTTGCCCAAGTAGGCTGCGATAAGGAAAACCCAATCGTGTTGTGTCGCTGGGGCATCAGAGTAGTTCTCCTTCAGGTCGATGTAGCCTGCATGCAAACAAACAGTACATCGTACATTGGCATCTAGTTTAGAGGATATAATACAGATTACACGTCTACAATCTTTGATAGTTCCTTTCTATTGTGGCCTGAGGCCGGCCTCCAACCCCCAAGGTCTGGTAGAGCAGCGTCAGCATGACCTTGCCAAGGACCGCCAGGGGGCCTACGAGAGAAGGGTTGATTCAGCCAGGAGATCGCCGAGGCCCATGCATCGCCGAGCGTCAAACTGGCCGCTTTCTCGCATCCTTTGGTGTTGAGTTCAGGACGACTGCGACAAGCCGATCTACCATTCCAACGGGGCTTCGTGTGCTACTTCAATCCACTGCAGTATTTAAAAGTTGTCATTGTGCCTCATCGTTTTTTCAGTAGGCTCCTTTTCGATCTGTGGCCACGAGAAAGGCCATGGTCGCTAAGCATGTCGACCCACTCTGGGCCCTTGAGAACATGCGCAACAAGGACTGGTAACTGTAGCTTCTCCAAGACATCAGACAAATTTTCCCCACATGGTTGCCCAAGCACGTGGCTAAGAAGTAAATGGCCATGTACTACAGCTTAATTACCGTGTATCACCTGCACAAGGCAAACACAGAACACATGGCTTTCCGAAACTACCGTACAATCGCTTCAGATTTGGGTTCCCCATGCCAAAACCGCACGATGAAGGATCAGTCAGTTGTTCGACCTCTCAGACAGACAGACACATTCACATGCTCCCTCTCTTGCTGTCTCTCTTCGTCGTCTCGCGATGAATTGTCACAGAACTTTAGTGCGAGGACCTAGGCAGCGCAACAATCCTTTCGGACACAAACCCTTTCAGCACGGCACTGGAAGCGAACTTGACCGCCTTTTGCTGCCTCCCAACCAAATGCCACCAAATAGCGGTTTTGCCACGAGGAATGCTGGCAATTACGAGGCAGCGTGCCTCGGAAGAACGCGGGGCGCGTGAACTTCCCACGAGCAGTTGTGATAATGCTTGCCAGGCTGCCGTAAACAACAGCCGCCAGGACGAGGAAGATCGGAAGTATCAACAGGTGCCTTGACAGCAGAAGCAACCAATCTTCTAGCAAGAACCCCGCAAAATCCTCAATCACAACACTGAGTCGGAGAGCAGCAATCCATGGCAGTCCCGGCCAAAAACTCCCAAAACAGCTAAACTTCCATCTGCTAGGCCGAGAAGCAACCCAAGGAAGATGCAGCACGACACTTTGGTCGTCCTTGGCCAGAGGTATGTGTTGCAGCTTCAGGGAAACGACTTCTGGGGACTGCGACAAACAGGGCAGAGGTCACTATAGTGACTATAGTGCAGTGCCGGCAAGAATCTGAATAACCAACTGCCGCATTGATGCGCTATGCATGGCAACAGCGCCATGTACCCAGATCTCGAAAACGTCTGGTACTCTCCTCCCTGCTAGAAGGTGTGCTGTCGTCTGCGAGTTAGCCTGGCCAGTTCAGCGGAACCCCATTCAAATGCATATACCGCGATGCACATTGGACGCCTTGGTGACAGTAGCTGGCATGACTGAAGCCCGCGACAGATTCTTGTGAGCGGGTACGGCTTCGAGGCACGCCGCCATAGATGTTGCATGATATTGCCCATGTTCTGCATACGGCGCAGGGACATCAAAAGACCGAAGCTCCGTGCATGTTTCCGTTGAGAAGCCTGAAGGATAGGGCGTTTCCAAACTACGTGAAGCTAGCAGGCACTTCATGGGCATCGTGCGGTGATGTTTTCCTTGCGGGTTTTGACGTACCACCGAACAACTGCGACATAGCAACGACAGGGGTGAGACTCCTACATGCACCGGTCTGTCTCTGCGGCACGCCTCTTGCGAGACCTGAAAACGGCGTGCGCAGCTGCCTACGGGACCAATTAAGTCACCTTGTCCGCCATCGGTGCTGTTATGTAAATGCAGTTCCGGACAACCCCCTACGCATTCGTGCACAAACCCATCTGATGACGGACGCTCTCATAGTACCCACCCACAAGTGCTTTGCACTCTCCGGCGGATCTTGTTTCACATTTTTGACCTCTTCTAGTCTTCGCCTTTGCCTCTGCTATACTGTGCAGCGCATTTGCGCTGCACACCCTGCAGATCTCTGGAGACCCATGTTATTGCTTGCAGCTTGTAGCCTCCGAGATCTGCAGGCAGCTGTTGCGCGGCCGACAGACTTCTCGTGTTCTTCCAGAGGGCCCCCAAGGGCCCGCGAGCGTCTAGCAGCTTCAAAGCGTGCTGCAACTAATGTGGGGCTCTGTTGGTCCCGTCACATGCTAGCTTCCTACATCCTCACCAACAGCCTTCCGCCCTCCTGCCAGTCAAGGTGAAAGAGCTGCACCCAACAGGCGACTTCCTATCCACCGAGGTAAGTGTACACCGGCTAGAATCTAGAACAGTGCTGGATGCCAGGTTATGCCAGATCATTTTGCTGAGAAAGAGAGCTTTGTCGTACGTATTATTGCGTCCTGTTTTACATAAACCCTTCAATATTGAGCCTCCTGCGATTCTCAGAAATCACACAACAGTGTCGCAGGGACATGCTCTCGTCTGGTGTGGCTTGGCGAACTACTGTCAACTTTACGCAAAAAGTACCGGCAGACCCTTACTACTAGAGTAGCAGTGGGAAAGTTTATGACACGTCATGATAGCAAAAACTAAAGACAGATTCAGGATAAATTGGGCCTCAACACCCCGAGGCTCCGAAGATCCGGAGGTCAAAGGTGCCGTCGAGTTCACCCTGCCCCCAGGTTTCCCAATATAATACCAAAACCCTCGGCTTTGGCGTTGCAGCCTTTGCTTTGCCTAGATACAAGTTGGTTCTCCGGCGCTAGCAAGCGCCAGCAAACACCAGCAATTTTCTGGCCGCACGAACTTTCTTTGGCAGAACTTGTCTGCTAGCTTGATCTCGCGGCAGTGGCCGAGATTCCACTCTTGAAAAGAGCAGGCGTTGTGGATCTGAGTCATCAGACCACCTGGCTGCCCTGGCTACTCTGTTGAAAGGCGAAAGACGGTCAAAGATGTTTTGCCGGAACGGCAGCACGCAGCTTTCTGCGCTTACTCGTTCATATTGAACAGGCTCCGGTTCCGAAAAGCTAACCCCTCGTGCACTGTACAAGGTGTGAGGATGCTCCTCCGTACAAGGAGCACTGCGAGGTAGGCAAGCTCCGGCACATCAGATCTGTAAACCGGCCCCGCAGATCTAGGCTCGGCCCCATGCACATGGCCGTTAAAATTATGCAGAAGTGGGTTGCTTGTTCTGATTACACTAGCTGGAGCACTGGGTGATTCTCCCACACACAGCGCCGGCAGAAGCAAGGGATCTGCGGATCTTTGCCTGCCGGGGTAGGCTGCCCAGGCTGCATAGTGTCTATCTACCAACACTCCAAGTGCAAAAGTGCTTGGACAGGCATGAATAGCATGCTTGCACGGTCTTGGAGACTGTTGTCACACTCCGCCACATCTGCTACGGCCATGCTTGCTCCAGGCAGGACACGCATCTGCGATCTGTACTGCTCCTGCGCGCGACTGGACAGAGAATCTTTTGTGAGGTGATCTCTGGGCCTTTTAGAGGGCAACTGTCGGCTACTGTTTTGGGCGTGGCCCGACTCTAGCCGTTCTCTCTCATCTTCTCGCGATAACTTTTTTTTCGGAGAATGGCGTCTGGAGGTTTTTTCGCAAGGTATTCGGACCGGGAGTTGCATCCAGCTTCTCCTTCTTGCCATTATTTGCAGGAGGGTGGATTCAGGAAGCCAGCTGCTGGTTTGTTCAGGGGTCATTCTCTGCTAGAGGCTAGGGAAGGAGTGTGAGGTATGATAGAAGTTGCAAGCATACGACACGAATTCATGGTATTGATGGACGGTATTGACAGTCCCAGTAAGGATTAGGGAATGCCTCGCTGAGGATCAACCTTTGTGACGGCTTAGGGCCAAGGGAACCCACCTTCGATCGCGAAAACCCTCCCAACGTGGTGCACCCTCGCGCGCCACCAGTGGCAAGTTCATCGCTCTGCTTTATCACTTTGCAGTGTGACATCCTCGCTATCTGTAAGACTTATTCTTGGATGTTGATCGTTGCTGCTGGTGACCGTGCAGGAATGTCATGT
Source organism: Symbiodinium sp. clade A Y106 (assembly GCA_003297005.1). NCBI lineage: Eukaryota > Dinophyceae > Suessiales > Symbiodiniaceae > Symbiodinium > Symbiodinium sp. clade A. The sequence continues at coordinate 177,765 of BGNK01000510.1, forward strand.
GTTGAAAAAGCACATCGGCATGTTTCCAAACCAGTGCGAGGCTGCGGACGGTTTGACATGCAACCGACGAGAGCAGACAGGTGGCCTGCATGGTGGTTTGTTTGCAAGTTTGCAGCGCTTTTGCCATCCTTGTATCCTTTTAAAACATGCCGACCGGAGGAATGATCACGAGAACAGCACCGAAGACAACAAGCAAAAAAACCTGCAACGACTGATGACTCGCGGCTCCTCCAATCCATTCGATACTAGGGTGTCGCGCAAACCGCGGTGAAAGCGATACGTGAGCACAGCCTCAATTGAGACCTGATCTTGAAACATCTGTTCTGCTTCACGAACCGAATTGGACATTCGACATGAAGTTTAATGCCATGGCACATGCCCGTGAGGTCTCGCAGGATCTCTGGGAGGGGGAGCAGTTGTTGCACTCCATATTTGCGGAAGTCCTCTGGCAATGGCGCAGCTGGTCTTGGGAGCAAACAAACCAAACGCTGGCGTGCTGGACATGCTGTGTTGCTCGTCACCGTCCAAATCCTAGAAACTGACCCCCAGAAGTCCGAAATCGTGACTTGGCCTGCCGATGTGCTTAAGTCTACTCAGGAACTCCTGCGGTGGACACTCGCGGGGCGTCACCTCGATTCTCGCACTACACTCTCTGCGGCGTTGTCATAGCCCTCGGGGTTTTGCGCAGGGCTCTGCAACACCCCCAAAGCCGCGTCACGGTTTTGCCCCCTGCAGAGCGGGTGAAGCCAGCAGCACAAGCGACTGCCGTGCAAAAGGTGGCGAAGGAACTCCTTGGCTTCACGTTTGTGGACATTTCTCTGAAAACCAGGTTGTCACATATGAATAAACCATTAGTTTCCGAAATTCAAATCAGTTTCAAGCCAAGCTCCAGCACTAATCGGGAGCGTCCCAATCCACTGTTTTAACATGTGTCAAAGTAAACACCTTGCTCCTGTAGTTTACAGCGTCGCCGTCATCATTACTCCGTTTTTGGAGTGTTAACCAACCTTACATTGGCATCGCTGGGCCACGCCTCGTATGTAAAGAATCAAAACCTTTGTGCGCTTGGCCTCGTTCAACTCCGCATGTCAAGACCGTTGCAACTCAAACTGTTTTAGACTTTCGGGTACTGCCTCGTATTGTCCCAGAGGTGACGCAATTTCGGCTCTGACTCATTTGCTGCAACTGTGCTTTGTGAGTCATTCACTCGGCTTCCAAGGGCCTCGTGAAACCTTTGTCGACCAGTAGCGGATGTTCTTTGTACATGGTGCATCTTGGGCATCTTCGGCATGTGATGGATTCAATTCGCGTTGAATCTTAGTCTTATACATACAGACACTATAACAATCACTCAATCAAACAGACACGAGACATAGGTTGGTTAGAGGCAGGGCAGAAAGATGGAACTTCAGCTAACACCCTCAGCCAATTCACTGCAATGGTTAAACACGTACAGACAAGGACAAGGATTCGTGTGAAAAGTCATCACTGCCACAATGTCACGATATACGATTCGAACCTCTGTGGCATGCATAGCAGAACATATACATGTAAGCCATGTAAGGACTGTTGTGAATGTAATGCGGGCTCGGAGAGCTCTGGCAGCCAGGGCTCTTCTTCATCCTCGGACTCGGACTCGCTGTCTGCGGATCCTCAGCTCAGCGCACACAGAAGTGCATTGCAGAAGCCGTATGAAGCCGTTACGCATCTGCAGACCAGCCGCGACATCCCGAGCTTAACCAGGCGTTTTGGTGCAATGTGCCATTGTTTAATCCCAGTTGTCTCACATGAGCGTCACGGGTTCTACTCCGAGGCTCGGCTCACAAAGCTGATCGTCGACTGCTCCTCGCGAGAAAAACTTTTTTGGGCATGCGCCTAGATGACCAAGTCGCGAGGACTCAATACTTGCATTTAGCTCCAGTTTAAAGGCAGAGAGGCAGAGAGGGAGAGAGAGAGAGAGAGAGAGAGAGAGGGGGGGAGAGGGAGAGGGAGAGGGAATAGAAAAAACATGTCTTTGCTCCTGAGCAAAGGCATCCCATGCGGAAAGAGGATCGCTCTGCCCACATTGAGCTCCTGACAGCACGTCTACCAAAGGAATGCTACGGCAAAAAACATTGCGAGCTAATACAGCCGACCCAGGCTTGTGTTGTTCTGCACGCTGCCTTGTGTTTAAGTTCATAACAATGTACCATTACTACTACCGGTCACGGTCGCTTTGCTTTTACCTCCTGTGCGCCAACGAGGGTCTCTTACACCAAGCACCGAACCTGGCCTTCCTCTTCGATGGGTGGTGTCTCCGCGAAGAGTTCGTGCAGGGTCCGCTCCTCCTGGCCTCGGTTCTCTGAAGATGTCGGCCACTTGAGGAAGTCTTGACGCTTCGGAGATGGGCGGACGCTTCCGGTTACTCTTACGATGGAACTCCACCTGGCAAGCCGAAAGAACCCATCAGACCAGCTGCCTAGGCCTCGTCGTAAAACACACGTGTCACATGATTGATTGGACATTGGAGCCAGGATTTTGTGCGTCTTCTGCTCGAAACCGAGGCTCTCCATTCCTCTTCGTCCTTTTCCAATGGCAGCGCGAACTCTTCGAGCTTACTGTAGAACACGCCATACAAAGGCAGGGATCCGGATGTTCAGTAGGACAGTGGGTGGGTGCACGCCTTTTGGAGGGTTACTACTCAACCATTGATACGACACTCTGAATTTCAGTGCTTCTGGTTTCATGTGGTTTCCGGGTCTGTGGGCCTTACTGAGCTGAGCTGCGTTGCAGGTGTAGTCTGGAGACGTGTATTTGCAGCAACATACACTCACTACCATAAAATTGGTCTTCTCTATTTTCTCTGATGTTTTTGGGCTTCCTGCTGCTAGACCGGGCCCTGCTGTGTCCAGCACCCCTCCTGCTTGCAGAGGCTTCGAACCACATCGACCACGGTCAAAGCATCCTCGCCATCACCTAGGAATGGGCCATACCCGGAAGCTTTCCTGCAGTTCTCTCTTTGTTGCGTGCTGATCGTCAATGCTGACTCATCCCTGATTGATTGAGTAAGGCACTCCACTCGCCATCGTCCCCACCGTCCTCGCCTGTAAGCTGGTAAGCTTCCTGATCACACCAAGGCAGGGCAGTGGGCCTCCGCTCAATCGGTGCAAAATGGGGCCTGCCCGTCTTCAGGTTCCCGCCCGCGACTTTGTCGAGTCCAGTTCCCAACCTCAATGAGTGAGGTCCTCACTGCTCGTCTCAATGGTCCACGGGGAAGAAAGCCGTGACTTGGATACTCAAGATGTTCCCTTTCTTTTCTTTGCAGAGGCTTAATGGAGCACTTCCAAACAGCCCGGGTCTCACAAGCCGCTAGGCTGCCCCGTGGCCACCATGGGCGACCACTGAATGCTGCTGTTGAGGCGGTTCGGGCACAAACACGGGCCATGCTTTGCAGCGCGGCTTGCTCCGAAACTCACTCTCGTACGGCTACAGCTTGCTCACTTTCGTCTCGGGTCGCATAGACGCTGGCAAACCCCGGTCCTTGCCGAAGCCTGACATAACAGGACTGAAGTACACGGCCGCCACGGGGCATGTGATTTGACATCCATCGTAAGCTGCCGGCGGATCAGGCCTTCCTGTGTGCAGCTTACAACCTAAGCTCTCCGGGTAAGCTTCACAACGTCACGGCATGCAGCGTGAACGCAGCTCTTCACCAAACTGGTCTGTGCCTTACTTCATGTCGCCATGTTGCCAACCAGCCATCACGGGTGAAGATGTGCCCATGGGAAAGCCCACGAGCACCCGTCAAGCGAGGCGAATACATTGCCTGTTGCAGTAAGTCGAGGTCAGCTACCGTGATGAAGCTCCGTGTAAGCAGTATCACTGTATCTGCCTCATAAGGAAGTCAGTTAGTGAAATTCTAGGCACTCTAGTCGATGACATAAGGCAGGCGCATAAAGAAGCCACTCGTCGGCGCGCCATCTGGGGAAGGCGTGGTGGAACCACATAGCCTCGGCCAGTGCCGTTTGTTTGTGATGGTTCTGGCGTGGCTCCACTCTGCCTCTTCTGTTTGTCAACACCTGTCTTGCAAGTGTCGGGATTTGGCTCAGGTCAGGCGAGTCGCGTGATCCAACGAAGCCATCATAGGTCGAGCTTCCCAGAATGATTTCCAGGACATCTCCACCCTTGCTGTGCCTCACTAGAGTGCTGGCAACTGGCAACACGCCACAAGACTTCCACGTCCAACAGCTGGCCGACGTGATGACTTCGCCAAAACCCTCGAACCGAAACCCCAATGCTGAGAAAGCAGCTCAGAAGGCCTGCATCACTCTGATAGGCCAGGACGGCGTGGTGCACATGCTCCTTACATGATTGCAGATGTTTTAGCCGGCAGCCTTCAGGTCCGGCCCAGAAGTGCAAGCAAGACTCTACGACATTACCGAACCGTTCTTATCCTTACTAGCGCAGTAGGCGGTAACAACAACCACCACCACCACCATCACCACCACCACCACCACCACCGCTGATATCAACCACTCTTGGTATATATGACGGTCAGAACTGATGTCACCACCACTGTTTGCGCTGTTCAGAAATCGCGACAAGGATCACATAGAAAAAAGTCAGCAAGAATCAGCAAGGAGACATAGAGGGCACTGCTCGAAACATTTGAGAGGAGTGTCGACGAATCGAGAACTGAGAAGCTAAGCAGCTAAGGCTCGTCATCAGGCAGTCGCTCACGAACTCGAAACCAAAGCAGTTGAGACGGCATTCCCAAGCCAGATAGCGCGTACTTCACTCGCATCTGCTTTGCTTCTTCCGTATTCCTTAGAACAGGATCCGGAACTGCTAGGCTGCTAAGCACATCAAGGCCTTCCAGAGTGCAGAAGCAGAGCTCGTGGCCAGTTGAGTGAGTCGAGAACAACACGGACGTCAATCGGATTGACATATTTTTTCCTGCCGAAGCCAGTTGCAAACCGAAGGTTTCATCTACACCAAGGGGGGGCCCCTCCTATGACTCAGAATCCACTTTGCCAACGGCTGGATCTCTGGATCATGCAGGAGCTTCGTAAATCTTTCCTCTTCCTTGGCTCTGGCGCAGGAAAATGCCGGCAAGCTTCGGCCTGCGAGATGAAGCTGCGGCCATTGAAGCCGATTGCTTCAACTTCTGGAATATGACTAAGCGATTGGGTCTCCAAATGCTGATGCAGCTGGGCTGCCGTCGGCAGAGATTCGGGATCGGGCACGTCTGGCATCCGCGCTTGATGGCACACCGAATAACCTGGTCGACAACTTCGCAGGCGAAAGGTCTGGTGCCTGGTGCATTCCCCTTTTGCCTATAAGACCTCGCCGCAAAAAAGATTGAAGCCCTTGAGATTCTGGGCCTTCAGGACGCTGGAAGCTCGCTTGCATGGTGAATATCCTGAGACGCACAGCACTCTTCTGCTGCTGTATGCTGCTGTCGTACCACTCTGACGAATATCGCCTTACTGATGGAGCCAAGAAGCCATTCTCCCTGTTGCCGAGCTGCCACAGAACGCGTGGCAAAGCTGTTTCCATCTCGAACTCGACTGATGTCCTTCGGGGAAACGAAAGAAAAATAGAAAAACTATCCTCCTCAAGAGGACAAGGAGGGATTCCTTTAACCTAGCAGCTAGCACACATGCGATAAAGCGGGCCCACAGACTACGTTCACAGTTACCAGTTACAGTGCCATGTGAACCGAATGCTTTCTCTGCTGATTTGCAGGAGCTAAGCTCGCAGCGTACACAATGGGATGCTCAGGCTGCCCAGCCCGCACGAAGTAAGCATGCAAACCTCATGCAGACTGCTTCTCATTCCCTCTGCTTTAGCTAGGGCGAACCTACTATGCAGGGTCAGATGCTGGAGAGTTCAGGAAACCTGGGACACTGGGAGATGTGTGCGGCAGAACATTTCCAGCCGAGCAGCTGTGCAGCGAAAGGCCGGGTGCCTCGTGGAGAATCCAAAGTTGTTGTCACGCGAGGCACGCTACTCTTGAGATCTGGACATATGAAGTATCAAAGAAAGCGGGCGGCGCAGTGAACTGCCAATGCATAACTAGTTGTTCGTGGCAGTACTAGGAATAAGTAGGGCTGGTACGAACAATACTATAAACCAAAAAATAATCCTGCAAGCTGAGCCGCGACGGTCTGGCTGGCAGCAGCCAGAGACTGGCCCAGAACCTGCAAGACGGCGGGCTTGAGCACAAAAAATCACACAGGCACGGAGTGCAAGATTTCACTCGCTTTGTGCTCGCTCCAGAGAGCGGCTTCAAGCTTAGCTCTGAGCTTTGTGGGTGAAGAAAGGATTGAAACTTTCAGGAGCTGTGCCTGACCGCCAAAGACCGCCCGAGCACCGGGTGGCTTCCAGAGAATCTCGGGCTTTGCCAGGAAAAGATTCCTTGAAAGACAGGATTCGTAGGTCCGGTAGGTATGGGCAGAGGAGGCTTGCCACCTTACCTGGGGGTTTCCGAAAATAGGGGACCCTAATATAGCACCCTAAATAGTAGGATCCTTGTTATAAGGACCCCAGAGGAGGCTTGCCACCTTACCAGAGACTCTGCTGGAGCCGGGCCACGGGTCTATGCGGTCAAGCACAATTGCCTCACATTCGTCACCATGTGATTTCGTCATCCAGCGTCAGTACAGGCTCGACGCAAAGATATCTGAAACGAATCTGAGCCACCTGGAAAACATTCTGCTGTGGTGGCCCCTCTGGGGCACCTTTGCGTTGTCCTTCCAAGCTCGGCTTGGTGTCTTCCTCCGACGCATCTCCTGCAGCAATTCTCGTTGACCAAAGCGGTTCAAGTCTGTCGTTGCATGTTTCCGACGATTTGCTGATTGCTGTACTGTCGTCAGAAGCCGTGATGAGTTCAGTGGCTCATGCTCATGCCTGTGAACTGCACACGATCAGTTCATGATGTGCCGGTCCTGAGTCAGAGCCAGCCATGGCGAATGGCCCCTAAACCCAGCTCTGCGTGCTTGAGGCTCGGCTACGGTACATCGAAATTCATCTCCGAACCGGGACGGACCGAATGCCACCAAGGATGCAGGCTTGCTCAAGGTAGTTGCGGCCAGGGAACGAATGGGTTGCCCTCAGACGTGCTGTCCAGACCTCGCCGCAGAATCACATCAAGGTCAAGGGCCTCCCCATGTCATTAACTCGTCGAAACGTTTAGCTTCTGCAAGGGAGTTGTGACTGAACATCCAAACAATTCCACACAAATTCTGTGCTCGACCTTGCATCTTCCATGACACGTTTTGGGGCTCAATTCCGCAGAAATCTGTATGAACGGCGCAACGTCTCCTACGGCGTTCGGAGTTTCTTTGCTTTCGGGGTGCCTTCTGACGGGTCCTTCTGCTGAGGTCCCATATGTTTGCCGGTTCTTATGAACCTCTCCCACCCCATCGGCCAAGGGGCACCACTGAAAGCGTGCAGGAGCTCTCTGCACAGGTCTGCGAGACCAGCCTCGACGGTTCAAGGAGCTTCTCCGTCTCTTTCTTTAGCTTTGAGGTAGCCGCCGACTTATTACTGCAAACAGGGGTGTCTGGAGGGTCCCGCCTGCAGGAATGCGCAAGTTGATCTGCTGCTTCGGGTGCTCCTCCGACTTCTCGGTTAAGTTTTTATGATGTTCCACCTGCTTCTCGGACACCTCCGTCGCAGGAGTCGGAGATTGCACCTGCCACAAGGCGGCAGAGCCGCTGAGAAGTTCATTGTCTTTCGGTTCTCTGCATCCAGCATGAGGCCTTGCGACTGCTCGTCCCCATCTGTCTAAGTTTAGTTACACATAGACACATCCGTTCGTATGGCCTGTGAATAAGCTTTGCAGGCTGCTGGCACCAATTGCTGCTTCTGCTTGCGTTGCTAACGCTCCGGCCGATTCTGGCCTAAGTGTACGTGTACATTGCACATTCAGGCAATGGCCACGCTTTTTGCGTGTGACGTCCCTGCGATCACATCCATTCTGCCAGGAAGTCCGCCCTCCGCGGCATGCATGTCGCAGACTAGTGCAAGTATTTCTCAATCTGGCATTATTAAATAGTTGTCGCCGCACTAGTCGGATTCCAAGTTGTTGCTAACATCATTGCTGCTCCGCCGCTCGAACCAGCTAGTTAACGGCTGGTTTGCTGGTGCTTCATCCACAGGCGCACTCCTTGCAACAAGCCGCTTGCTACTTCACGCACGCTTGTAGCTGATTTCAATTTTGTTTTGTGCGACACCTGCCTGTGATGCAGGCTGCTTGGCCAAGATCTTCGCCTTGAGGCCTGGCCATCTTGAATTGCTTCCGCCAGCATTGACCAAAAGCGTCTGCGCCTCTGCCTTAGTTCGGCTTGTTGATTAGCAATGACTGGTAGCCAGAACGACATGGACAACCATCGCCACAAACTCTTGCTAATACTACCTGCTGCTAGCTGCTAGCAGCCATGAGAAGGCAAGCACCACTCCGCTGTTGAAGCTCATTCGCGATGGTATGGATAGTGACTGTAAATACCATGGAATGCTTCTTCAGGCACAGCAGCATAATCAGCGTGTGGATGATCAGAATATGAACGCCAGTGCCGGCTCTCGCTGTTAGAACTGAAGAATATGCTGCTAACTTCCCTTCCTGCCGTTTCCGCTACTGTCTATTTCTACTTCTCCTTCGACTACGACGACTACTAAGACGATGTTACCACTAGAAGGCACCAAGTACTACTGCGACGAGTCGACAGTGATAGCGATGACGACGACTACCGCTGTTACGACCAAACCAAACAGGGTTGCTGACTGGCCGAGTGGCAGCGGTTGCTGCGAACCGAGTCAAGGGGGCCCACCGTGCCTTTGACTGGGTTGGCTGCGTCATTGGTCCTCAATCAAGCTGACACAGACTGCTCCCTCTGAAGCTTGTACAATTGCCTGTGTACACAAAGCATCAACTGTCTTCTCTCGGCCTTCCCTCCGCCGTCTAGACTGAGCCACATTCATGAAGGCCCGCTGAAAGCAGTGGTGATCATGCAGAACTGTGGCATGGCAGCAAGAATGACATGATGGAGCTTCTGATTTGGTTGATGTCTTGCTCTTTCATGTCACGAGTGGTTATCCGCCTTGTGCAATGTTCGTCTAGACTGTCGTAGAAAACCCTTCCCAAATTATCTTAGATTGCAACATGGTTGATCCAAGCTACTGGCCGGCTTGGCCGCCACCTTCTCGGACTGGCCACGTTCGATGTTCACCTGAGCGAACTGCGGACTATGCGGTCCTTGTTGCTATCAGGCTGCAATGCCAAACATTGTGCTGACTCTGCGCATCTCGATGGCGCCCATGCACTTTATTTTCTGCTCCCGAGTAGCACCATCAACACTACCACTACCACTTCCACGACTACTGCCACCACCACCACCACCACCAAGGCTGCTGCTGCGACTCCTACTCCTGCTCCTGCTCCTCCTACTACTACTACTACTAGCCACCCCCCCCTACCAACCACCTGGCACCTCAACCCATCGTCATCGTCATCATCAACGAAAATGACAGCTGCAGAAGATGCAGGGGCTCAGGCCCCCTATCTGTGACAGCTGCAGAAGTTGCCGATGCTCACTTGCCTTAACTGTCNAGAAGATGCAGGGGCTCAGGCCCCCTATCTGTGACAGCTGCAGAAGTTGCCGATGCTCACTTGCCTTAACTGTCACAGATGCAGGGGCTGAGGCTCCCTATATGTGACAGCTGCATAATTTTTTCCCGAGATTTCCGGCTCACTTGCCTCAACTGTCACGGCCGGTGAAGTTGCAGAGGCTCAAGCCCCAAAACTGCGACAGCAACTGGAGTTGCAAATTCGACGGGGAAGAAACTGCCAAACCACAGGTGGTC
>BGNK01000510.1:187986-224485 GCA_003297005.1 Symbiodinium sp. clade A Y106
TACTACTACTACTACTACTACTACTACTACTACTACTACTACTACTACTACTACTACTACTACTACTACTTACTACTTACTACTTACTACTTACTACTTACTACTTACTACTTACTACTACTACTACTACTACAGAACTACTACTACTACTACTACAGAACTACTACTACTACTACTACTACTACTACTACCACTACGACGACTACTACTACTACGGCGACTACTACTACTACTACTACTACCACCACCACTACGACTACGACGACGACGACTACTACTACTACTACTGCGACTGCTTGTACTACTGCTGTCACAACTTTCGCACTCTGGCTACCACTACGACGGCTACGACTACGACTGCGACTACTAACTACTACGACGACGGCGACGACGACTGCTTCAACGGCCTGCGCTGTTTACTACTACTTACCACTGCCGGGTCTAGCAGCCCCAGGCACAGCATGAGGCTCAGCCCTTGAGGCCCCTCAGCCGCCCCTGAAGCAGTTCACTGCTTTCTACTGATTACTGCTACGCATGTCTAAGGCGCCACTACACACGCTACTGCATGATTCTACTTACTACACTGTAGCTGCATGTAAGCACAGCTGCTCTTATTTGTCTGCTTTCATGTTCTTTCTGTGCGACCATCTGGTTTGGGACAGTAGGACTCAGAGTCTATTCAAGGACTCTGGTCTAGGCTCCCCGCCGCATCGGCTTGAATACGGCGCGTAAGTGAGGGGGATTCCTCCACAAGACCAAGCTGGTATATGCACATATGCACTGCCTCAAGCCTTAAACAAGCAAAAGACGTATCTAGGCCGTTTTCGAACATAGCTGCTACGAGCTGCGAACCTGCAAGAGCCCGTGCATACACTGGAGTGGTCTTTGCCCGGATGGGTAGTCTTGTTGAATCTTGCCCCGGGATCACGCAAAGCTTAACCCTGAACTCTTCCTACAAGTAGTAGTTTTGGACAGGCGTCCGCTGTCTCAGACATCCAACTTGAGCGCGAAGACAGAGGCTCGAGCTCCTTTGCCTGGGCGAGACGAAACCTAACTGCCTGACGTCCTCTTCCATGCGCAGCAACAAGCGAGGAAGGACCATCTCAAAATGCAGAAGCTTCTTGCGGCAGGCTGCGTTTGCTCCGGCGTTGGAGAAACGCTTTTGCCTCTTCCTTCTCCCATCCTCGGTGCTTGGCTGCGTAGGCACCTTGCCGTCCAATGTGCCACAGTACTCAGGGCGTAGGGTCTGGGTGCAGGGTTCACGGTGCCAGACAGACTCAGAGGTACCAAACAGTTACAAACCTGCTTGTAGCACCGGTGGCATTAGCAACTCCCAAATGCTGGGCAGTCCCCTTGCGATTCTCCTAATCACAGCTTACTTGTATCTCGAGTGCTGAAGCCGAGGCCTGTCACATCACGATTGCTTGCTGCAGAAGTAGGTTTTGTGTCTCTGCAGAGCGTGTCCTGTGCCTACAAGTGCATCTTGCCAGGCCACATGACAAGACCTCTCCAAATGTTACCACGTATGGAAGTATCAGGTTTGCTGTGCGAATCCCCTTACAGGTAAGTTCGCTATCTTGTGCTGATCACCTGAACCTCACGCACACAAATCTGCAGTCTCTGCAGATCATGCGAAAGCATCTGCCTCCTGCGCCGTCGCAACCACCTCCCTCCGGTCCCAAGGAGATGTCACGCTGCTGCTGGCAGGTCGCGACGCCTTATGACTTCCATGAGTTCAAGTCTGTTGCAATCTTCAATGCTTTCAGGGGCTTTTTTGAGAGTCGGTCAGAAAGTTTGTGGCTCGGTGCTTTCACCTCTAAATGCCGCTTTCTTCCAGCGAACTATACAGCCATATAAACTTGACGCCTGACTGTCTTTCTTGCTGCGACTACATATTATTTCTGTGGAAAACAATTAAGGACAACAACAAGTGCCGCTGCAGTGACTTCGGCCGCTGCTGCTACATCTACAGCCCCTGCTCCTACTCCGCTACTCAAACATACGACTACTACGACGACGACTCCTTCGACTACGACGACGGCGTCGACGACTACGACGACGACTACGACTACCAACACCACTTCTACACGTTGCTTCTCCCTTCCTTACAACTTGTCGTCATGCTGCGCTCAGACACGCTGATTGCGAGTCCACCTCTGCCGAGTCTGCCTCTGCAGAAGCTGCCTCGAGGCCGGTCTTAGCAGGGCTTCAGAGCACTAGAATCACTAGAAACGTTTCTAGGACTCTTGTAGCTTATGTGTTTCAAGATTCTCGATTATTGTCTCCTGATGGGGTCGGTCTTCACAAACCTACTCGCATCGTACATGTCATGATCCTGGGGCTCGGGTTTCGCGACCGACTTCCCAAGCCCGGATGCCAAAGGGTCTAGGTTCTTCATTGTCAGGGTGCAGGGTTAACTGGGGTCCGCTGGGCTGCCTTGAGACAATCAGAAGGAAGAGTGCTTTCGTTGCATCGGCCCTCGCCCCGATTAAGGGTCTTGGGATATGCCCTGCGAAGCTTTTTTGCCACAGCTGACTATGTGCGAAGCTGTTCAGGTTAAGGGTTTAGAAGCTGGGTATGCATGTGGTGTGCACATGACCGCGTCTTGTCAGCGGCTGTTGCTCCTGTATCTCTCTTGTCTTCGTGCGCCTATGCACTTACGAGCGCTTGCATGCCATATCTTACTTCATTGGCTTCACACATGCTAAATCATGCTAGACCCATTCTAGAATCCTAGCCTGAGGCTTCCGGCCTCACTGGGAGTCACGATGTGGCGCAGCCTCACATTCGGCCCGGCAGCCTCGTGCAAAAAAGCAAAAACGCCTAAAATACCAAAAGCATCAACCTCAACACTTAATAACAGTTGTGGATGCAGTCTTGCCGCTCATCAGATGCACGTAGATGCAGATTGGCGTGGCCATTGGCACGTCTAGGGATCCACATTCATAACATTTCATAACAAGGGAACTCTGAGGAACAGCATTACGAATTACAAGGGATCGCAGCTCCAAGCTCGAAATCGCGTCGCGAAGCCTCAGGGTCTCTAACACCGGACCGGTTTTCAACTTTCGGCGCTCACGCTTGTGCCGTTTGGAGCCCGGAGCTTAGCAAGACAACACTCCTTTACCACCGATGGCAACTTGAGCAAGGCTCACGATGGCAGCACCGGTCGTTTGCTGCTTGCGGCTTTGGTTGGACAGTCCTGCGTACCTCTTTCTCTGGGCAGCACGAACCAGCATGTGTTCGTAGGACTCATGAAAATGTGCGCTGGCCTCCTCGAAAGAACGAGAGCCAACTTCTGTGTCACGGAGGCCCACCTGCATCAATGTGCATCAATGTGCTTCCATGCGGGGCACTTGCCATGACTCACACTCGTCCAGTTCAGCACATGCGATGTGCACTGGATCGCCGGATAAATGTCCAGGCAGAATACGGGCATGCTCAGGCCAGCCTTCTGTGATGACCTCTCGGTACGTTCGTGGTGCCGGCCCGCTTCCTGCGATCTAGCATCACATCCATCAAGCCTTGAAGCCCTCATTAGTTCCCGAAGCTGCTCAATCTCAATCGAATAACCCCGGGCCAGTCCCGAGCCTTGGGAAAACCTTCGGACGACTGGCCAGCAGCTTCAGACGGTGCGCTGCTTCGGCCAGAGGCGGCCATGAGATCCTGAGTTCAACTTCCAACTACATGTGTGCATCTGCTGTGGAGACGAATTCCGATCTTTGTTTCGAGTTAACTACAACACCAAGGCAAGGAGCTGCCTGCGAAGTTTCTGTACTTGAGGGGGGTGAGATTCCGAGTGTCACAGAACGGTTCATGCTGAACGCCACGCTTGCTTGCGAGCTCGGCCCCGCCCTGCAGGTTGTGAGCTTCCGGCATACTTAAGCTCTCAAAGCTCCATGTTGGATATCACCAAATCTGACCCCCACGCACACACACACACAAAAATTAAGGCAGAAAAAACGCGGGTCGAAGAGCATGATAGAATGCCAGCAATCATAATACCCTTGCTGATGTTTCTTATGCCATTTGTGCTGACATCCAGGCCGCTGCAGTCGCCATTCTTAGCACTCTGACCTAACTCTTGCTGCAAGCTGCAGTTACTGATGCTACTGCTATGCTACTGCTACTACTGCTGCTGATGCTACTGCTACTACTACTATTATTACTATTACTATTACTATTACTACTACTACTACTACTATTATTATTACTATTACTATTACTATTACTATTACTATTACTATTACTATTACTATTACTACTACTATTACTATTACTATTACTATTACTATGACTATGACTATGACTATGACTATGACTATGACTATGACTATTACTATTACTATTACTACTACTACTACTACTACCACCACCACCACCACTACCACTACCACTACCACTACCACCACCCACCACCACCACGACGACTACTACTACTACTACTACTACTACTACTATTGCTGCTGCTGCTACTGCTACTGCTACTGCTACTGTACTACTACTACTACTACTCCTGCTGCTGCTGCTGCTGAGACGGGGTGACGACGACCACTGTTGCTGCGACCAAAACAAACCAATGAAGCTTACAAGCCTGCGACTACTGCTAACACCCCTTGACACGAAGCGAACCGAGACTGGCATGTAACAAAGCCCGCGACCATTTATGGTTGCACTCGTGGTGGCACTAGTCGCATTTCTCTTAACATCACTGATGCTGCTGCTGCAGCTGCTGCTTCTGTTGCTCCTACTCCTACTACCGCTCCTCCTCCACCTACTCCTACTCCTCCTTGGAAAAACGACAGGTAAGAAATGGCGAAACCTAATACTAAGGTGCTAGGGCAGTAGGAAATCTCTAAACATGCCGCAGCAGAACTACGAACTAATGGTTTATATACGCCTCGCATGTATCTGGCAAGTTCCACTGGGGCAGCGTCTCTAGTTGCAAATTCGCTCATGCTGCCAGGGTTCTTCAACGGGTGCAGTGTGCTGGAGCGGCGTCAGATTTCTTGCAGTTGGCTGGCTGACTGGCAGCTGGCTCGTCGATGAATCTGAGGCGCTCCTCCTCGGGACCAAACGAGAAAAATCATCGCGTGATCTTCATTTGCCTTATTCGTGTCTGCAGCTGCGACCGGGAACCCGCATATCCTGCTGGCCGATCCAGATCGTGCTCGCCGGTCCTGACACTGCATGCTTGCCGCAGCGTGCCGGCTGTGCAGTGACGAGGCACCTCAAACACATCAGTGACAGTAGCTTCTCAATAGCGATAGTGACGGCAATGACGGCATTGCTCACAGAATGATCTTTATGGTTGTGACCCTGGCTTCATGCATGCTCCTGCACTGTCACTTCTCTCCGGGACGGAGCTGGGAAAGACGCTCGGCGACTTCTCGTGTCCTTAGAATTAGAACTATTTACAGGCGCAGAACCCCAGATAAACATCCAAACCGCGCAACAATCGATCGACCCACACATCTCACAACATGATGCAAGATGCTGTTGACGATTCCTTGCGAGAAGGCAAAAACAGGATGTCCAAAGCAGTGCCCTCGTGCTGCCTGATGCTGCTACTACTACTCCTCCTCCTGCTGATGCTGGGACTACTAGTTTCAGTACTACGACTACGACGACTACTACTACGACGACGACTAATTACTACCACTACTATCACTACTGGTCACACTACCACTACCACTACTTCCACCGCCACCGTGATTGAGCCCACGATGATGACGACGACGATTGCCAACTTCAACCTGTTCTCACTATGTGGTTTGATTCTGACTTGTCTGACAGTACTTATGAACAACACTAGTCAAGCAGCAGGCATGCTGGGATGCTCCCGCTGCCGCGTTTTGCTTGGTCGCCTTATCGGCTTGGACCTTGCAATGGCTTGTCCCTGACAGGACCGCGGATGCACTTTCACCAGAGTTTCTTTACCGTGTCATACGGAAGAGGCGGCATCATGTTGGAAAGACAGTCCGTCAAAGTTGTTCGTCTCGGTTCCTCACGCAAGTACAAGACATGTTGGAGTTCGCAAACCGCAGTAGGCACACCATTGAATATGTCACTGATATTGGTGGTAACTATAGGAACGACTATGAACTTGAGCGTGCTCTTTCTTGTCCTCATCATCAACGCCATCATCCATAGAATCATCACAATTGATGTCTTCGCAAGCTGACTGACAATGATGGTCCCGCCCCTGCCACCTCATCCCCAACACGACCATGTCACAAAATCTCGCCTTGCATCAGAAAATCGGTTGCTGGACGCTCCCATCCGGCAATAAACTTGACAGTCCTATGAGGTCTCTTCCAATCTCAGACGCTGAACAACAACGGTACCCTGGCTTGCATTCAAGAAGATGGCAGAAGACTGGTGGGAAAGTTCAGATGTGGAAAGCATCTGAACAGCCAACATCTCTGCTGCTACTCTCGCCCGAGCCTGCTCTTCTTTCATTGCATCTTTCGGCAGAGGTTTCCCTGTGCCGTCCTGTGTCAGAAGACAATAATTGAAAACCCAAGCTGCCCAAACGAAATCCCAAAGTCTCAAGCCTATGACCTGTGATTGCTAGCACCCTGGTCCTTCGTATCAGCGACCTTTTTGGCAGAACTGCGCCGACGGCGCTTTGTAGCCTCTTGATGCTGCGCAAGGAACCAGTATCTATAAACCATTGTTGGCGTGACAGCTGCCCAGCTCAAGATTGAAAACATATTATAGGTTTAAGGAACAGGTAGCTCCATGGCAGAACCTCGTAAAGCAGCTGGCTGTTTGCCTCGCGGCTGGGCTTGGCACCCGGAGCTTCATTCTCTGCCTTCGTCACTGGCTGTCGTGGGCAAGTCAAGCCAAAGATCTCGCAGCTTCGCAAACATAGCTAGGTGGCGAGGTCGGGCACATCACTGTCCATGCTGTCCATGAGATCATCTGGCCAACCAACCTGAGATCACGGGATTACCCTGCGAAAGCAGACACGACTCACATGAAGCCTTTGCAAAAGACAGTCAGGTGTGCGAGGTCAGCCTCCCTCATTCATTAAGTAGTGTCATTCAGGGTAAACCAATCCGCAAGACACCTCGAGCCACACAGTCTGTAGCCGTCTCAGCTTAACAACGACTCCAACAGTCTAAATGCGATCACACGCACCTCATTTGCGAAGAAGTCAGTCTCGGAAGAGGTTTGAACAACAGGCCGCCCGGATGTGCCACTGCGCCTGGGATTCTGAGAGATTCCGGGAGGAGCCTGTGCCTCTACAACAGACAGGATCTTGCGTGGCGTTCTGAGCAGCTCCAGGCCATGCAGCAATGCTCAATAAAATCCTGCGAAATCCACAACGACATCGCTTCCTTTTGATGTCTAAGTCTCGGCTGTGTTGCACCATCTCGAAGTTCCTGCGATCTTTGCTCCTCGGATCGGTCTTCAAGATTTCGTACGTGCTTAAAAGGTGTATCGCTTTGCCACATCACCCCGTCCTGCTTCGTGCGGCCAGTCCTCCAAACCTAAGCACTTTCAGCGAGCATAGGGCCGCTAAGATCCTGTCTGCGCACGGAAATGACACGATGCCTTATCCTGCAATCTTAGTCTTTTCACCATGCTGAATCTCGGGTTACCTTTGTGAGAAGTCTGCCATGTCAAGCACCAACGGCAGAAGACAATCTACCACTGTGGCCGTCAGGTTCTCTGCAAGTGCTCATAATTCGTCTTACTATTTTAAGTATTGTGATCACATCACTTTGCTTTTGACCAGTATTAGTGATTATTAGTGCTAGTGTAATTGTTATCATTCTCATGACTAATGCTTATATTGTCATGGTGATCATGAATCTTAATCATAAGAGATGGAAGACTTCGCTTGTCATTAGCTAGCACAGAGTCGGACTTGCACCAGCAGGAGCCAACCGGTCGTCGGTGACTGTTCTACGCAAATGGAAAACATCGAGGGTGAAACGCTACATGAAATGATGGACCATGTCTTTATACGAGTCTATATGGCCTTTGGGGAAGGAGGCTGAGATAGGTTTTCTCCGCCTGGCACTTCAGGCTTTTGTGAAGCCCGAACACCGGATAGGCCCGGTGTGAGATCATGATCTGGCTCCGGGTCATCCTTGACTGGTTCCTTCGGTGATTCAAGGGGCCCCAGGGGGAAAGAGCCCTCTGAGACCCCACTGCCAGGAGTGAAGGGCTCCGATGGCTGGTAAGTCCTGCGATGAGTCTCGCTCCTCACCGAGCGTAAGTCCTCCTTGATCTCGGTGAGCATGTTCTGCACTGCTTTGGTGGCCAGGTAGGCCTTGGGATCTCAGGGGGTAGGAACGGAAGAGTGCGTTTCACCTCAATGTGCATTCACGAGATTAAGCCAAGAGGCGGCCACAGCATCAGACTTGCTGATGTCGCCACGCATCTTCAACAAGCCATGCAGCAGCTCTGCAAGTTGCAGTGTGCCACTGCCGTCGGCATCTATAATCTCAAACATGTTTGCACGATCTGGTGGCAAGTCCAACTCGTTCATCAGCTTTTGAACGCTCCTGTCCTGGATAATGAGCAAGAACATCTCCTTGGTGATTTCCATGTCATGCATTCCGTCCTGGGCAAACAGCTTGCTCGGCTTGTTCAGCTTCATCTTCGCTAGACGCTTTCCTGTGTCGTCATCTTCTTCCATTTCATGAAAGGTGTGGTACGCTGCCTGGAACTTCTTCAGAAGCTCCCGCGTCGCCCTTGCAACCCGAACAGACTCCCGCGAGTACTGCTCAGCAGTGACTGCATCATTCTCCTTCGCTGCCTTCATCGTGATGTCAACATAGACAGCAAGAATTACGTTGAAGATCCCCATAGACACAAGCATGTAGCTGATGATGTAGGCAAGAACAAATGGAAGTCCATATGCCTCTTTCAGCTCAATAAGGATTGGGTGTCCAAATTCATTTGTGCACTCCCCGGTGAAGCAACGGAATGCAGTGAACATGGTCTGGGGAATGTCCGAAAAGTAGGTATCGAGATTCAGATCTTTTGTCTTGCTGTCAGAACCGATGGTAATGGCTGCTAGTCCAGAAATCACATAGAGGACTCCGAAGAGCAGCAAAAAGGCAAGAGTGAGAGTTCGCACTCCTGCGATCAGGCCCTTCACCATCAGCCGGAGATCCCTCATTGCTTTGATTCGGAAGACTTTGACAATCCGTACCAAGCGAATCAACCTGCAAAACCTGAGAAGCGAAGTGCCATTTGCGTCAATAATGTTTTCGTCGACGATCGCCTGGAGGATCGCATCGGAAAGTCCAGTTGCAACAAGGAACACATCAAAGTAACTCCAGTAACGGTCAGGGCCACACCAATAGTTGCGACATCGCATGAAGTACATGCGAATGAATATCTCCACAAGAAGTGTACATGTAAATGCCGCTTCCATCGCAGGCCATCCACTCCAGTCCTCGTTTCCTGGATGAGTTTGCAGGCCTATCATTACTCCATTGGCGACGATGAGAAGGGCTACTATTGGCTCCATGATGGTCAATATATTTGTCCTCTCTCCAGGCCCAGCCAGATCGTTAATCCTCACAAAAGTCAACTCTGCCACAAGCCGATTTGTGTCAGCCGCAAGCAGAATTTCCTTCAATGCCCGAAATTGTTGCATGCGCTTTACGCCGAAAATCTTCTTATGGACCTCACCCTCGGTTGCAAGCAATACCTCCATCAATGCTTGCGCAGGGACCACATTGAAGCTTCGCATAGGCTGCAAATCCTGCACGGTTGTTAGTTTCTGAGTGACGCTTTTCTTCAACTGAGGCCCATGAAAATCCGACTCCACCTTTTCGGGCCATTGCCAAACTGGCCGGAAGGCAATCTCGTCGCTGCTGAAAAAACCCAGTTGGATTCCGGCATGCTCTGGCGCCTCATCTGTGTCCATAGCCTCCTCAGCAAGGGCAATAATCACTGACGTCAATACGAAGACTACCGCAAATCCTGATCTGAAATTATTATCGTCTTTCTGGCCTCCGTATTCACACAGTTTGACAGCTCAGCAAACTCTGGCTGCATCACACCTACCCTCCGTGCTGCGGACTTGCTGCGTACAAGGGGTTAGGGCCGGTTTAGTTTAGAATGTCGATATGCGGATGAAGGCAGTGCGTCGGAAAGGTGGCATCTCTGTCTGACCAGGAATCGTGCAAACTACCCAGTTTGAGAACAAATTCGATAGGTTGCTCTAGGTTCAGGACCTTCAACGAGCCGTGTGCTTTCCATGTTTCTTGTCAATGCTTGTTGTTTTTCTTGGCTAAATCGCAAGTTCAGTGCGAGGGCGTTACAGTCAGTGGCTCCGCAATCAGTCTGCAACTCCCGACCATAGCTCAACGGCACCCTGTGGTCGCACAGAAGTTGAGTTCGATTCCGACGGACTGTGCAAGAGGCCCAACCTAAAGTTACCTGGGCGGCTTGGAACGCCATGACGTTTGAGAAGAATGGCAAGTGGCAATGATAGTTATACTAGTGTTATACTGTTCACGCTGTAAAGTGTGTTGGTAGTCGCCACAGCATGTAACAACTAATGTTCCACTACCACGAAGCCTGTAGAGGCGTCATGTTAAGGACCAGCATCACCGTCCCAATGAGCAGCTCAGGTGAGATCGACCGTATGGCAGGAAAACAAAAGGATGGAAAGCCTTTCGCCTCCTGTGCTTCCTGCGTACTCGTGAATCTCGACCCTGTAAGGTGAAACGACAGGATGAAATGCATGCAGTCTACCTGGCTTGCTCGGTTGAGGTCACCTGGATTGCTTCGGCTTGTCTGCCAGGTGGGCCCAAGCAAAGGTTTCGGGTTTACGATGGAATGTGGCCCGCGAAGCCTTCGGCAAGATGCATGAAGGATACAAGACATCAACCGACAATGATTGTCATACACTGAGGACCCAGCGAAGCTAAGCTTGATAAAGTCTGCCAGCAAGTTCACGAAGTCATTCATGTCCTCCTCCGTATACGTTGTGAGGCCCAGTGTAGAAACCGCATCATGGATGACTTTGCCTGAGACAATGGTCTTAGAAGACATAGCTCCAAGACGCCATCTCAATCGATGGCGGACGGTGCGCGCCTCCTCGGGAGTGAGGTTTGCTAGAACTGACCGGAAGATCGTTGAGGAATCGCCGTGGGGAATATGGTCACTCTCCATGGAGCTTGAAGTCATAGAGATAATGTTTGCATTGCGCTCACCATTGCCCTGGCCGCTCCATACAACCCGGGTAGAATGTGCTGATAAGCTGTGCGAATGAGAACTGCCGCTTGGGCTACTCGCACGTGATATCGGACGGCTAGTGGGACGGCTACCCGCCCGGCTGCTCGCCACTGACTGTGCTTTGGTCACCCCTTTGCTCGGACCTCGGAGAGCCCCCTCTGTTGGGGGAGCTCGGAGTGACTCATAGGCACTCACCAGCCTTTCACGAAATTCATCACACAACCTGTCTATGGTGTCGGCGAAGTCACCATGTTCCATGGCCCTCGCAACGATGCGGCTAGTCCCAACTTGCCTCAACAAGCATTTCAAGGGATCGAGCCACGACAGCGCTTGTGCCAACGAGCATGACCATGCCTGTACTTTGCTCGCAGCCTTGTGCGTGGTCGAGCGGCTGCAGCTAGCTGCTGGGCGTAGCATGCGCAATAACCTTACATGAAAACTTGTCTGAGGTCAGGACCGCAGCTTGCCGTGACCTCCTTACCACACGAACCATATCAACGCAAGCATCCCGATTGCAGTCCGACCATCGTCCAAGTTGCGCATGTGCAGCCTTGGGATCCGCCTTCCCAAGCATGACAGCAACAAGAGTTAGTGCTTGGAGCGCGAAGGCTAACTTTCTACATCCACATACATGGCTAGCTATGCAGCCGGGACAGGGTCCGTGACCCCAGGGTCAGGACCCAATGTCCTACACCCGCACAAAAGGATGATTCGGACCCATGACCTGTTTACTTGAGGCGAGGGATCCTTTTTGCCTGACACTCAAAAGGCCCAAAGGAGGATTCGAGGATTCTTTGGGCCCGTCTATATATATACATACATATGTTTTTTTTTTTGACTTTGAGAACGCTGACCGAGTAGTCGAGGCCTTGCGAAGGCTTTGAGACAGGCGGATTAATCTCGCCCGGCCTGCGGCGTGCTCGTGTTGAGCACTCTCACTCTCACAAAAGAGCAAAAGCCCATCCTGGACCGCAGTCCCCGAGGATGGTTCCTACAGCGTGGATTTGACAGAACCACTTAGCGGTGCATGGTACTCGAATAGAAGAGGAGATAACAGTCTCGGGACAATAACTCAGTGGCAGCTGAAGTGGAAATGGTGACCACGCACTGACCATCATCTGAAAGCAGAAAACGGCCGCAGTCTTCATCCCTCAACAGTGCACGGTAGTGCCCAGTGGTGGCTTGATCTCCCACGTGAATACAGGCGGCTTGCAGGGAGTATTGCATACGGTTAGTATCGATAGCACTGTCGTTCCGAAAGACAGGAAGAAAGATCTGGTGCGGACATGTGACGAGGCCTTGACACTTGCCTGCTCCCTGAAAGCATGCAACCTGTAAGACTGCAAGCGACGGCGGCTCACTGAAAGCGCACGTGATAACCTGAGTGGACCAATGATTGATAAGCCCCTGAACATCAGGATGTTGCATAGTGGTGAGGTCCAGGCCCAGAGTGACTGTTCGGCCGGATTCCGTGATTTCAACTCCTGTGTCCGTGGTCACTCGTGACTGCCATCGGAGTTGCATGCAAGCAATGGGTAGGGCTGAGGCTACAAACGAGGCAAACTCCGCCACATCATGCTGCAGATGCGGATCCTGCCAATCACATAGGATCGCCGACCATACCGGGTGGCAGAGAACATGAATGGGGCGACGAGCCTCAAGCATAGCATCGATGCCCGGACGGGCTTGTGCATGAACCTGAAGGGCAGGATGTTGAATGGACCAGCTACTCCACATCCAAGCTGTGAGGAAGGCATTCATATAACACACATTGGAGGAGTTGGCCAGCCTCATCTGTCCGACAGCTTGGCGAGCTGTGCTTGGATGTGATTGGCCAAGGTTGACCGTTGAAGCTTGTCCGGACGGAGATTCATCGACACCGTGTGTCACCGATAGCTGGCACATGGTGCGAAGGAGTGTGTAGGCCTCCTGTGCAGCCTCTGCCCTCAGTCCCACGTCCATGATGAAGGCGATCACCGGAGCATCCGAGGCCTCGGTGAGAGGCCGGAGGGAGTGGAAGCGATGAAGCACATTGTCCTGCGGGAGGAGCCGATGCAGACGATCTATGTTCTTGATCACCTGCGCATGCTCCATCGGCTCGGCGTCCGCGTTGAACATGTGCTTTTTGGCCTGTGCATCCCATAACAGGTAGCTCCATTGGTTCTTGGTCAGCCATGTGGATTCGGGCTCCTGAAGTCCGCTCGTTGCTTGATCTGGCCAAGGATATACATCGCCATCGTGACCCGTAGAGACATATTGACCTTGCCCGCCTCCTTGTGGGTCTTCCATTGCTTGGCCACTTTCCACAGCTGAGAGGGAAGGCCTTGCTCGTGGTTGGAGCAGAAGAGGACAAGGCGAGTGTCGAGGGAGTGGAGATTGAGAGCATCCTCGTGCCGAAGGCAAAGTTTGCAAAGAGCAGATATCACCTGGCGTAGAAGCAGGAGCTCTTGGTTGCTGGTTGGTTGAGCCTGCTGACGATGCCCCGGGGAGCGATGGCCTGATCCATGAGGAGAGCGTGCTTTGGGATGTCCCTTCCCCTTTCCTGCACCCGACTCCGGCTTGGGATGTTTGGTGGGGCGATCGTCTGTAGTCTCCTCCCGGCGATGCTTCTGCGACGGATTCTCCTGTTCCAGCTCCATGTGAGAGGCTTCCGGTGGCTCCTGATTGGCGAAGCCGCAGTAGCGCTGCATCTCCTCGATGGGGCTCAGCAACTGGGCCGGATTCTCCGAGCTGAGGCTCAAGGAGGGAGGAGGCGTGGCGAACGTCATGTCGAGAGGGTTCACCTGTGTCAGGTCGACTCGGATGCAGAATCAGCATACACATGCAAGGGACCAGACAATGTCTGAGGTGGGCGTCCCGCCTTTTGAAGTCTTTCCCACACCAGACGCACGGCCGAGAGGTGGATAGCGCTCTCACTCGCTTCTCACAATGGCTGAGGAGCTCGGCAACGTGCGAGTGTTTGTTGCGAATGTGTCCTTTGATGTAGCCTGACTGTAACATGTACTTATCACAGATCGGGCAGTGATTTGTCAGAGCTTCACGCACTCGAGGGAGTCTGATGATGTGAAACCAACTGCCCTTTGTCAGGCGCTTGGATCTCAGGGTCCAGCAGGAGAAGTTTATGATCAGATTCCGAGGGACGGTGTCAGATGAAATTGCACTCCATGTGTTGCCTCGTGGGAACGAAGACCCGGGCATTGTAGATAGGCCACATGCAGATTAAACTCCGGCCAGCCCCAGAAGTGGTGTCTGCAGAAAACACCGGTGCGCATGCCCTGTCACGACATTGCATTGTAATCCTGATTCACACGTTGACGCCAGTCCAATCGGAGACTAAACCGATGGGCCTTGACCAGGTGTTTATGCATGCAGGCTAAGTCACCAAACTCCTGACCACACTCAGGGCAGTCGAAGGTCTCAACAACTAGGTTCGTGACTTCTATCAGACGTGCAGAAGAACGGGCTGTTGCATCAGGTGTCGCCTGTTGTTGCAGCACTGATTGGTAACCTGCTGCCACCCTAACACCCTCGGCGGCTGAAGACGTGATAGTTGTTCAGACTGGCGGATGCACTGCTCTGAGTCACGAAGTAGAATGTGCTGAGGCAAAGTGAGGCCGAACTTAGCAAAGACTTGATCATTAGTTTCTCGAGTGTAGTAGCTGTGGCATCTGCCGATGATTCGAATGTGCTTGGCCACTAAACTGGTCAAGTCTCGCAGAATCTCCGGTGTGAGACCTACCGCCGCAAGACCATACAATAGGACCGGCTGTACAATAGCCTTCCACAGTCGGATTCTCTCCTGGACGTGCATAGCTCGCTGATCTCGCAGAACATGAGAGAGCCTAGTGAAGGTCTGAACAGCTTTCTCACGTCTGTGCTGGTAAGACAGAAGCTCGAAGTTGCGAAATGAGAGAATCACGCCCAGGTATGGGTGAGAGAGCTTCAGCAGAAGTATCCATCGACCAGCTCTAACTCCTTACTCTTACCATCAGCCAGAACACAAGTGACATTGCTGAGAGCCTGCCTTGCCTTGCGGCCTCTGAGTTCAAGAATAAAGATTGACTTCTCTGTGCTTGCCTCAAAGCCGCACTCACTGAGGACATCCAGAATCACGGCAGCCTCACGGAGGCCGCGGCACAAGCAGGGCAGATCTTGAATAAGCCAGCTGCCGAGGTTATCATCCGCATAAAGTGTGAGCCCCTGCCGGCTGAAGTCCGGGGACGTGCGGGCAGCAATCATTTGGGTGATGCAGCCTGAAGCAATGGCCCACAACTGCGGCGCTAAGGGACAGCCTTGACGGATGCCTCTTCCAGCCAGCACCGATACGTCGCTGTTGGCGACCTTGAATCGAACATGAGCATGAAACGACAAAATGAGTTCCCGGAGTGACCCAGGAACGCCGGCCTGATCAAGAGACTGCCGCAGGAGCCAAAAGGGCAGAGAATCAAAGGCCCGTGACAGATCCACCGAAAGGATCAGACCTCCGACCAAGTCACTGTTGCGTTGGCCGTCTCTCGAGCTATGTATGTTTAGCTTCTGAGATTGCAGCAGCTGTCGAATCTGATGGCAGTGGGACATGACCTTGCCAATAGCCGAGGCCGTAGATCTCTGAGCCAGGTAAGCGTGTTGCGGCAGGGTGGCGAGATACTGCTGTGTATAAGGGCCGAGCCTTTGGGCAAGAATAACACCAAGGGATTTGGAGAGTGGATCAGGAAGCGAAATGGGTCGCAGAGCCTTGGGGTGAGAGGGCACTTTGGGCGGCTTGGGTGGGAGAGCCAGGAAGGCATCCGTCCAAGCCTCCGGCCACACAATAGGCCCAGCCTGAAAACTGGCTCGAGGTGCAATGAAGCTCGCGAGTAAGTCAGCACAGTGCTTGAGCCTGTGTGTGCCAAGGCCGAAAACCACTCGGCCCAGGACAGGTCGAGATCTTCTGTCAGGAAGCCAGGAGTTGGAGGCACAGTCGGACTCTGGTAGAGATCACTGAAAAATGTGCGATAGGCCTGTGCTGAGGCGGAGGGCGCGAGAAGATGGCCTAGCTCGTCCTTGAGCTGAATACGCAGTTTCTTGGTCTTGGGCGCGAAGCGCTTGACAGCCTTGAAGAGTCGAGACATTCTATTGCTAAACTCTGGCGTGTCAATTTCGTTCAGAAATCGGCCAGTGCCTGCTTCTTTTTGGCTCGAGCTGCCTTTGCAATCGCACGCTGGATAATCTGTAGGCGTTTGACTAACACCCAGCTACGAAACATGCCAGCAAGTGTGGTGCGTCCTTGCTGACTGAATCGAAGGCGTGTGCGTCTGTGCCACATCTCCTGAATCTGTGCCGAGTAGTTCGGCTTACTTGTTTGGTTGCTGCTGGGGCAACGACGCGCCAGGCCTGGAGCATGACGTTGTTGAGTGCATCCGGGCTTTCAATGTGCCGAAGTTGCTGTTCAACTTGGTGGCGGAACAGAGACAACCGCTCTGGGTTGGAAGCAAAGGCTGCGTGTACCTGCGAGGCACTCGGCACAGCGTTGTGCCTAGGCGGGGTACAAGGGACGTGGGGCCTAGCAATACTGCCCCGGAGTGGCGCATGATACATACCCTTTGTGGTGACCAGATCAGAGGCGGACAGGGGTCTTGTCTGCTTGCTGATGCCATCCGCTGAGCTTTGCCTGGTGATGGCAAAGTCGATCAGAGAGCCATGGGTGGAGGCCGCATTGAGATGAAAAGTGCGGCTTCTGGGGCCATGACGACCCCATGTGTTCAGGCAAATCAATGCATGGTCCTTCAGCACCTGCAGCAGCACACCAGCATCCGTTTGCATCGGATGATATGAGGATGCAGGAACACCGGTGCCAACTACATGAGGCTCAGGAGGAAGCGAGGTATTCCAGTCTTCCACAACAAGAAGACCATTGCGAAGTGGACATGTCTTGAGGACCTTAATGAACGACTGCAAGCAGGCTTCCCGGCGGGTAAGAAGGGATTCTCTCGCATTCGAGGATTGCTTGTCCTCTTTGCGGTAGTACCAGGTATGTTGGTAGCAGGCTATGAGGTCAATGCAGGGTTCGCCAAGTAGTCTTATGTGCACAAGGCGATTTGGCACCCGGACGTCATATTGAATACACTGCGGCGCCGCGAAGGTGGCAGGAATAGTGGTGAGAATGCCCGCCGAGCGAGTCGCGGATGAACCGGTGTGAATGAATGACATACCCCCTGCTCTGCCCGGCTCAAACCATTCAAGGTCCTCCTTCCAAAAGGTCTCGAGAAGGACTATGATCATGGGGGGATGCAGAGTGATCCAATGCCTGATTTCTTTAAATCGCACAGCAGTGAGGCCCCCACAGTTCCAAACCATGAAAGGCATTCGCGGCTGCGCCGGAGTAGATCCTGCCGCTGCGGTGGGATTACGGCGCGGTCCCTGAGTGGTGAGACACTGAAGCTGGTGCCCGAAATGGCTCCTTCCCATGGGAGTTGCTCCACCAGGTGGACGTGGCGTCTGAAGGACGGTCCTTGCTGTCCTCCGGCCATCAAACCGTGACGCTGGGTGACGGTAACGGCAACCCTCGGCTCATACGTGGGAACCGCTGTGACAGGCGTGAGCTGAAGGTGTAGCAGCGACATACTGAGTGTCCAGAAAAGTTTAGGTGGCGGTCCACGTCGAAGGATGTGGGACTGGGCACAGCGAGTGCTTGTGGTATAAGATCTGGGTATCCGATTGGTGGTCGGGCACAGTGATGACCATAAAAAGAGTCGCTGGCTTCCCGCATAAACACCCAGATTCTGTGCATGAGAGGGGCCGGACTGAGAAGGAAGCAAAGCAGGGGGGAATCTTCCGGAGTGGAGATATCCCCTGGGCCAACCGGTACTGGTATGGTCGTACCCTCCGTGCCGAGCTGAGCAGCCGAGGAGGCCAAGGAAGAAGAATGCCAGGCCTCATGTGGCAGCGGGCTCGAACCATCTGTAGAACAAGGCGGTGTTTCAGACGAAGCCGTGCATGGGAGAGGTGTGTACGTGACGGGGTCCCCATCCAGACACTGCTGGTGCTCACGTTCCACAGTGAGGCTCGCAGTCACATCCTCAACCAACAACGTAGGAGGCACGGTAGTCGTTGGCTGTTCGGACGAGGGGTCCGGTTGCTTGGATCGTCCCTGGCACAGGCTTGGGCTTCTGGTAAGTCCTGCCAGAAGGTAGGGTGGCGATCTGCGGTTTGTCGAGTCGAACACAGGTGCAGGTGCAGCTGTGGTGTCCTTCTTGTCGGTAGTAGGACGTCGTCTCGGCAGAGGGGGCTTGGTCTGTCCCTTCGTCGTCCCATGAACGACTGCACCCGAAGTGGAAGCCGGCTTGGGCTGGTCTCCGGAGGCCTGCTTCGGCGGGGGCTTGTCAGTCGAACTGCCTGCGCCGGTCTCTTGCTGAGTGATATCTCCCGCAGTGTAACTGCAGGAGTCTTCTCCCTCAGCGGGAGGTTCACCGGCGTCTCCAGAGGCATGCTTCGGTGGCTGCTTGCCCTCCTCAACATTGATCACGGAAGTGAGTTGTCGGAGGCGTGCTCGGGATGTGCTCAGGTGCTCTCGGCCGTACTGGAATAGGAACAGGAGGACCCGCCGGTGTGCAGCGAGCCGGGGCTTTGAACACCGCAAGTGGGGCCCTGTCCTCAATGTGTGACATGGCTTCGCACTGAGTGTTCGGGGCACAACACAATGCAGGCGGTCGCTGGCAGAGGCTGCGGCAGGTGAGAGGGAGTAAAGGGGCATGAGGCTAGGCTCAGGATGCAGCCTTGTTGACACACACATCGAAAAGCACATTGAGTGAAACAGGGAAACGAGCGACTGTGACCCTGCTGCACAGAGACAGCCGGGCTGACACCCACAGTGGCACTACATATACAACCTAGTGAGCTGCAATCGGTACGTGAGAACCAATGATATCGCGGGAGGCATCGGTGGAAGCCTCTCCGCCTGCCCTCACCAAGGTGAGCTATGACGTCGGCACGGACAGCAGCATCCTCAGGAGGCAGATGGTCGCGGAGATCGAACTGCTCGCACTCGAATATGATATTCGTAAAGCATTCCCACCGGAGGTACCGGCAGCTGTACCATCGACCCCACGGGGGGCTTTCGACACCGTAGATACCAGGGAGGGCGAGAAGCAGTGGTCGTGACACCGGCTGGGTGATTGGCTGCCACAGGTGCCAGTGTTGCACGTATCGGGGCATTGACGGGAGCCGGTGGCGGCGGCCGGAGCCGCCACACCAGACGTAGCCTCAGAACGACTCGAGGGCGACGAGGATGCCAGGAAGGGGGCCATTGTGTCTGCTGCCTCGCTCGGCGACACCAGGTCTGAGGGCGTGTCCGAAGAGTCCGTGGAAAGCAATGTCGTCCGGCGTCGGCTGCATTTGGCTTTCGTCTTGCCTTTGGGTTCACCAGCCGGCCTCCGCTTCGGCATTTCAGAGAAGGGATGGCACAGGGTTGCACATACAGAGATCGTCCCCTGTGAGCCAGACAGGCTGCCAGATATCGCTCTGATGCTAGATGCAGTCGGACAGGACTGGTGCAGAGCAGCTTCGCATCTGCCAGGGAGTCTAGGGTAGGGACCTTTCCAGCAAGACAGCGAGAACAGGGCCGGAGTGTACGGCCTGTCGGTAGACACTGCAGTCCAGGGGAGCCAGCGAGGGTATGGCATCAGATGAGGACTCCTCAAACCTGGGCAGAGGAGCGGAGCCCAGGAGATGCAGCGTAGCAGCAACTGAGCAGCGGACACCAGGCGAGGACACCTCGAACCTGGGTCGCAGTAAAGCTGGGACCACAGAGGCAAGAACCGGCTGAGCTGAGTCGGCAGCCAAGTTTCCGCTGCAAGGATATAGGGACCTGAAAGGCCAAGGGCATGATATGAGTGGTGCCGGTCGCCTAAGCCAGAGTACACCAGGACCCCTGCATGGCAGACCATGAACAGGAAAGGAATTATCACTGCACATGGAGGAGGGCAACCTGGTTAGATAAGACACACCCCGTCCTGAGCCTTGCAGAGAGGCGACGAGGGCTTGCAAAGCTTGAGAGCACACGAGAGAAGACCGAGATGAGGCCCTCTTCCCCCTCGGATACAGCCAGTTGTCAAGCCATGACGTCCAGCAACATGAGGCGCAATGTCCTGCTGAGTAACGCACGATAGAAGAATGTAGACCCTCTCCGAAAACATCACCATCAAGCCGCCTGTAGTAACCAGTGTCTGGTCTAGTCCATGGTGTCCAGGTCAATCTGTCGTCGAACTGGCCTGACGTCTCCAGCCTGCCTGGGCAGAGACCAAAACTAGAAGGGGCCTGCCTGGGCAGAGACCAGAACTAGAAGGGGCCAGAAGAGAGTGGGAAAATGCCTCAGGCTGTAGCACATCCGGAAAAGCATAGCGATTCCCAGTAGCCGAAAACGTGTTTGTAGAGTGCGGGGTCAGGTCTAGCCAAAGGTGTCAAAGGGCAATCGGTTGGGCAGTCCTGCCAAGCTGCCCACCTCGAGCCCTGGTGTCTGCAGATACGGGTTCGTTGGAGGCAACGAGCCTGTGGGAGGATCCCGACCAAGTGTATCCGGACACAAACCTGCACTGGACACGAGTGCCGGGAGCCGCGCTGCGACGCTGCAGTGCAAAGGTTCATCTTGCAAGTCAGTCCTACCTGACGCGATTGTCGCTGCTGGGCTGCCCTGTGTGGGTATAGGCCATTTGTGACAAACGACATGCAGAGAATCCAGGCGATATGCCAAACTAGTCTCAGGCTTGGACCAGTCTGGGAGTTCTTCGCATCTCGGATCTTGTTCCAGGGGCTCGTAATTGAGCGATCGGGAACATCCATAGCGGAACAGAGGAAGGTCAAAGCCAGAGCCCGAAAGCAACACACCCCGAAAAGGACCAGGAACCCCAACCAGCCAAGGGGCGAGGGAGCAGCAACCCAGAACCAAGACACCCCGAAGAACAGGGGCACCCCAAACTCAAAAAGCACAAATCGCTGTGGGCCTTATATATTATGTATATACATATATAGACATACATACATACCTACATACCTACATACACACATATGTGTATGTCTATACATTATATATATATACACATACATATGTATATATCAATTCTGGGCCCTTCTATATCCCCAAAAACTCCATAGACACCTAACCCCTCCCAGCCCTTCCATGGACCGAGGCCAACCTGGGAGCCGGCCATCTCATTGCGCGCATACCTCGCTCGGCGTGGCAGACGGGGAGAATTTGTCCTAGGGGCCTTTAGGGGGGTAGGGGGGAGGGGGGTAGGGGACTGTCCTTCCTTTAAATAAGCCTTATTATAGGTATGAAGGCCCCCCCCNCCCCCCCGCCCCCCCCCGCTCCCCGACCCTCCTAAGCGCCCTTATGAATTTGAGAAGGTGAAAAGTAAGAAGAGCCCTTCTTGAGGAAATCTGGGGACTTGGTAAATACAGGGCCTATATAGGTACCTCAATTTCATGAGGACATCAGAAAACTTGGTAAGTATACGGTCTAGGTACCTTAACTGGGCTTTGTGGTTAAATGCCACTTTGCTTACCTTTCTTGGAACCCGACTTACTAAGTCCCCAGATCCTCTAAGTAGCTTCTGCAGCTGTGCGTCTTTTTGGCCATTGCTTTCAGCATTGGACGAGAAATCTGGATGCCCTTGGCTCTCAATGCCCCCAGAGAACCCAATACCCCTTAATTAAGGCATAGACCTTCAAATATAGAGGCCATATTAATATTATGATTTAAAGTATATTCCTTAATTAAGGGGGAATTGGGATCTCGGGGCCATTGGCTGAACTGGAAGCGTCCCAGGGGATGAGTTCTGGTGATCCTTTTGCGACCACGTCACTTGTAGTGCAGCGATTGCCCCTGCAGCCTTAACTGTGTACTGCTGCACCTGTCACAATGAGGGGAGGACTCTTTGGGCTCTCTCCTCCTCTTCCAGAGCTCTGTCCACCAATCCCGGCAGACTCTAGCAATAGCCATAGCAGTGTGAGTAGCAATGTCTCCGGGTAGGACAGAAATCACACACGTGTACTGCACTGAACTTAAGCCAGCGAGCCCAACTTAGTCCAAACCGAGAGGTATATCAACATCGCCTACTTCGATTCTACCTTGGCCGTCAAGCAGTAGCCGCAACGCGAAGTGACCCCGAGGTTGAAGGGGGTTTCATGAAGTAATATTGGGGAATAGGGTTTTGGGATTTGGGGGGTATTTTTTACTACATTATAATAAGGAACCCGCAAAATAGTATTTGGAATTATTTAGGCCCCTATATTACTGACCCGCCCCATGGCCCGAGGCATCTTGCCGGCCTTCCAGAAGTACCTTTTCTTCCCCACTGGTGCTTAGTAGGGAATGGGATATTGGAGACTGTTATTGCGGATTATATAGGGACAACTATAGGGATCCATTCCCCCATTCCCTACTAAGCATCAGACGATGAGGCTATCGCAATTTTCGGAACTCCATCTCTGTTGGCGACCCGGGCGTATAGTTGTTTTCGCGGCAAGAAGCAGACTGATTGGCATGCTCGCGTTCCGGAAGCCGCTCAGCCCTGAAACAACACTTGTCGTTAGCAAGTTTTGCCACCTTCGTAGACAGGTGTCAGTGAGTTTTGGCAACATATCGCAGAATGGCGCGGGCTCATTGTACCCTGCTTTTCCTGGAGATCGACTTCGGCAAATCACTCACTGTCGACGAGACTCGACTCTCTGTGCAGCTACTTCCATGCGTCGAGTGTCTTACTTATTCTCACAGCAAGCATGTCATGTCCACCCAGATGCTGTGTGGCAGTTTGTATATGCATCTTGATACCGTTGCTGATTAAGGCTTTCTCGCGCAACACGCTATGCCGAGAGAAGCCGTCTCAAGAGGCACTTGGTCGCCTGCCTCGTCGGAAAACTCGAAGGTTTCCAGAAGCGTCCGCAAGTTTCCCAAGCAGTGCTCGACTTCACTCATCTGCTTACCTTATCAAGGGGATCTCACATCATTAGTGTTTTGGACAGTTTGTTACCATCTCAGACGCTCCCCTGCAAGTCAACTTGTGCAGAGGCCAAGCAACTTATGTGAGATGTTGACAACGCTTTCCGAAGCTTCTTCAGCTCTTGCAGCAAAACCTTTCCTCGAGAGCACGATCATGAAGGAAATCTCCGAAAGTGGTGGCTCGCTGTCGTTGTGCCATGTGCGAGAATCTGACTACATCTGAAAGAATACATGCGCATAAGCCTCAATCGCCGATGCAACTCAACATAAAGCAATTCCAGCTCATACGCGCGCAATGCATAGTGCATGTGGGTCTCGCATACGTACACGAGCTGTGTGTACATACTTCATGCTATACCCTGCCTACCTGTCTGCCTACCTAGCTACCTACGCAACAACATTACCCTGACTTTTTGCCTGCATGCATACAAATTCACATGCACACATCCATACATCCATGCATACATACATAGATGCATACGAACATGCATGTATGCATACCTCAAACCACATACCCGACGTACATACAGTACCCATTACATTGAGAAGGGCATCAGCATGCTGTGCCCACGAGAACACTGAACCCTTGTCTTAGGGTGGGAAGCATTGGATTCTCGTCAGCCAATGGGCGTTTCTTGTCCTCCTTGGGGTCAACGCCACGCTGTCGGATCCTTGCACACAGCTCGGGAGTTCAACTTCGCATGCGCGGCTCTCGCACTTGTCTTTGCTAACATTCGGAGCTCAAGCTTCGGGCAGTTGGACATGGATCTCTGCGCCCTGCGAACGGAAGCAAACAACGCCAACTTTGCCAAGGCACCTCTCTTGCCTTAGTTAGTGGGTGAGCTGCTTAGTTACCGAGCCTATCTTCCGACGAGAGGACACATTTCGGGCACAACATCATCATACATTCAAAACAGCAAAGGTCGTCTCATTTCCCTCTTTTTCTGCAACAGCGTGGAAGCGAATCTCCTTGAAACGACCGGACGGATTATTGGACTTAGCTCGCCGAAGAGTATCCGCCGCTGTCGGAGTTTGGGTCGGAATCATCTGATGTACATTAACATTACATCTAATCAATCTAATCGTACCTAAACCTGGAAAGCTTAAATGCAAAGGAAACCAACCCAGAGAAGCAGTAGTGCTCAAGATCGTGGCTGAGAAACAGCACTCGGCGGAGCTCGGCCAAACGTAGCAAGGCTTCTCGCACACGGATTGCCTGGCCCATAAGCGTGCGAGGCCCTCTTGGGGGGGGGGATTTGCTGACTCTTTTGCTTTTGCGACAGCTCTTAGCATCAACATTCTAGCTTTGTCATTGGAATTTAAGATCAGCCTTTCTGCGGCAAGTACTTCGTGTGGTCTTGGTCATCGAAGTATAAGCTCTGATGTGTATGTGACTACTTCAGCCACGAGCATGACCAGAATCATTACCAGTATCCTTCCTATCACCAGCGACGTGATTTAGGGTCGTCGCACTCGACCTATGTGGAAGCTTCTACTCTCAAACAGCTCTGAGGTTCCCACATCCACGGCATTTCTGGGTGAGCACAACTCCACGGCATGATCTAAGCTGCACAGATTCCGAAGTGTCACTTCTGGCACGATAGCAACCAAGGCTGTCAGGCCGCTTCAGCTGAGTATCATTGAAATGATTCTACATACTAGTAACCAGTAACTAGAACCATTATGACTGCGACTACTGCAAACTATTGCTGCTACTATAATCACTGATCTCGGCTAAGCTCGTCGACTCTTCGCACCAAGCGGCCATCTGGGGTGGAGTCCAAATCCACCCCTCAGCTAACTTGGCAGCTGCACGATGAGTGCACACGTCCATAGTCCACAATTTACTATAACCACATCCATATTTTTCTAATCTATCTGCTTACTTACTTAGCTGATTGACGGTTTATAGACCGGCCCGCGGATAGATCGATCGATAGATGGAATGGAGAGAGGGCGGGAGGGGGAGCGAGGAAGAGAGAGAGAGAGCGCAAGTCACAGAGACGCACGCGGCTCTTGCTTGCTTGATTGCAGGGCGTTGAGGGTTGGGGATGCAAGCTCCCCGCCCTGCGCAGCCCGCACGCCACTCTCACTCTCACTCTCTCTCTTTCTCTCTCTCTTCCTTCTTCCTTCCTTCCACAGGGGACGAGTCCACGCGCGGACCCGGGCCAATGCCCCCCCGTTCCCCCTTCGGCGGTGGAACAGGGCTTTGGAGTCAACAGTCGGGTTTGCTTTCAAAGGTTGGTTTGGCCGGTAGAGTGTGCCTGGTAGAGAAANAGAAAGCCACCCCACCCTGTACTTTACCCCGCATCCCGGCCTCATCCCCGCGCTCACTAAAGCACTATCCTTAGTTCCCCCCCCCCCCTTGTAGGCCCAACGGTACGGTAGCGGCTCCGTTCCCCTTTTACAAACACGGCAGGACAACTAAGGCTAAGGCAGTACAAGACACTTCATGGGTGGACGGCTTGCGCTCGGAGGCGAAAAAGAGTTCTAGGTTCCCCCGTTCTTGTATGGTAAAGCAACAGCATAACCCAAGGTCAGTCACCAGTTACATGACGGTTTTAGCGGGGTAGCAGAATGCAGGCGGGATCATCTGGAAGCAACAACCAAACAAATTCCATGCATAACACAGGCCATCGGATCCCCCTGCAAGGCGAGGTATTCGTTGGACATGTGTCCCCAAGTGGCACTGAAGCAAAACAGCGGCAACCTGAGACAAACGAAAGTTCGCACTTCACAATCCCCTCCAAAACTTTTACACGTGCTTCGCCCTCACTGTGCTTGTCGTCTGCTGTCTCAGCTGGCCCTCCTTTGCAGCTGCACTCGTTGCACTGCCTTCCATCTGGAGTTGGGTTGGGAGCTTGAGCCAGCTGTAGGTGAGGATGTGGTTCCTTCTGGCTCTCCCCACACTTGGTTGGCACCAAAGTTGCCGTCGGGGATGCTGCGTCATTGCCTCCGGTCTGTCGACCGTCTTCGCCGGGGGCCTCAGTGGGGCTGTCGTCGCCCCCCCAGTCCAGTTTGTGTGCCAAGTTGTGGGGAGGGCTCGTGCTGCAGGGCATCGGTTCCCCCTCTGGGGCGTCCACGGTCTCCCCCTCTTTTGCCGGTTCTCGGCCTTCGCGCTTCTTGTGCTTCTTGTCCTTGGCTTTGCTCTTTTTCTCCTTTCGCTGCTTCTTGACCTGCTTCATGTCCTTGGCTTTGCTCTTCTTTTCTTTTCGCTGTTTCTTGTCTTTGCCTTTCTTGGCTTTTTTCCTTCGTTTGCTCTTCGCCTCTGTGTCCGTCTCCTTCGTCACGGTCTCCACGTCCTGCTCCCCACTGTGGGTTGCTTTTGCTGGTAG
Organism: Symbiodinium sp. clade A Y106; assembly: GCA_003297005.1. Classification (NCBI taxonomy): domain Eukaryota; class Dinophyceae; order Suessiales; family Symbiodiniaceae; genus Symbiodinium; species Symbiodinium sp. clade A. The sequence goes on from BGNK01000510.1 coordinate 214,510, forward strand.
GAACACGTTTTTCGCTTCAGCCAGGAGCGGAGCGACCTTCCATGGAAATCTCCCCACATAGATTCGCAGTTCTTCCTCTATGCGAGGATTGTGCTTCCCCACCAGTTAAACCAACTTGTCGGCGCTTCTACCTGTAGCTTGTGCCGGTGTATGTAGCGCTTGTAGTCGTTGGCCTCCTCCACTGTTGGTGGTTCTCCCGTCCCCCGGTCGACAAACTTCCGGGAGCGCCAGTCGTGGCGGATATTTTTGCCAATCCACCTGTCCAGTGGCCCGGCTCGGACAAAAGCGCCAAACCATTCTCTGTCTCAAAGCGGACATATGGGGCCCATTGTTTGGCCTCCCCCTTTCTCGCAGGTCCCTGTCCAGCATCGTCATCTGGCTTCGGGGCTGCTGCTAGCGATTTTGCCGCAGCTCCCCCGCGTCGCAGGTCGCATGTTCCGTGCTGGTAACGGTTCCCGTAAAAATCATGTACTTGTAGCAGGCGGGTGCACTTTCATGGGGTTTGTGGCAAAAAGGGCCTTGCAAGCAGGCCTTGCAGCTCACCCCCATCTCTTGCAGGACCTCCACTAGTTTGCATTGGTCCTCCCAAGTGGTGTTATCCTTGGCCGGCTTGGCGGTCGGGAGCCTAGGGCTGCGCTTCCCCCGTTGAAGAGCTTGCCATCGAAGTAGACGTGGTTCAGGTAGGCCAGGAGATCACCGAGTGGACCACAGTCTGGTAGTATGCCCTTTCCCCCTACTGGCGGGCCACCTCCCGAAGGAGGGCCGCGGTCGGGTTCCAGGGGAGCGAGGTTTGAAAGGGCCTCTTAAGCAACGTGGTGGCGGACGTGAAGACTCAAGCGCCGCTGGGAAAGGCAGGAAGGCTCCCCTGGAGTGACAGTCCAGGTTAACCCCCTGCCTACCCCCCTGGGCAAGAGGGGCGGCACAAGCCCCCAAGCACAGGTGCAGCACTTGACCCAAAATTCTTTCTCTCTCTCTCTCTCTTCCTCTCTCTTTTTGTCCCAGGCTTAAGGGGCGAGTTAGGCCCCCCGGGCTCTAGGGCCCGCCCGTAATTCTCTCTCCCCCGGGCATGAGGGACGGTCAACCCAACGTGTTCTCTCTCTCTCTCGTCTTCCCCGGGGCATGAGGGGCTGTTAAACCCCCTCGGCCTTATAGGCCCCCCCGATGTTTGTGGGGGCTTTGGACGGGGTGTGAAAGCTTAGTTTTGACAATCCCCCAGTTTGTCCATGTTTGACACTGGAGGCTGCTGTGTCGAGGGTTGAAGTCATTGTAGTGCAGATAAGATACAGAGCTTGACGTCTTATTTAAATCTCCAACTCCCCCTCATCTTTGCACTAAGCATCCGACCAGAAACTTCGTACAGTGAAAGCAAAAATGGCCGATACCGCTCACAACAAAACTCTCTCTCTCTCTCTCCCTGAAGAGTGCGAACCGGACAGAGCGTGTCCGATGCCTTTCGCACTGACGTAGTGGCGTTGCTCAGGCCTAAAGCAAAGCCTTCGGTCTCGAGTGTTCCTTTGCAGCTCGGTTCGGTTGGATAGTGATGCAGTAGGACAGGAGTTGGATGAAGGGCTGAGTTTAAGTGCTGTTCGGTTCGGCGGCTCGGTTTCGATTTCCCGTTCGGTTCGCGGTGAAACCGTCGTAGTGTATGTATGTATGTACGCATGCATGCATGTATGTCATACGTACACACATACAGACATACAGACATACATACATACATACATACAAACGTGCAGAATCGTGAAGACATGCATGCATACATTGTAAACATATCTATATATATACACATTTCATGCATTTTTGATGGACACTTCATACAATTCCTAAGCCATACTATGTCCTCGCCAAATTTCCAATTCCTGCTCGCATGCGCTCCGAAAAGTTCCGCGCTTCTCTGCAAAACCGCGATCCAACAACGTAGAATGAAACCACGTTGGCTGGGAGCGTGTGGGAAGTTTTGGTTAAGTGCCAAGCTGCCCATGATCTGAAGGAACTGCTTGACTTGCTTGGTCTCCTGCCACATCCAGACTTCTTTGCTCTATCGTTCTCATGAAACTGATTGCTCCTAGGCAGACGCTCCTGTCTTGAACTACCGCAGCATTTCTGAGGGCACAATTTCGAGCCTTTGTCGCTTCTAAGACCAGTCGGGCGATACATCTCAAGCCTGGGCCAAGCAGGGATGGCCACAGCTCAAGTTGCCAACAGTATTTGGCGCATCGAACATAAAAGACGGCCGTCTAGCACTAGACTCGAGTGACTGTGACTAGAGTTACTCCCAGAAAGAGAGCAGACTGAGCAGCAGAGGCAGCGTGATGCTTTGACATGCCTTGACGTACACTGCCTTGAACCTTAACTATTCTTGCGCGTGGTCGGAAGAAGATCTTCAGCCAGGAGTTATCCGGAGTGAGACCTGAGAATATGCCAGGGACCCGGCTGCTGAGGTTCACTGGATCTGGTACCGGGGCTTCCTGAGAAGTTGAGGAATCGAGGACGCGCCCAGCGCGGGACATAGACACAAACCAGAACATGGCATGAGTCTCAATCCTTTCTGTACTCGAAGCTGTCCCAAACTAAGCCGAAACTGGAATCCACCGAGCACTTGAATTCCTGTTTCTGTTTGCCCTTGCCGAATCATCACAAACAAGCGCAAGGAGCTCTTCAAATTGGATGGCTCAAGTTCGGACAGGTTGTAGCTGCAGAAGAAGCTAAAAGGCCAAAGCCCTCACCTAAAGCCTGCACGGCTTGGGCGGTGCTGGCGGCAATCAATCGATAGCTGTTGTCTGTTCAAGTGTTGTGCAACGCGCCCCATGTACCAAACCACCAACAAAATCCTACCCAACCACCTGAAGCCCTCCAGGAAGGCTGTGAAGCACGGGGGTTTGGGCTGCACTGACACAAGTCCCAAGCTCTCAGCCAGGGCTCAGCACGACCAAGCTCGTAGTCTTCGGTCAGCACCAATCGCTTCCTTCGAATCTCCTCGGTGGATTTGAGCCTTGTCGTCAATGAAGCCTACGAGCGTCGAACGTACGAATATATAGTGCTCAAGGTTCCATGAGCCAGTTTAATACTAAAAAGGCTGGACTCTGAGGTCTAAAACGCCCAGGTTCGGAATAGATCCTCCTTGACTCCACGACGCTTGGCATTTCACCATGGCCGAGGCAATGGAGCAAACCTCGTTACCTGCAGCCTCCGAGAAAACCTGAGCTAAATATACCCATAGTATTCAAACCTCCTCTCAGAGCCACCCATCATGTAGATGGGTACATGAGCACGGCCCTGCATGCCTTGCCTACAGCAGCCATCTTCAGTTCACCTGATGTGTTTCAACCAATGCCAACTGGACGGCAGTGCATCAAGATCAAGCATCACGCATGGTAGCTACAAGTAGAAAGGGTTCCTGGCACCTGATGCAACTGTACGACTACGACTGCTCCGTCGGACTTTCTGTGCACAAGACCGCAGACTCCGAAGCACCGTGTTTGGATCACGCCTGCCTGAATCACCGGCTGTCCGGCTTCGAACCTGAGCACTTAGACTTACCGGTGGAAACGTTTCCGATGTCCTGCAGGTTTCATAGTTGCTTCTTCCACCGTGAAGAGCACGGCGCAGGTATTGCTCGCGGACTCTTGAGGCATGTGCTGCATGTCCTCAATGAGACTCTGCTCGGAGGGTGGGTCCTGAAAGGGCAGATGTGCTTCCGAATCCAATCGCAACGAGGCAGTTTTCGGGTCCCCTGTGCGCTCCGCTGCCCGAGATGCTTAGTACGGGGGCCCACAAAATTACCAATACTGTTTTGGGGTTCCTGGTTACTATTAGTTCTAGTATGAGATACTCCACAACCCTACTCTAATAATGTTTCAGGCCCCAATACTAAATCGACATAATAGCCCTTATGGTAAGCCTTATGGACCCCTTTAAGGGCACCCTATTCTACTTATTAAGGCCCCTACATATCTATATGTGTATGTATGTATGTATATATATATATGTATATAAATATATGTATTATATATATATATATATATAATGCCAGGCCAAACCTCGGGCCAACCCAAGCCTCACACACCAACAGCTCAAGTTAATTTACCATAATTAGGATAAACAAGGGTTCCTTTAAGGGTTTCGGCGCTCACACTCGGACAATCCAGGCCAGGCATATGGTTCGGGGTCTGACGAAGTGAAACTCCACTAAAGGGAGTCAAAGTAGAGGGTTTAAGGTTTAAGTTACCATAATAGGGATCTATAGTTAATCATATTATGGTTTCCTTAATTATGGTAACTTAAATTAAATCCCTTGACAAGAACCCTGACACACGGCTTTTCGTGCCTCGGAGGGTAGCCTTGGTCTCGACGGCCTCAGGCGGAATTGAACTCGAATTTATCTATGTGCTTGATGGGAGTGTTTGTGCGATCTGCTACTGAGATTGATCGGTACCTTAAGACTAGGCAAACATCCCAGCCTTGACAAGGGAAAGCCTGCTTTTTAGCCTTGCACACAAAATAAGGCCTCCTCCCCGCCCCACCACCGTGAAAGGTTCTGCTTCAGGCTTTGGCCGCAGAGAAGCTGTACAAAAGCATCGGCAAACACGTGCAAATTCGGCATCTCCGGCTCCAACGCCGTTGCGAGGCACCGGGCCAGAGCAATGAGCCAACAGAGTCTGCTGGGAGTAGGCATCTGCAGGCCTAAGCATGCTGGTTGCCGGCACGCAGTTGCCCAAGGAGTCCTAGCTTCAGTTGGGCCAAGAAGATGGCACTCAAGCCAAAAGATGCTCCATGGCTCGCAAGCACAGCTATACTGCAGCTTGCCACATCCCAGACCCGCTCCCTGCTGTATGTCAGAACACTTCTCTGCCATTGGCCTGCCAGGTAACAAGCCTCAAGCACAGCTTGATGTGTTATGTGACTTGGCACCAGCCCTCCACGTCCCGCTCTGCAAAGCATGTTTGTAGCAAGCTGCCACTGGACACACTGGCTACAAGCGCTGATACAGGCGTTGAAAGTAATCATCTCTGGTTGATGCTTGGAGTCTAGTAAGTATACCGCAAATGTCCAGCTTCCTCCCTTTTGGCATGCACTGACGGCTGCATTGATGCAAACGGAATGAAGCCGCAGGTAGTTGGCGGCTGACTGTTGCAGCATGCGCAAGGATTGCATCCAAGCTCCATCTCTCTCAGCTGCTCCGATCAATGCAGTCATCGTGAAGGAGTCGGCTTGTAGTCGGTGTCTGCAAATCTCTTGCGATACAGTCACGGCTTGTCTCCACTGCACACTAGCGGCCGAATTGATGGAGGTGGTGCCCCACGGCACACTCTGTAGTCTCATCTCCTCTAATGCACTGACAGCGGCATCCCACCTTCCTCCTTTCTCGCAGCCGCTGATGAGTGCATTGTATGTGATCTCATCACCTTGCACCTTCGCGGACTTGAGTGCCCGTGCCAGCTGCAAGCTATGCTGCCAGTCCTGGCGGTTCTGGCAACTGCTGATCAGAGTGTTATACACGACCACATTTGCTGGAATACGATGCAGCATCGCACGGGAAATAGCGCTTGACGCTGCCCGCCACTGCTGCCCTTCTGTTAAGGAGCTGAGCAGGGCACCAAGTGTGACCACCGTTGCTGCGATTTGCTCGTTCCGGCCACTTGCCAGTATCAAGGATCTCGGCCACTGCCCTGGCACGCAGGCGCTTATGGCAGCGTTGCGGCACTGACTTGTCATAACTGTGTCTGCCCTCATGCTGTCAGATGTCATCGTCAAGGCAGCTTGCCAGCTACTCGCCTTGCCGCAGGCATCGACAGCAGCAACAACGCAGCGGGCCTCCTTCCTTAATGCAGCCTTGCTCAGGCGTGCCATGATTTCCCATGCAGCTCCCCAGGAAGAGCTCGTGCTGCAAGAGCCCAAGAGTGCATTGCAGCTTGCAGCGTCTGCCTCCACGTTGAAGGAATTCAGTACATCAAGGAGCTGCAGTGTAAGGTGCCAAGCTGCAGTATCTCTAAAGGCACGGACGGGGTCAGCTAAGCTTGTCGGGGACACACGCGATCGGCACATGAGCCGAAACAAACCGCTAGCCATCGGCAGCTGCCTTGCAGCGCTACACGTACAAACTAGGCCGCCGTAGACTGCAGCATGGTTTTGTTGGGGAATTGCCCATCTTGAAGCAATATACATTGCTTCCCTCCACCTCAGATGAACCTCTCGGTAGGCACGAAGCACTGTATCAAGGGTGATAACGGTGCGACGTAGGCCCCGAATACCCATTTGAAGAAGCAAGGAAAGTGACCTGCACCATTCATTCCGCAGCAATGCCGCGTTAAAGCAAGCGTCGTCTGCAGAAGGATTCAGGAGATTGACGGCAGCTTCCCACTGACTGCACCTGGAGTGTAACCCAATGCTAGCACTGAGGCACCTTTCGTTCACCTGAATCGCAGCCACATTCATCAGCACCAAGAACCGAAGCCCATGCTCCCATCTTTGCCCTAGCTCCGCAAGTGCCACCATGCTCAACACGAAGCTCACGGTGGTGGGCTGAAGCTGCTGGTTTCGCATGTCGAGGAGGGCGAGCTGCACTGCCCAAGGCCCGGAAGTAGCAGAGGTCTTCATGGCTGCATTGCAGTTGATGGCATCGACCCTGCAACCGTGAGCCTTCAGGGCTCTCAGAGCTTGGAAAGCCTGCTCCCAACGATCCGAAGGAAGTGTCGTCAAGAAGCGAGTGACCTCCGCTTGGCTGAGGCATGCTATGCTCCGACCCGGACTGTGCCCACTCTGCCAGGACGGGCTCAAGGGTTCCATTCCACTGCAGAGCGCTCGGGCTGCGCATGCTTCAAATGCTCAGGCTCTACCGGCTCTACTACCAACGAGCCAACGAGCCTTTGGCTTCTTGACCTGAACTCCCGACACTCCCAAACACGAGTACTGAAGGGTATTCTCCAGTTCATGCCCAGGCGGGCCATCCGTGCTATCACAGATCGAGCTCCGACAAAGAATTTATTCGCTTCCAAGCCCAATTTAACCACATTGAGCTTGATTTGGGGTCTTTCCAGGAACTCAACCGACCCAAGTCTGAAGATTGTTGTGATGTTGATGTTGTAACTCGGTTGGAATTTCTCGGTTTGCTACGATGGAAAACCATGCGCATGCTGCTGGTTGGTATACTTACTTCCAGATTTATTCCCTCATTATAGTGACTACCGTGAGCATGACGGACCGGGTGGATTTGTCGGCACCGCATCTTTCCAACTGATCGAATCACACAGCTTGAGGAGCTTCAAGGTAGGATGCACTTGGCCCGCCCGAGCACATGTATCGGCAGCGTTGGCATAGCTGATCAGGTCGGGCGTTAGCTCAGCCCGGGGCATGTGCCGGAATAAATTCAACACAGCAAGCCAAGAAGATATTGACTGACAAGCTGCAACGGCTGAGTTTATACTTATGAGATTGGGTGCTATCCGCAAAGTTACCATGCAAAAGACGTGGTCCAACGCCATGTTCCAGGTGGCGCCACCACACGCGTTGATGAAGCCGTTGTGGACCACTTCGTTGGAGGCAATACCTGCCATGTTCATATGATCCCAGAGACTCAACGATGATGGCCACCGCTTCTGCTCGGTGTTTTCAGCACTTCTGGCTAGGGCATTTGCAGCGCTGCTGTAACTCACAGCGTTGCTTGCAAGCCAGCTCGTGCGCAATTCTTCCAGCAGTTGCAGCACTGAAAGCCAGTCGCTTTCACAAGCGCCCAGGGCATTGTTGAACGTAATTACGTTTGTGCGGACATGCACTCGAGCCATTTGCACAAAGGCCTGTAGCGCCTGGTTCCATTGACTTCCTCTTGTCCAAGCACAGATCGTTCTTCCAAGTGTGACGACCGTACACCGCACTCGCATCTTGGACATGTGACTGGACAGTCCCAACGACTGTTTCCAGGCACCAGCTCTCTCAGAAGAGGTCATGATACTGTTGCAGCTGATCTCGTCCGGTGACAGTGCCAGCTGCGGAGAGACACTGCGCACCAAGTGCAAACCATACTTCCAGAACGGCCCATCATCAGAATGACATGTAAGGCTATTCAATGAGATGGTGTCCGGCCGGACCCCATGATCAGTAAAACCGAGAAATATCGACACTGCATGCTGCCAGCTTGAAGCCGAGGAACATGCACTTAAGATGGCGTTCCATGTAATCAAATTTGGGTTGACTTGTCCAAGCCGTCGGAGTGTTTGCAATGCAAGCACCCATCCCCCCCTTCCCATAGAGCTGGTCGCACTTGTGAGGCTGATCACGTCTGGTAGGCACCAAGACATGGCCATAACAGCTAATCGACGCAGGGCCTGCGTCCAGGAACCTGCACCCTCAGAAGCAGCAAGCACAGAGTTGTGCAGAACCACATTGCAGTTTACAAGCTGCGGCACGGATGCCAGTAACTCGCACGACTGCACCCATCTGCCAGTGCCCCCTCTTGAACAAGCTCGCAGCACGCCGCTGAAGCTGAACAAATCAGGCGTCATGCCCTTCTTCGCGGATTCGTCCAGCAACGACAAAGCCAGTGGCCAGAACGGTCCAAGGCGGTCGCCTTCAAAGCACATGCAGGTGTTGAAACTAATCAAGTCTGCACGCAGCCCCACCCCCATTCCAGTGTCAAGCTCCGCCAGCAGATGTAGAGCAGGAGCCCATTGCAGAAGAGATGCGCCACTTTGCTGATGAGCAGCAATGCAAATGTTCAACGAAGACGTGTCCGGCGTAACCCGAAGCTGCTGCATGGTTGTCACCAGATCGAGGACTGATTCCCACTGCTGTTGTCTGCGTAAGGAGGAGATGGCTTTGTTGCATTGGAATATATCGGCCATCGAATCGAAGATACAAAGAAACGAGAGTCAAGGCCACGTATTCGACGATCAGCCCTCAGAAAACGAGACAGTGGCGCTAGATTGCATGCAATCAGCACTTAGGCCTACCCCCATGTCAGCCGTGGCCCAGCAAGAATCCGCGTCAAGGCGGGCCGGTGAGTCGCAAACACTCTTCCGATCGGGCGATACCGGCATGTGGCAGGCCCGGCAGGCGCATGTCCGACGACATCCATGGCATCGTGCTGGCGCTTTTCGGGTTCAGGGTTTAGGGTCCAGCCGGGCTTTGATGACACAATCGCTGGAACAGTGCACTCAACTGGCCGCACATCGCCTGGCTTTGTTTCATGAAGAATCGGGGCCCCCACCCCCTCGGAAGCCCATGGTCCTGCACCAACACAGGTGTGTGTTTCCACTGACTCTGCTTGCTTTTGCTGGGCCACATCGCTCCTTCTTCGGTCGTGGTCCAGGTGTAGCCTCTCCCTCGGCAAGACTGAGACTAAGAGTTTTCTCGTTATTCCTTTGCGACCACCTACAGCCCGAACAGCTCGCTGCTGGTACTATGGCCTGGACCTCCAGCATGGAGCGGCAAGCCTGCAACACCTGAAGTCACGCAAACAAGGAGATCTGGTCGTACTTCCGCGGATCATGCGCGGCCTTCTTCACGCTGTCGACACATGTACATCGTAAAACTGGACGTCTTGTTCTACACTGTTCTGTCACAAGTCTTAACGCTCTCATCCGACTATAATTCGGTCCATTGCTCGCCTGTGCTGTTCTGCATGACAGACATCCACCTTGCTTTGCCCTTCGTCCGTATGCCCCGGCATCTAATTAACATCGACTATTCGGAGTTGTGCAAAGCTTCGCGGTGTCAGCATTCGTGTGCGCGTATGCATGTCTGTTTTTGCATGCGATGCGGGGCGGGTCCGAGTCTCCTTTAATCACATAATTTACATAATTTAAATATCAGGATATATCAGGGAGGCCTCCGGATTTAAATTATTTAATTCCCGGCCCGAATTAAATTAGATACTTTAACAATTGGGAAGGCCTCCGGATTTAAACTATTTAGTTCCCGGCGCGGATTAAATAATTTGAATATTCTAAATCTGGGGGAAGGGTCCGGGGGGGGGGGGGGG
>BGNK01000510.1:225201-238525 GCA_003297005.1 Symbiodinium sp. clade A Y106
GTCTGGGGTCCCAGGAATTAAATAATTTAAATAGTTTAAGTCCGGAAGCCTCCCCAACATTTAAATTATTTACTTCCCGGGGCCTGGGACCCCCACCCCCCCCGGACCCACCCCCCCCAGGATTTATCTACATTATTCATTTTATTTAAACTATTTAATTCGTGCCGGGATTGAAATAATTTAAATAAACTATTCCGGAGGTCACTTCCGGAGGTCTCCCAATATCTAAATTATTTAATTTCCGCGTGGAGTCTCCGCGGGTCCGGCAATATGGTTTGTTTGGAAGCTGGCTCTTATGTATATAATAGGGAATTAGAGCAGTGTGTCCTCTCTAGAATACTCTTCAGCCCCTGGGGTAGGGTGGTGTTTGGGGGTGGGGTGGGGTGGGGTGGGGTCAAAGTGCAGCAAACCCCACACGAAAACCAAGCAGGGGTGTAGCAAGTTTGCGTGTCAAAATTTGGTGCGATCGGGCTGCGACCCTGCAAACGTGCTGTAAATACCACACGAAAACCGAGCAGGGGTTTAGCAAGTTTGCGTGTCAAAATTTGGTGCGATCGGGCTGCGACCTTGTCAAAGTGCTGTATATGCCACACGAAAACCGAGCAGGGGTTTAGCAACTTTCCGTGTCAAAATTTGGTGCGATCGGGCTGCGACCCTGTAAACGTGCTGTAAATACCAAACGAAAACCGAGCAGGGGTTTAGCAACTTTCCGTGTCAAAATTTGGTGCGATCGGGCTGTGACCCTGTCAAAGTGCTGTAAATACCACACGAAAACCGAGCAGGGGTTTAGCAACTTTGCGTGTCAAAATTTGGTGCGATCGGGCTGCGACCTTGTCAAAGTGCTGTAAATACCACACGNCACGAAAACCGAGCAGGGGTTTAGCAACTTTGCGTGTCAAAATTTGGTGCGATCGGGCTGCGACCTTGTCAAAGTGCTGTAAATACCACACGAAAACCGAGCAGGGGTTTAGCAACTTTCCGTGTCAAAATTTGGTGCTATCGGGCTGCGACCTTGTCAAAGTGCTGTAAATACCACACGAAAACCGAGCAAAGGTTTAGCAACTTTCCGTGTCAAAATTTGGTGCGATCGGGCTGCGACCTTGTCAAAGTGCTGTAAATACCACACGAAAACCGAGCAAAGGTTTAGCAACTTTCCGTGTCAAAATTTGGTGCGATCGGGCTGCGACCTTGTCAAAGTGCTGTAAATACCACACGAAAACCGAGCAAAGGTTTAGCAACTTTCCGTGTCAAAATTTGGTGCGATCCGGCTGCGACCCTGTAAACGTGCTGTAAATACCACACGAAACCCGAACAGGGGTTTAGCAAGTTTGCGTGTCAAAATTTGGTGCGATCGGGCTGCGACCCTGTAAACGTGCTGTAAATACCAAACGAAAACCGAGCAGGGGATTAGCAACTTTCCGTGTCAAAATTTGGTGCGATCGGGCTGTGACCCTGTCAAAGTGCTGTAAATACCAAACGAAAACCGAGCAAGGGTTTAGCAACTTTGCGTGTCAAAATTTGGTGCGATCGGGCTGCGACCTTGTCAAAGTGCTGTAAATACCACACGAAAACCGAGCAAGCAGGGGTTTAGCAACTTTCCGTGTCAAAATTTGGTGCGATCGGGCTGCGACCTTGTCAAAGTGCTGTAAATACCACACGAAAACCGAGCAAAGGTTTAGCAACTTTCCGTGTCAAAATTTGGTGCGATCGGGCTGCGACCTTGTCAAAGTGCTGTAAATACCACACGAAAACCGAGCAAAGGTTTAGCAACTTTCCGTGTCAAAATTTGGTGCGATCGGGCTGCGACCCTGTAAACGTGCTGTAAATACCACACGAAAACCGAGCAGGGGTTTAGCAAGTTTGCGTGTCAAAATTTGGTGCGATCGGCCTGCGACCCTGTCAAAGTGCTGTAAATACCACACGAAAACCGAGCAGGGGTTTGCTGTGGCCCGGTCCCCCTCTTTTCACAAAAAAGGCACGCCACTTTGTTAACCTATGCTCTGGCCCCTTGCCGTATCATCTTTTTTCATCGACAAAAGCAGCCCCATTCTGTTAGTCTATGCTGTGGTCCCGTCCCCTTCTCGTTTCAGCAAAACATGGCACACCATGTTTTTAATTCTCTGGCCTCTTTCCCTGTCTTCCTTCACCGAAAAAATCAACGAGACAAATCGCAAGCCTTGGTCCCTAAGATTGTTGGCTACAGTTCTTCTCCGTAGAGAAGGGACGTAAACCCAAAACGATAGGGACCAGGGTTTGCAATTGTGTCTCTTTGGAGGAAAGCTTAAGCATGCTTAAGATACAAATCTTGCCGACCAGGGTTCGCGATGTGTCTGTTTTTGGGGGAACCCGAACCAGAGCACGAGGGCACGGCAAAGCAGGTTGAGGGGCAGAAAAGATATGGAGACACTCCTTGTGATTGAAGGTTTTCTAGAGAACCATCGTTAGAAAAGATCAAGGGAGAAGGGGGCAGGCTTTCTAGAGAACCATCGCCAGAAATGATTAAGGGATAAGGGGGCACTCCTTGCGATTGAAGTTTTCAGAGCATCAGCGCTTTAAACTGATGATGGGGAAACTCCTTGCGACTCAAGGTTTTCTAGAGCATCAGTGCTGAAAAAACATGAGGGGGACTCTCCTTGCGATTGAAAGTTTTCCAGAGCATCGTCGCCGGAAAAGATGAAGGGATGAGCCAGGCACTGTCTGCGATGGAAGAGAGCTGAAAGTCTCTCCTAGCCACTGGAATGGGAGCATGAAGTAGTGTATTCCTCTTCTCTTTTTGGAAGGCTGGGGAGGGGGGAGGACCAGACTTTCTTTTTGCAGGTCTGGGGAACTCCATGCTTTCTTCTGGGGCGTAAGCTCTCTTCCATCTTCCGAAGAGGAAGAGCAGATAGTCAGGAGCTCTGTTCTTTCCCTTGCCAAGAGAGTGAGACAGGAAGTTTTCTTTGCTGACTGAGGGGAAGGCGGATTGAAGTTTGGAAGAGTTCCATCCTTTCTTCTTGATCGTAAGCTCTCTTCCATATTTTGAAGAGCAGGAGGACGAGATGGTCAGGAGCTCTCGCTTCTGATTAAGAAAGAAAGGAGTTTTCTTCTTGTCGACAAAAAAATACACAGAGCTCTCTTCTTTCTCGAGAAGTTAGAGGGGCCTCTCTTCTGAGTTGCTGGGGTAGAGGACCTGCCAGTCTAGCAAGAGGTCCAGGTAGAGGAGCCCTCTTCTTTCTCGCGATATTAGAGGGAATCTTCTTCTTGTTTTCGACGCTTAAGTAGAGAACTCATACGTTGTTTTTGAAGGTTGGGGCGGGGTGCTCTGTCGTCGTGTCTTGCTAGGAGTGAGGTCTCTTCAGTCTGCTCATGACTGAAAGGCGACTAACCAAGAGGCAAAGGAATTCTCTGCTAGAAAGAAGCTCCTTCTTGCTACCACGAAAAAGCTGGGGAAGGACTCTCTTCTTGTCTTAAAGCATGAGGTAAGGGATTTATCTTTTCTTTCTATACGCTGGGGGGAGGACCAGACTTTTCTGTTTGAAGGTTGGGGGAAGCTCCACCTTTTCTTCTTGAGCGTATACTCTCTTCCAACAGGATCTCTTTGCCTCACCAAGAGAGAAAGGCAGCCTCTTGTTGCCAACTGAGGGGTAAGAGGAGCTCCCATCTTTCTCGTGAAGCTGGAGGGGCCTGTCTGCTTTGCTGAAATGAAGCTCTCTTCTGTCTCACTAGGTTGGAGGAAGCTCTCAGTCTCTACTTGTCGAAGATGAGGCTGAGGACTTTTCGTTTTGGAAGTTGGGGGAGCTCTGTACTCTCTTGCTATGAGCGAGGTTTCTTCAGTTGCTTTCTGCTAGAAATACTCTAGGTTTGCCACGAATAACTTGAGGGGGACTCTCTTCTTGTTGTTGAGGGATGAGGTGAAGGACTTACCTTTCTTCTTGAGTGCGCGCTCTCTTTCGTCCTTTGAAAAAGTAGAGGAGATAGTCAGGATCTTTTTCCCTGACCTAGAGAGAACAAAAGTCTTTTCTTGTCGACTGTGAACGGAGCTTTCTTCTTTCTCATGAACTTGGAAGCTCTCTTCTTCTTTCTGTAGGCTGGGGGAGCTCTGTCCTGTCGTGCTAGGAGTGGAAGCCTTTCATTCCTCTTCAGATGGAATGAAGACTTACCAAGATGTACAGAAAGTCGTTTCTGAAATTTTTCTCTTGCCAAAACAAACCTGCCGGGGGCTCTTTTCTTTCTTCAATTCCATATTCTTGCACTTATACAGTCAGGGCGAGGTTGTTTGCACGAGCGACCATACCAAAACACGACTCTCAGCTTCCAAATAAACCCTATTTAAGCCGGCCACACCCCCCTCCAATCCACACCCACACCCAATTGCACACCCACACCCACACCCACCCACACAAACACAGAGACACAGACACACAGACACACACACACACACACACACACACACACCCGCGTGCGTGCACGCACACACACACACAAACACAAAGACATGCACCTTTGCGTCACACGCGCGTGTAAGTCACTCCCTTTGTGTTCACGACCAGCCATGACTCCGCAATAAGGTTTCTGTCGCTCCCTTTGCCGGCATCCCCTTCTGAGTGCAGCAGTCAATGGCACGTACTCATCAACAACACAAACAGCCCGTCGCAAACCACGTGCACGGTGCTTCAATGCCAGCCTGACTGTTGGTGCTGTCAGAATCGTCGCTATCCCACTCCGTTGTCCCCGAACAGGGTGTCCGAGTAGTTTCCTTGGTCAAAGATTTCCAAAGCGTCTATTTGCCTGCAGATGCCTCGTCTAACCTCTCGCGGCCCTGATCGAGGTCACTGCGCCCGTAAAGCTCCAGTGCATCTGCTGGACACCAGAACGACTGGCGCAAGCAATTCTGTGTGCTTGTGCGTGGGCTGGGGGGCCTGAGTGTAGACTCTAGACTTGCGAGCTTCGCCCCACCCCACCTCCACATAGCCTGCTCCTCGACATAGAGGTGACGCAGGGCCTCGTGCATGAATTGGCGTGGGAATGCCTAATTACACCGCGTCGCAAGAACAGCAAGCTCCGAGTAACCCTGCAGTACTTACACCTGCGTTAGGTTTTCTTCTCGGAGTGGCACGGGGTTTGAGAGCAAAGGTTGTGCTCCGCAGAACCTCGCCAATCATTCTGTCTGTGGAGGGCAGGCTCAGCCAAGCACCCAACAGAAACACTATGGAACGTGACAAGAGTCAACAAGCCTTCTGCATCGATGCGCTGCTTATAAAACACCCCAAACATAAAGATGTCAGGGTTAAGGGTTTTAGGTTTAGGGAGCAAGCAGTCTCGCACCGCGCCCTCGCGGAGAAGGCATTGGCACCGGGCACGAGCAGATATTCCGCGGTGCTCGAGGTGTCAACGTTCAAAAGCGGCACCTCAACCGCGGTCTCCGAAACGGGATGGACGGAGCACAGAAGATTCAAGAAGAGCCAGAAAGTTGGAACATCTTTCTCCTCATGCCCCTAAGGTAAAGTTTAGGGGCTCCTAGCAGTAATCATCGTGAATACATGTTCCAACTTTCTGGGATTCACTGTAAGAGCATCTTGATCTGAGATGCCAGAGACAGTTGATCTTGTAGAACGGTGATCCCAACGTGCCGCCCAAACAATATCTGAGACCCTAGCTATCTTAAGCTTGTCTTCATCACCAACTGCCCGCATGCAAGGCGTCGAACGACTTCGGAGAGTATTAAGCATTGGTTCAACTTTCAAACACGGAGGCAACAGGACCTGAGCTTCCAGGTGGGGGCTACCAGGCCTAAATCAATTGAATACCAATGGGTGCCCTCCATACTCAGGGCCCGAGGAGCCGGTGCTCTCGGCCATTTCATGGGCCTGTCCAAAACTTTTGAAATATTCCTGGGTGGTTGGCATGACGGCCCTTCAACTTCGACAGCTAGGCCGCGAAGCAGTCATGTCGGTCACGAACAGCTCTGCAAACACCACAACTACCTTCGGTAGTTGTAATGTGTGCTCATAGCAAGGCCAACTGTCAAGTTCCAAGTCAGATTTGATCTGATTTGATCTGTTCTGTAAACACGGTGCAGTTTGGAAGAAGTCAGCCGCCCCATGAGATTCACGGACATAGTCCCCGGCCTCCAGCCGGGACTCAACGTGAATATCACTAATTCTCCTCGCCAATCACGGCACCGGTCATGCTCCAGCTTCGGCTGCAAGTCGAGTTCGAATGAACAGACAGCAGGATGGCCATCCTTCATCTGTGATGCCATGATGCGCAGCTGTTCGTCTGTAATGCAACAGTCTGCATTTGAGCATGGCACCTCCCGTCTATCCGGATGGATACCTCAGATGTGCAAGCAAAAAGCATCGGGGTGACAGCAGCTGCTGGCTAATACCTAGGCTTCCCCGCAATTCTTGCACCTATAGTCTTTCTATATACTCTCATCACCGTACATAGTAAGATCAACGGCAGAAGAAACTGTGCTGGCGAGCTGAGTCGGAGACCTGTACCACACGCAGAAGTGGCAGCGATCACACCAACGACCATCTTTGCACCCCCGCTTCTTATGTGCGTACTTACCTCGGACGCAGTGCTGGCAGCTCTCTATGCTACACTTGGCCACTTGGCTGGCAGATGGGAAGCGGGAGATGGTCAGAGGAAGTGGATCTAGCTACGCTGCATTCTGAGCTCACACTTTGCAGTCGAGGAACATGGATCCGCGCAACTGAACGGATGCCCCAAGGACCCGATCTCGGTACAGTGAAAGTTCGTCTGCGCTGCATGGACAGTGTCCGACATGCTGCAGGTGTGCAACACTAGCTGAGCAGAGCATGCAGTTGCGGAGCTCTTCCAGTGAAGTGCAGACTTGTCCCAAGGTTGCAGCACTGAATCCTGGTAAATCTGGCATCTCTTCGGCTGGTGCCTCTTCACTCAAGCGAGGCTGCCAACTGGCAAGTGACATGCATTACAATTCATGTCAAATTCTAGTTGTTCTTGCTATTTGGCTCCGTCCCGTCACGTCACATCACGGATCGGCCAACCGATCCTTACCCGCTGTCAGTGCCTGACTCGCAGATGACGGAGCTGCTTCCGGAACCCTGCATCGGCTCAATCATTGACCGAAGGTCAAGGTTCTAAACCAGACAAGCACACGTAAGCGTATCTATGAATAGGAAAAAGGGTGTGCATACATACATATATATATACACACACATACATATATCATATACATATATATATATATATGTATATACACACATATTAGTACATGTACACGTGTGCGTGTGCGTGGGTGGAGGGGTGGGTGGGTGGGTGGGTTGGTGAGTTTGTACACATACAGACAGCCATCCATCGATCCATACATATGTCTGCACATAAACGTGCACACACGTGCGTTCGTCCATCCATCCCATCATCCACCCATAGACACAAACTTCGTGCACAGCTCTCTGACGTCCGAATGTCACGGCTGAGCAGGACATGCACACATGCTTGCATGCGCACATACACAACTACATGCATGCAGATATACACATGTGTACAGTGCACAGGCACGGGATAATGTGGATGTATGTACCTGTATATGCATGTTTATTTGTATATATATATATATATATATATATATATTATATACAAATATGACGCAGGGCCTGAGCCCCCCCACCCCCACTCCCCGCCCCATGTATCCACCCTTTGCGGCGTGGGTCTTGCTTAGGTTGACACCAGGCTTAAGTCTAAGTGTTGTGTTTGCTCTAGCATGCCACAAGCAGAAGCTGCAATCGTGGCTGACTCGTCGCATGTGCATGTTGTACGGTAACTACACTGGATTGGCTACTCAGCAGCCAGCGAACTTACAGAAGTATGCTTGCAGCTATTTGTCAGTAGTATTGTCATCGTCAAAGCGGTGGTTGCTACATGATACTATCCTAGATGTAGCGGTTTTCCCTGTTTTCCGTTGCCGATGGTGAACGGTGGTGGAGCCTTCGCTCTGGCGCACCCGCGGATACTTCCTTCTTTGCTGTGGTTTGGGTGGTGGGTTGTGTTGGGTGCGAACCGTGTCTGCTACCTGCCCCCACGAAGCCAAAAACAATCATGTAGATCTCGACTATGTGCCAGCATCTTTGCATGTTTGAGATGCGAAGTTACCCTGAGCGTCGAAAACTTGCGAGAGTCAGGGAAAATGTGACGCCAAAACGTCCAAGCTCTTCGACTTTCGGCAGTTTTACATCGCGGCGATGTATGCATGTATGTATGGATGCATGTATGTGCAGAAACGTCGAGAGCTCGATCGGTCGATAGAATCCGAGATACGGATAGACGAATACCTAGGTGCTGCATATTATTGGTTTTCATCCCGATTCATATTTGTCTGACACAAAATATAGATCAAAGAATAACTCCAAGTAGAGATGCAAACGAACTTATGCAGTATATGCACGTATGAATGAATACATGCATGCACACATAAATGTATCTGTTACATACACAACATACATACAGACATACACACATCCATACACACATACATACATACATAAATAGGTTGGGGGGTCAACTCTTTACGTACATACATACATACATTTTTGGCACTCGCGCTCGAGAAGCTCAGGCGAGGATTTGAGGCAGTTTGAGAGCACAGGCACATTAGCCCGGAGAACATTAACCGAAATTCTAAGTTCTTTGAGAACAGTGCGAACACGTCTTCAGCAGACGGTAGACGATTCTAGCTCTTCGAGCTCATCAGCATGTTGTTTATCGCAAACAATATCACAAGTTACCTGCGAGCAGTGCTAATCATCGGCATGATCCAGGTACTCACCTAGCCCTGAACAAATCCAGTACTTCAGCTGCAAAGTTTATGTTCACATCACTGAGTGTCCAACCGTACACTCTCCGACGACGGGTAGGAAGTCGGGCAGTAAGTCGTCGCCGCCCTTTGAAGCCATTCAAGTGCAGACAGAACCTACAGCAGTCAGCAACAGTCCCGTCCAGTCATCAGGACAAAACTCAACTTGCGCAAAACACAGCACATAGAGCTGTCCCCAGCCCTGCCGTATCTCACAACCGCAGTCTTACCCGCAGGTCGCAGTTCCGCCTCCTTCTGCTCCTCTGCACCAGGATTTCACAAGCAGCAAGCGCTAGATGAGCGCCGGTTGATCCCTGTTTGAGCTGCAAACCTGCCAGTGCAAGCTCCAGTCTTGTTCTCAGCCCAAATGAGGAGCCCAGCACGTAGCACCGCACCACACATTGTTCCTGCTCCATACAGGAATCTCTGCATAGAAAGATATACCATAGTGGCCGAGCAGATAGCAGAAAGGTCTCTGTTGCGTGTCAGAAAACTCGCGAAAGTTCTCGACAAATGCTAAATCTCTCGAGAGCTTGAAAGCGCTTCGCCCTCTGTGCTGCAAGGTCGTTTGCAGAGATCTCTCCAGCAGTCACCAGCAGTAAAACAAGCGGGCCCCATGGCGGCAAACTAACCCCCTAACAGAGCGTACATGATCTGTTGCTATGAATACAGCCCCCATGGCACAGCCTAGGCACAAAGGTGAAAGCACAGTAAGGTTTACTAATAACAACAGCGACTACACCTGTGCCTCGGGAGTGACACAGGGAAGTCGGGAAGGGGGTCATCCAGACCACGAGCCATGGGCTGAAGAGGCCGGAAGCCGGAGCGTCACCAGCTGGCGCTGCAGGCGAAGCATGAGGACCACATCGCCTCGCGAATAGAGGGAGACGGAACGGTCGGACCCGGAGGAGCGATGATGGCCGTGTATACGACGTAATTCCGAGTCAGTGCCGAGCTGACGCGCCCAAGAGAGTGCACTTCAGGCAGTGCGCCGCCACCAGACCAAAGGCAGAGGGCGGAGATGAATCGGACTTAAGACGCCAATGCCGCAGAAGCAGACCGCGAAGCCAAAGGACCATCTTCTCCCGCTTGAGAGGGCCTGCCATGACAGGGCGAGAAGCGGAACCAGTAAGGTTGGCCTTATGCTATCAGGGGCGACGTTGCGTGGGTTGATTACCATGCATTTGCTGCGCTAGCGCAGCAGGCATCAAGTAGGCCTTCCCATCCCAGTACACTGTAGCCATATCCTGCTGCGGTGCCGTCGCAACCGTACTGGATGCCCACAGTTTGGAACGGAGCACATGGCAGGCTTCCTGTCGGTAGCTGTAGTCCTGGCATAACCAGATTTCCAGGCACCGTGGGGAGTATCACCCCTGAAGGAGTTGCGCTGGCAGGTGTCGTCGAAGCTGCAGCCCACTGTCTTGGTGGCAGGCTAGGCGGAGGAGGGAGCGGCGCCTCTGTCGCAGGAAGGTCTGGAGCCGGGCCGCATGGCGGCGGAGCCTTTGGTTTCGCAGCATTCATTCTGCTCAGAATATTGTCCATTGCAGACAACTTCTGTCCTTGCGGCGTAAGGCTGCTTTCGAGTCCTACCAGCTTGTCATTCTGAGAGCGGACCACAGACTCAAAGGCAATCACTTTCTCGGTTAGTTTTACCGAGCTCTCGTTGAGTGCCGTCATGACGTCCTGAACTTCTTTCATCTGGCACAGGAGTTTGAGCACCTCGCCGTCGGTGGTTGAGGAGTCCATCGACTGTTCTTGGGTGGTCATCACTTTTGCTGATAGGTCCTGGCGGAAGTCGTTCATCCTCCCGACAATGGCCTCCAGCTGGGTTTCCAGACCCTGGAAGCGCCCCCCCAGAGTCCCAAGCTGAGTCCGACGTGAGTCGAGAGATGTTCTGTACTGTCTCCTCCACCGTCGTCAACATCTCTCTCACGCCTCGCAGAGGAGCTCCGTTGTCGTCATTGTACGGCCCCAACGTCTGGCGTACCAGCTCAAGGGTTGGCATGAGTTTGCCCCCCAAAGGGGCAAAAGCTTGCTTGAAGAACTTCTCGAGGACTCCTTCACTAAGCCCTCCTGCGTTCCTTGCATTCCTCCAGGAGCGTTTTCATACTGTGCTTGCCTCTGGACTCGACACTGTGAATCGCATCATCCACCCACATCTTAACTTCCTGCATGCGATCCAGGACTTCCCTAGTAGTCGCTCTTGTCTGCAGGCGTTGTTGTAGGAGGCATAGTGCTGGTGGGTGGCGGCGGGATGGCAGGGGAGACTTCGCCATCTCCCTGCGGAACACTCGTTGAGGGGTTCGTAGTGGAAGTAGCCTCCGCCTTGGATTCACCTCCGGTTCCAGAGGAGGTTCCAGAGGGAGTGTACTCGGTGACGGGGGGCTCCAGTCCACCTTTGAACCAAAACTTGGTTGCTTTGTAGAGATTGTAGATCACGAAGATCGACAGAAGCATCCAAGCAAGGCCAGTCTGCGCTCCCTGGTACACTTCCGTGAGCCGGTCACTCGAGATTGTCCAAGGGCCCGGCATCTCCACTCTGGGGTCCAACAGTCTCGGATCCTTGGTCTCACCGTAGCCGTCGAGTGTCGGCGCGTGCCCTCCGAGAAGCTGTCAGGAGGCAAACCCACGAATGGTGCAGTCGGCACCCTCTCAGGATCCTCGAGAGTCGGGTTTTCATACACCATGGCTGCGGGGTCCTATATTCAGTCGCTGAGGAGACAGGCTCTTGAGGCACCGGAAACTGCTGAGGTGGGAGTGTATATGCATCCCGTGGGCGGGAGTGCCAGGAAGATCTCAAGACTGCTTTGTATAGTTTGCAGAGGAGAGTTGTCTCCCAGCAGGGTTGTTTCTCAACAGAAAGCCATCCTATTTAAGAGGCAAATCAACATTCAAGCAAAGGGGCAAGGGTTTAGGATGCAGGAAAGGGGCTTTGGAGGTTTATGTGAAGCACGCACAATTCAGGCATCTGAGTATCCCAAATCTGCCACGGCTCCGTTTCCTGAAGCGATCCGAAAGCCCCTAAAACCCCGAGGTCAAAGTTCTTGCAAGGCTGAAACCCTATGGAAATCCTAGACCTGTGGCTTTGGAGGGGTAGGCTGAGTCAGGTTTACAGAGGCTTCAAACAAAGCCCCGAGGTCCAAGTCGAGTCAGATTTACAGAGGCTTCAAACAGGAACCAATCCCTAGTGCAAATCGCAGGAGTTAAGACGCTTGGGGGGCCTGAAGGTGCCGAGGAACCCGAAATACCAAGGATTCAAACACACCGATAAAAGAAGACCCAGTACACACAAAGGTTCAAACACTACAAACCACCATCCAAAGTAGGTTTGAATTTCCGGAAAAGTTGCAGATCTAGTAGGCCCACACAGATTTTACAAGGTTGCAGTTCAGACGTTCAGTCAAGATATTACAGTCCTAGTCAAGGCAGTTGCTCAGCGCAACAAAAACAGTGCAAGATGTACATTCTTTTAAGCACGGACTTGGAGTGTATGCCGGCAGCATGTACATTAAGCACACAACTATGTTACAAGGTGGCGGTGGGTTGTTGGGGTCCATAGGGACCTGGGCCCCCACAAAGGTGCGAAGGTCTCTCCTAAGTTGAGAGATTTCGTTGAGCACCTCACGTGAAGGACCTTCGCGAGACTCCTGTCTGAAGTGATTCAATCGTTCCTCCAGGCCTGTGAGCGCACCTCCCAAGGCTTGAACATC
Organism: Symbiodinium sp. clade A Y106; assembly: GCA_003297005.1. Taxonomy (NCBI): domain Eukaryota; class Dinophyceae; order Suessiales; family Symbiodiniaceae; genus Symbiodinium; species Symbiodinium sp. clade A. The sequence continues at coordinate 237,730 of BGNK01000510.1, forward strand.
GCATTCCAGATACTCCCGAAGCATCATGCCATTATTGGCGATATCCCTGAGTTGCTGGGGCACGTCACTTTGCAGGTGGAGGAGGTATCTACGCAGGAGAGCCTGCGTTTTGAGCAAAACTGCGATCTGCTCCCGAAGGTCCTGAACTTCCAGTCCTAGGAGTCGGATTTGTTGCATGACCTCGGTCTTGTGTTGTACCCAGCGTTCCGACAAAACCCCGTTCAAGAACGAAGGAGGCTCAACTAGCACGGCGTTGCGGTTGGCGAGCAACAGATCCTTCAGGGCTGCATCTGAGGCTTCCCACTTTTGGAGGATGTCCTGCTGCGTCTCCTCCAGTTCGGAGAGGTGTTCCCAAAGACACCTCCATGTCTCGCGTGCAGCACAAACGAGTTTGTGCCCTGCCGCAACGGCAATCACAAGGGAAAGGAGCAGCCCACCCCAATCTTTATCGCAATTTCCCGGCATTGCCATGTCCGCAGGGCAGTCCATGAATCCACTTAGTCGTAAAGATCGGCCTGGGAAGATGGTTAGGGTAGGGTGGGGCCCGTGTTTAGGTGTTTGATTCGGGTTGTTAAGGAAGACCTCTCAAAGGCATCATGGAATCCCAACGGCAGACCTGCGGAAGGACAATCAATTTCTTAAGGTCAGGGCGGAGACTGCTGAGGACCGTTAGGGTGTGCAAGCTTGCAGGCTTGGCTGCGTCAAACGCATCCTGGTCTTCCGCAGTCAACATTGTTCGAGGCACTTGGGGGCCTGGGGAAAAGAGAAGTAGCTTCTGCTTACGCCATAGCTCATT
>BGNK01000511.1:11702-26729 GCA_003297005.1 Symbiodinium sp. clade A Y106
GGCAGACACAATCGGAAAGGGTTTAGGGTTTAAAATTTAAGGTCTGCGGTAGACGTTTCTGAATTTGTCCCATCGATACGAACATCGCGTCCCGACGTCAAAACCATGATTTTCGTCCTGCAAAAATTTCTCTCAAAACCTTCTGTCAAACGAGGCCCCGCCCCCCCTCACCCAAATTCGAAATGTGGTTTCAAAAGAGGAAACCTGCCCAAAACGTTTCTCTCAAAAGGATTCTCTCAAAAGATTCTCTCAAAAAGAATCTCTCAAAAAGAATCTCTCAAAACTTGTTGGCACCCAAACCCTTAACAATTTCTATAAACCCTAAACCCTGAACCCTGAACTCTAAACCCTAAACTTGGGATTGAACTCGATGAGCTTCCCAACTTTGCTGAGAACTCCCTGATCAAATACGGACGTCTGCAGCACAGTGCACCGCGGCCCAGAATCTTGTGGGGCATTGGATCAACGTTCCACAACCACTTCCACCCTCGCACCTGGAGACAAATTTTTAAAGAGTCAAAGCTGGAACCTGCGCGACGAAGAATAAAGCAAAGCCTTCCGGCGCAGGCCCAAAAGTGAAATCATTCCCATGTATTTCCTCCCCGTTGATGAGCAACGGAGCAGGCTCTGCTCATCTTTCCCAGAAGAGGCATCGCTCGTTCGACTCATCTGCAAAAATTCCACAAATGGCGTTGTCGCTTTTCGGGTAGTTGCCGTTGGTGATGCACCTTTCATCATCAACTTTACAATACCTCACGGAACACTGCTCCGAACCCTGCGCCAAGGGACCCGAAGCAACGAACAAGACATCAAAACCAGCGACTTCAGTTAGTTCTGGCTCTCTGTTCAAATTTCCTCACGGAACTAAATGGAAAGCAAATTTTGGCAATGGCATTGACTTCAAACACCAGCGTGACGATCAGCACACTAAGCCTAAGCCTTACAGGAAAAGGATACCTAAAGAGTGTTCAGCGTGCAAAAACTTTGCTTCACAGTTCGGGCTCGTCCTAAACCCAACCCCAAACTCCAAACTTTCAAGAAAGAAATAAATAGAAATTGCTAACCGTCAATTTCACGAACCAAGTTCCAGTCACAAAAAAAATACGATTCGGTGTCTACTTGCAAAACCCATGTTCACCAAAAACTGGTTCCAGTCGCAAAACACCTGCCCCCGCCCTTTCCAGTCCAGCCCCAGCCGAATCCCTCAAACCGTCACGGTCAAATCAGCTTCATAAGGGCTTATGATGGCCATAATAAGGCCTTGATACAGGCTAAATATGGCCATCAGAAGGCCGGCCGGACCCGATATGGTGTCGTCCGTGATAATGTAGCACGGGGAGCTTTTTTTAAGTGGTGAATCTGTGGCCGTCAACGCCCTAACTTTTGACGTTGCCATGGATTTGTCATGCATGGTAGCCAATAACCGTGCGAGTGGCAAAGAAGGCTTTTGGTAGACTAGTCGGAACAAGAAGAGCAAAATACACCTCAGGGTTCAGGGTTTATTGAGCTTGCTTCGTGTGCGGGGTGCGTTTTTGAATTCTTTAAACCAAGGAGATTTTTTGAGTTTTTTGAGTTTGCGAGTTTCGGCCGAAATGATTGAGTTTCCGAGAAAAACTAAACACCAAACTTCAATTCGTAAACCCTAAACGGTAAACTCTGAACTCTAAAACCCTTTCCGTGCACTGCATAGCAGCCCAATGAAGAGACAACAGATTCAACGCGTGACTTCGCGGAGAAACTGAAGCCAGCGCGTTCGTGCTTTCTCAATCTATCCCTCGATCCTCTAGCTAGAAGCCTTTTGCGAATGACATCTTTGGAACACAATTGCATGCAATTAAGCCCCGTCATTGTCTGCACCAGATTGAAAAACCTCATGCAAGCGCGCAGGACGCATGCACAGGCACAGACAGCAGTTTTCCTGCAAATACCTTGGCGGAGATGTCAGAACCAATTATGGATCTTTGGAATTATGGATTTGGGGGTTTCCAGCAGACTCCCAAAATCCAAAATTGCATCTCCACAAAAACATGGGAATGTAAGATTTTCAGAATTTTCAGGAATGATGCCTGTTGGTGGAGCGGTGCCTTGTCCCAGGGAACACTGCTTTGCTTTTTCCGTCAAAGACATTCGAAGATCGTTAAGGGTTTAGGGTTTAGGGTTTAAAGTTTAAGGAATAGATGTAGTACAAACAGGATCTGCTGCAGGGTCTCAGTGCCCCGTACTACTACATGTGGTATTGCATGTTTACTACAGGAACTACCCCTTCACGTTTTGTAAAGTTGTAGTGCTACAGGAATTTACACCCTTGACGTTTCGTAGTGTTCCTTGTCGCACTACATGTAGTGCGGCATGTCGTACGACAGGAACGGCTACACCTTTCACGTTTCGTAGTGTTCTCCGTAGTATTACATGTGGTACTACATTTGGTGCGACAGGAACCGCTGCACCCTCCACGTTTTGTAGTGTTTCCTGTAGTTCTTTAAATAAGGAACTGCTACAACTTCTCTACATGCAGTCACACGTGGAGTACGGAACTGCACACCCTTCATGTTTTGTAGTGGTCCCTGTAATGCCACATGCAGTATTACATGTGGTGCTAAAGGAACTGCGACACGTTTCGTCGTGTTCCCGGTCCTGCAGTACATGTAGTGCTACATGTATGCAGGAGCTTCTACACCCTTCACGTTTCGTAGTGTTCCCTGTCATACTGCATGTAGGACTTCATGTGGTAAAACAAGAACCGCGACACCCTCCCCTGGCGTGTCACACATAGTAATTGATGTCGAACTGCTTCAACCTTCACGTCTCGTAACGTTCCCTGCAGTACTACATGTAATTTTATATGTCATACTAAAGGAACTGCTGCACTATTCACGTTTCGTTTCATAGTGTTTTTTGTCTTTAGTGCTATATGAAGAACTACACGTGGTTCTTAAAGAACTGAAATCAAAGTATTCCCACCGAGGGACAAAAAATGTGTATGTATCAGACAAATCGGATACGAGTTTTTTTTTAAATATGTTAACCTTTACCATTTCGTATAAATCATGAATCACGTTCGTTTTGTAATAGCGCCAGAAAGTTCAGAGGTCTACTATCGTCAAAACGATCCCAACTTTCAGTATTAAGACCACCTTTAACCCTCACACAGCGAATGAAGGGGCTTTTTCCCTAAACCCCAACCAACATCGTACTATTTAGGCGAGACAAAGCGATTTTGTTGTGTGATATAGCCCTATCATGTCGAGATAAGCTTGTTTTTTTTTTGTGGAGGCTGCCCATCGTTTTATTTTGGCAAGATTAAACCAACCTCTGTGGAGGCCTACCCAAACCCCTAAATTGGCCTCTTATAGCGACATAAGTCACGGAGGCTTTCCAATCCTCAAAATCGTCCTATCTCGAGATAAAGCTCTTTTGCTTTGTAGTGGCCTACTCAAACTCCTTTCTATCTTGGCGGATAGGTACGTTTTCCTTCTATGGAGGCTTGCCCAAGTCCGAAAAATCGTCATATCTCGGCGAGATAAAACGATTTTGGTTTGTAGTAGTTTGCCAAACCCGTAAACCGTGCTATATTGGTCATCTTCTATGGAGCGTGCTCAAATCCCAAAATCGTCCTATCTCGGCCATATAAAGCGATTCAATTTTCTAAGATCCTGCCCAAATTTCGTCTGTGGAAGCCTACCCAAATCCCAAAATCGTTCTATCTCGACGAGATAAGGCGACTTTACTTTCTAGAGACCTTTTTTGGTGAAACAAACACGTTTCTCTGTGGACACCGACCCAAACCCTAAAATCCTTCTATTTAGGCGAGATAAGGCGATTTTACCTTGTAAAAACCTTCCCAAACCCCTAAATCGTCCTATTATAGCGAGATAGGCACGTCATCCTCTATAGAGACTTCCCAAACCCCAAAATCGTCCTATCTCGGCGAGATAAAACGCTTTTACTTTACGGCGGCCTACCGAAACTCTTAAATCGATCTATTTTGGTAAGATAAATACGTTTTTCTCGATAGAGGCCTGCCCAAATCCCAACATCGTCCTATTTCGGCGAGATAAAGCGATTTTGCTTTGTGGTATCGTCCTATCATGGTGGGATAGGCACATCATCCTTTGTGGAGGCGGCCCAAACCCCAAAATCGTCCTATCTCGGCGAAGCGGCCCTTTAAATCGTCCTATCTTGGCGAGATAAGTACGTCATCCTCTATGGAGGCTTGCCCAAATTCAAAAATCGTCTTATCTCGGCAAGATAAGATGATTTTTTTTTGTGGTAGCCTACCCAAACCCCTAAACCATCCTATCTTAGCAAGATAAGTATGTCATCCTCTGTGGAACCCTACCCAAACCCCAAAATCGTCCTATTCAAGCGAGATAAGGCGATTTTACTTTGTGATAACCTTCCCAAATCCCTAAATCGACCGATTATAACGAGATAAACACGTCATCCTCTATAGAAGATTACCAAAACCAAAAATCGTTCTATCTCAGCGAGATAAAGCGCTTTTGCTTTGTAGCGGCCTACCCAAACCTCTAAACCCTCCTATCTCAACGAGATAGGCACGGTTTCCTTTACTAAGTACGTTTACTTCTATAGACGCCTACCCAAACCCCAAAATCGTCGTATTTAAGCGAGATAAGTGACTTTACTTTAGCGGCCTACTCAAGCTCTTAAATCGTCCTATCTTGCCGAGATAGATATTTCCTCTATAGAGGCCTACGGAAACCCCAAAACCGTCCTATCTAGGCGAGGCGATTTGACTTTATAGTGGCTTCAAAACTCCTATTCGTCCTATCTTGGCGAGCCAACTACGTTTTGCTTATAGAGGCCTACCCAAACCCCGCCATCGTCTTATCTCGGCGAGACAAAATAATTTTACTTTATAGAGACTCGCCCAAACCTCAAAATCGTCCTATCTTATTGAGATAAGTTCGTTTTCTTCTAGCCAAACCGAAACTTCTTTGTTTCGGAAACAAAAAACTTAATTTAAGAAATTATTTCCAGGGTCTGTTCCGAACACAAATTTCTTATTTTATCCCAAATGAATAAGACCTATCGACCAGAATCCGATTTCTTATCAAATCCCTCGACCGTAAACGAACTACAATCTATAAACAAATGATCGGGTTTTTTCTGTTTCAATTTGATTACTACTACGCATCCCTCCAAGCCAGCCCAAACCATGGCTTTCAAGAAGAATTGACATAGAATGATATTTATATTTATGCACGAAGCCTAAGCGAACCGATCCGGTTTCGAGGCAAGCTTACTTTTAGAATTAGAATAAAATTTCAACTTCTAGACTAAAAATGATAATTCCATACGATCACGCCTCTAAATTCTAAACTTCCAACTCAGAGTCCTTAGGCAACCATAATGAGATGAGAAGAATATATAGCCTCGGAACCCCGATTTAAGGTTTTGAATTTCGAGCCCCACCAGACCCTAAACCTTCAAACCTCAAAATCATTCAATTCTCTCTACTCCTTATTACACCAACCCTTACAAAGCTCTTTTGAATACCTTAGAAACAAGATATCGAACCCCCCTCTTCAACGTTACTTTCGTTATAAACTCAGAAACCTCTTTTTATGAGAGACTCTCCTTCTTATTAAAAAAATACGGATCTATTTTAAAGAGTCTAGAAGGATGCATAGGGGATCCATAAGCATTGAAACCCTAACGGCTCCGGCAATGACGAAGAATGAAGAAATTGGTGAAAGATATCAATTAATTAATGTCCGCGAGCAACAGACGATGACTATCTTAATGGCCACAATATATAATGCCGCCAAGAAGGGGGAACAGCTCGCAGGCCCGTCGCCGGCCTTCCTAGTATCTCCTAGCAGACTACCTCCCGCGGTCGCTTTCAGACTACTTCCGAATAGCTCCCAGGCCCGCTAGTCTGAGACTGCTTCCTAACGGCTCCCAGGCCAGCCAAGGGAGTGCCTGCCTTAAGAGCAGTTGCAACCCCGTAAACAGCCGTCAAACCTTTTTGCTCCTCCTGTTCCGACTAGCCCGGGCCGCCCAGTATATCGCAATTCTTCCTTCGTCTACCAAAAGCTTGCTTTGCCACTCGCACGGTTATTGGCCACCATGCATTATCAGCGCCTCCCTCTCATCATCAAGCAAATGGCCATCACTGTAAATGTCGCCTGTGCTGCTGAGTGCCGCCGGACCATTCGTCATTAGGTCACGGGGCCATGGCAAGGTCAAGGGGTTAGGGTGTTGGGAGCCACAGATTCACCACTCGAAAAGGCTCCCAGTGTACGCTGTCACGGACGACATCATGTCGTCAAATCAAGGTATTCTCACCGACGGAAAAAAATATGTATATATTAGACAAATCGAATACGAGCTTCAATGATAATTTAATATATTGACCCTTACCAATTCGTATAAATCATGAATCACGTTCATTTTGTAAGAGCACTAGAAAGTTGAGAGGTCTACTGCCGTCAAGGACGATCCCAGCCTTCAGTGTTGAGACCTCCTTCAACCCCGAATTAATGCTCGGCCATACAGAAAATATTATTTTAATTTTCGGGCATGAAGGGGCCCTTCCTCTAAACCCTAAACCCTGAACCTTAAACTGCTTCGCTCAAAGCATTTTGCCACCCCCTGGGTTTATCAGGGCCTCCTTCCAATTCTCAGCATTGCCCGTATCTTTGCTACTGCTATGCTTCCACACCTGAATAAGGCACTGTCAAGATTTCTTAGCCCCCTTTGTGGCCGTCCTTCGACAACTCGTCTCCTAAGGCATATTGTTAAACCCTTGAGAAAGGTCTGGGCGCAATCCGCATGGCAGTTCTGCAGCTTTTGTAGCTCACAGGTACAGAGTGTGTGTCGATTGGATGCAGGACATCTGTCCACAGATAGGGGCCTTGTTTGATATGCGGTTTGGACATATTCTATCCGCCAAACCCGTAGCCCCATGTAGCACCCGCATTGTAAAACATAAACTTCCAGCATCTTGTCACGAACAGGCCCCGACGACCAAAGCGCCGACCCTTCACACGAAGACTCGGTAGGCTTTCAAGCTTAGCTTGTCAGTGTGGGGCTTAGCCTGAGGTTTACGGTTGCCAGGGCGATACCCCAAATCCTGAACCCAAGAAGTTGTAGGTGCGAGGATGAAAGGGGGTGCTGACGCCACCGTGATATTGCTATTCGATGTGTCAGCATGCTGAACACACCTCCAGGAGAGTCCTAGATCCAGATTAAGGGCTCAATGTTTGATGAATGTTGGGGGCTTCTAAGGGCAAGAGTAATCAATCGCCTTTTTTGTCAGCCCAACAACCGAGATGTGTTGTAAGGGCGGGGACTATTTGGAACCTGATACCATCAATCCTGGAACCTAAATCCTACACCAGGCCTGTGCCAGCACCAGATCGATCCTCTGATTCTCCGAGCTTCTCGTGCACTCAGAGTTACAACTACTTGCGACCTGCATGCTGCAACAGCAAGGTCCGACAAACTCAACCAGCAAAAGCTTAAATTTTGTAAAACGAAATCCTGCTCGTAAGATATGGCTTATGCAGATCGTGGGGGACAGACGGCAATACATCAAACGCAGGTCCCTGGACCCTGCCCAAATCTTACAAACATGCAACCGGAGTCTGAGATTGCTGGGCGATGACAAAGATCCCGAGCAAGTAATGTAATGGCCTGAGCTTAAGAATATGTGTAGTAAGGACTACACGGGGGCCCCGAGTCTTACCAAGCCTTCCGTATCCCAAAACAAAACTCCTCTACCCTACGCCTCTGCAGCAAACCGAGCCCAATCTCCAAGCTGCAAAAACCTCGATGCTTGAACACTGCCCCTTAAGCCTGCGTGCTTGCCTTGTCACCGGCCTATCTGCTAAGTTGCGGAATAGGAATCGGGTTTCAGGAGCAATCTAGGGCTTAGATTCCTGCTAAGTTGCGGAATAGGACTCGGGTTTCAGGAGCAATCTAGGGCTTAGAGTCGCGGTTTTAGGGTATGGGGCTTAAGCGTTCAACATTCAGCGCTCAGGCTTTGCGGAGTATGGTTTAGAGTTTATAACTATCCAAGCACCGTCAGCCTCTGGAATGCACAATCTGTTTGTCATGTGCTCTCGATGACAATCTGGTTCTGAGTTTACTCTCTAGGATTTCTTTTCATGGTTCTAAAGTGGGTTCTATAAAGGGTTTCTGTAAGAGCTAACTAGAATAAGGTTCTGGGGTAGATGATAGTACAAATTTAACCAGGAACCCTATTTGATAATCAGTCAGGCCATTACAGCGCCCTCAACTTTGAGGGTTTTACGGGGAGGGACAACACCAAGATAAGAGTTTAGGGTTTAGCGGCTTAGGGTCCATGATGATGATACTTTACTCCTCCAAAGGTGAAGTAAACTAGGCTAGAAAAGAAGGCTCCCAAGGTGACAGGAAGCCGTATGTCCCTAAATATTAACCCGGGAACAAACGCCTTACACCCTCAACCCTAGACCCTAAATCCTAAAACTCTAAACCCTAAACCAAACCCTCAACCCTCAACCCTAAACCCTCAACCCTGGACCCGAAATGTATCTCCGAACCTTAAACACATGAAGGTTGAGCTGGTGTGTGCCGCATGCGCTCATGACCTGGTTCTCCAGTAGGACATGGGGGAACTGGAACCCTAAACAAAGAACCCTAAACCCTAAACCGTGAACAATAAGCCCTAAACCCCTAAACTCTAAACCTTAAACCACCAAAAGCCCTAACCCTTTACCTGGTGGCCTCATAAACTTCCTTCTTGTAGTTCCCGTAACTCATTCCCCCATTCCCTACTGAGAGCCAGGGAGATTAACACGAAATATGGGTTAACTGTGCGGAGATCTGGACTGGCTTCCGATCAGAGTTGGGGTTCAGAGGTTTGAGGTCTAGGGGCTTAGGGTTTGGGGTTAAGAGGTTCAGGCTTTTGGGGATTGAGTAGCAAGACGTAGCCTCCATCGGGCAGTGACAGCTACAATATCCGCAGCAATTCTGATAGACAGATGGCTCCGGCGGCAGCAGTACCACTACTTAGCATCAAGGACACTCACAGGAGCAAACACCACATGGCTAAACCCAAAAACCAAGACCAAAAGCAGCGGCAGCAGCAAAATCCAAGGCCACAGCGAACTTTCTGCAAGCCTGGGTTTCGGGTATAGGGATCAGGCTTATAAGCATTATCTTGCGCATCCATGTTTCGGCGCTAAACGATACGGTAGCTCTACTGTGATCGTTTAGAAGACGCTCGCATCATCATTGCAAGCGCAGTCTTTCTGCTAGCCTGACTTCTGCCTCTTGAAAACTTTCATCTCCCCCACCTCGAAAGCCATCCATTTCGGCGCGAGGAATGCTGTCAGCTATCCCGGCAGTGTTGTCACTATAATACTAGAGCGTGAAGGTTGTGAGTAATGTTAAACCATGTCAGGCACCTGCATAAGCCCGACAGATTCAAGAACTTCATATTGATATTAATGCACACACAGCAGAGAGTCCTGCTCAAAGATACTGAGATCGATGAGACCTCTGTGCAACCTAAAGCCCAAGAGCTTAAGCAGGCTTTGTATCAGGGCTTCAGGATTTAGTGGTTGAGGGTTTGGCAAAAGGGATGCAGAATGATGGAGGGAGGGTCTGGGGACCGTACAGCCACGGAGTCCGAAATCCCATGAGTACATACATGATGTGAGCTATATTCCATATTTGCAGGGTTGCACGCATTGAGGAATCCTGCATATGCTTTTCGGCATCTGGCTCACCAATAGCGGGATGTAGCCAACACATAGCATCTCTCTGCTTTCAAAGGGTAACAGTGGCACGAACTGCCCTGTACTCTGCCATGACGCTCTAAAGCCCAGGTGAAAATCTTGGTACTCCAGCCGGCAAGGGTTTAGCCTAGGCTGTTTGGTAACATTGGGTTTAGGGTTTTGGGCCTCAATAACTCGTGGATTTATGCTAAACTTATTTTTGCGATCTAACGGTGTCCTTTTTGGTAAACATTTCCGATTACAGTAGTGATAACAGGGCTGTCTTTTGCTCGACTGTTCAGCTCTGTGCAGGTACTACCGGAGAACCTCGTGGCAAATCACACGTAAACCCTAAGCTGCAAGCCAAAAAGCTCCCCTAATTCGGGCTCTAAGCCCTCAGATCCTTAAGATGAAACACAGCACTAGATCGGAAAAACCCAAAGAACCCCAAACGGAAACCCCTTAACTCTGAAACCCCCAGAACCAGAACTCCCAAACAGTGCCAAGGAACCAGTCTCCCAGCTGGTCATGACTTCGCTAAGGAGGCTGAGGTTTTAGAGTTTAGGGTTGAGAGTTAAGACGGTGATGATGATGGTGATGAGGATTGAACAAAGAATGACAGCATGATGACTATGGACTGCGGCGGTGCTAGAACCCATCTGCGTAGGTAGATGTGTCGTTTCACTGCTCGACTCCGCGATGGGAGCCACAAGCAAACCCTGAAGCCTGAGCCCTTATCCTCAACCCTAAACCCTCAACCGAAAACCCGTAAACCCTGTCCCCGTGAGCCTTACTTACACCTCGAGGCTTTCACTTCGAATGGCTCCATGTGGGGAGGCTTCGAGGTTCAGCATAAAACATCTCACAGCTCAAGGCTGAGGTCGTAATATAAGGGCCTTATCAAGTAGAATAAGATTTTGGGCTCCTTGACATTATGATTTTAATATGGAACACCAAAATAATGTAGGTAACTCTTTAGGCTTGTATAGTAGGGCCGGGGTTCACCAATAATGATTAGCAAGAATATTCCTTTCTGCTCACTATTGTCCTTTTATGGCCACGTCTTGTTTCCATTTCAGGGTTTTCGACTTTCGAGCTGGAGAACCAAGCATTGACGCAATCGGCGCTTGCCCAATGGCGACTGGGAGCAGAAAACCACGAGGCTGAATGTCAGAAACCGCGAAAACACAAAGTCTTTGAAGCATCATGCTCGTCCGCAAAGTTACTGGCATCACCATGGCCGTTGTAACAGGCAGCACAGTGTATAGCCTTCGCATTGCACATAACACATCCTCGGGCTTAAGAAAGTAGGGGACCCTTACTACACACATACACACATTCAGAGAGCATGGAAAGGATCCCAAGGCTGGCTTGTTAGGAATCCTCGTAAGCCCCAACCCTACGCCCTTAAACCTGAAACCCTAAACAACATCAAGCATGACCCTAAACCTTAAATGCGGAGCGGTTCTGTGCTCCCCATGGCCCGAAACTAAAGCGCAGCAGCTGTGCGGGATCGCATGGTCTGCAGATCGCTGTGGCTTCCTTGTTTCACATACAAACCTAGGAATGAAGGGAGCCACAGTTAACCGAGCTGGGTGAGGGTCTCTAAGAGGCTGAACTCATGCCAATGTGTCTTGTTCGTTAGATGATGTTAACTAAATTCCGAATTCGGGAACACAGTGACAGCAGTACGTAGTACGAGTCACCTTAATGATCATCATCCCCATTATTGCCATAGCTCATAACTGTTACCAAGGAACCTCTGCACTTGCTTCCCTTTATGCTAGGCCCCACTCAACAATCTATCCTGTTGCGGGGCATGTCATAAAAATAATGCATCTAGTGCTCGGGGCTGGAACCTCACGTTTGGGTTCGTCCGATCGAGGTTCAGGGTTTTCAGGCTTAGGGTCTTAGTTGAGGGCTGCATACTGGCAAGTAAGCCTCAAACTTATTGGCCTGGCTGAACTCCAGCACTCGCTGCTGGTGCACTCTGCCACATTGCTTTGCAAAGTTCCAAAGCTGCACACTGAGTGTAGGCAATTGAGACACCCACCTATGTAAAACAACCCTGAACCCTGAACCTTAAGCTTAATACGATAAATCTTAAACCCCGAAGCTTATCCTTCCTCTCCCAAACTCCCTCGCTAAACCCTAAACCCCTAAAACCCTGGTAGGTTGGTGTCGAAACGCCGAGTTTTAGGCAAATCCAGGGCTTCTCAGAGCATCTTCTCGCGCGAAGCGAAATACGAAGACTCCGCAGCCCACGCGCAAGAGCGAGAAGCGAGAGAATTGGGTACACTGTTTGATATAGCATCTTATGTTTCGGCTTACAAGGGCGGTTTCTATAAGGATGTCATGAGGGCGAGGGCTAAGGAGTTTTATGAGGGTTTTACAAGGATTCCATTCCACAAGGCGTTTATGAACTGCAATCTTCTTGCTTTCGCTTTGCCTTGTCATTTGAGCTCGCAGCCGACTCTTTAATTTCGGGTTCAGTGGGTTCAGCGTCTCGGGCCTAGGGTTTAGGTTTAGATTGTAGACCCTAAACCCTCAATCCTCTCCTAGCTTAAGTACTATAGGTACCCTGGGTCAAAGGTACTCACGCTCAAAGACTGCGCGGTGGCTGCGGGCAAAGAATCGTTCACACCCTTCGGAGTGACCGACAAACAAGGGCCCTGGGATGATCCCGTGTGAACATATGGGCGGGGGGTTTCTTGAACTTTTGAGCTCTCCTAGCAGGGGCCTTCAAAATATTCGGGCTTCCTTCTTATTTTCAGATTTGGGTGTTTAGAGATACTGTCAGAAGGACAAAGGGCTAAAACCACTAAGGCTGTCTACGTGTCATCCTACAGCAGCTATCAGAAGCCCATGGGGTGGGGCGACAAGGTTTGGGGTTCGGGGTTCGGGGCTCACGGTTTAGGGTCTAAGGTTTGGGGTTTAGAGTTTGGTGTTGAGATGTACAGCCAGACGCGTAAGGCTAACGAGGAGCTTACCATGACATACTGTCAAAACTTCTTGTTTCCACCACTTACAACTACAGATGCTCATGATACAACCACGAGTTGTACATAATTGAGGCAACTAGGCAGGATGAATCATGTTAAGCAGATCATCAAGGCGGAATCTTTGTATTCTGATGTGGAAATCTAGATAGGGTTTGAAAGCGCTGTGTCAAGCTTTTACATGTTTTCACAGTTCCTACACCCCACATCGCCACATCGGAACATTCCTGAGCCCCCAAAACTCCCGCCGCAATGCACAGAGGCCCGCACCACGCAGCTTGTCGACTCACTTCACAAAGGGTTCTGGGCTTGCATACGGGATTTCTAATGCCGCATGCTGTAGGGTAGGGTTTGCTCACAGGGTTGGGGTTTCAGGGAGGTTTGGAGCCCGCAATATGGCAAGAAGGCTCAAGGACTGCGAGCAACGAGAGTCCCTACATTCAGGCTCCTAAAGTGTCTGTGCCGGGGAGCCATGAGTTTATGGCTCCTGGGTTTAACGTCAGCTACAAGGGCTTCGGTTCTTATTAGCATCGTTGAGGGTTTGAGGTGTACGAGCTAGTGTGGAATCGAGGGCTTCTGATTTTGGGTCCAGGGTTCACGGTCTATCAGGTTTTGGTGGGTGCTAGAAGAGGGCCCAAACCGAAAACCGCTACTTGAGTTCTATTCAGATGCAAAGCAGTATCGCTGCCAAGCCGGCCTAAACGTCTCTGGCCTACATTGTGAACCAAGCCGGAGGTTTTCACAGTGTTCGTAGTAGGATGTCTCTTCTTTGAGTAGCTGCTGCTGCTACATTAGGCTTTCAAGTGGCCTTCATTGCATTGAGCCAAATACGGTGCCATCAAAGCTTTGGAAGGCTTCCTGGGCTACTGGTAGCTAGAACCGATTGGGTTTAAATTTAGATGCTAGAGGTTCAGCAGCTACAAAACCCTGAGTGCGACCCCAAACCTCAAAATCAACCCCAAATCCAAGCCCTAAGTTTCAGTCCCGTTTCAGATCGACTAAAATGTTCAGGACTTGGGGCCTGAGCCCTCAACCCCAGGTCTATCGACGGATAAGAAGGCTACCAGGTCGCTGCGCCGTGCGAAACTGCTGACGGCGGGGGTGGAAAAACATAAGCATCCTGTAGAAGATGAGGCAGACCCAAAAGTCTGCCGAAGCTTGCTTTGGGGCTGGGGTTAGACTTGACTGAGCAATAATCATGGCTAGGAGTGGATCCAAAACTCCACTCTGTTAAACTCTAAACCCTGGAACCCTGGACCCCAAATCCTAAACCTGAAACCGTAAACTGAAACTCTAAACTTACATAAACCCTAAACCCTTAAGCTGAAATCTTAAGCCCTTAACCTTAGACCCCTGAAATCTAATCTTAAACCCCAAACTCTAAGCCGTTTCAAGGAGATCCGGAGGAGATCTCGGGTCTGCTGGTACTCCGCGTTACCGCGGACGACGTACCTTGGGCTTTCTCCGGGTTGGAAGAAGTTTCTATAGGGGTTTAGGGTAGGGTTTAGGCTTTAGTGCGTAAGTTCAGGGTTTAGGGGATTCCTCCATAAGAGATACTTCAAGAGGTTATGGGGTTTTCGGGCTTCAAGGTTGGAGCTTTGTACGGGTTTTTGGGTTATCGGCTATCTAGGCTTTCCATGAAGGTTTTGGGATTTAATGGTGGGGTCTTTAGTGCTTTGAAGAGTTTGGCGTCTGTAGTGTGTTGGTTTTTGTTTTTGGGTTTGGGGGTGGGGTCAGAGACCCTGACTTCAGTGTAGTTTGCTATCCGCCGACCCCGCTGGGGCGGCGCCCAGAAGTTAGACTAGCTTCGGCGTCAGTTCCATGATACTCAACCCTACTCAACCCCACTCCGCCCCACGCAACCTTACCTCGGCCCCANGGCGTCAGTTCCATGATACTCAACCCTACTCAACCCCACTCCGCCCCACGCAACCTTACCTCGGCCCCACGCTGCCCTAACCGGCCTATCCTTGTCGCTAGGTCTAATAAGACTAATTTGCATAGGCTTTAGTAGAAATTCGTAGTCTTAGAGTAATTTTATTGAATCCCAATGCATGTCCAACCCTTCCCCAGCCCCACTCANCCTATCCTTGTCGCTAGGTCTAATAAGACTAATTTGCATAGGCTTTAGTAGAAATTCGTAGTCTTAGAGTAATTTTATTGAATCCCAATGCATGTCCAACCCTTCCCCAGCCCCACTCAGCCCTAACCGGCCCTACTCGGTTGTTTCAGAGTAATTATAATTGAATTCCAATGCTTTAGTAGAAATTCGTAGTCTTAGAGTAATTTTATTGAAT
>BGNK01000511.1:27314-103117 GCA_003297005.1 Symbiodinium sp. clade A Y106
CTTGCGTGGGGTCATTTAAGGGTTCAGCTTCTTCCTGTGCAGAGCGACACTGCGGGTCTCTCTGCCTCCGTCTTCCTTCCGGTTTTGGGGTCGGCGGCATTGGCGGCAGCCATTAAATAACAGAACAGAACACCCCGCAAAATCCCCCTAACATCATGTCAATGTAAACACCCTCTAAAAACTCCTAAAGAATTTCTACAAGGAGGTCGGAAGGAGGCTTACATGGAAAAGTAAGCACCAACATTTGCTTGCTTCACCGCCAAAGGTGTGGTACAGGCTCCCTCTGAGCCTGTCTGTCAGGGTTCTATGAGGGCTCCATACGGGGCTCGGTGAGGGTTTTACGCGGGTTTAGGGTTCGGGCTTTATGCTTCTGTTTCTCTCCCATGAAGTGGCCTCAAGCTACGGTCCTGAAAGAACGGTGGTTGAGAGGCTCCTTGTGGGTAGTGTACCACGCTAATTACCAGAATCCAAAGCCTTGTCCAAAACGAACCACCCCCTAAACCAACCCTGAACCCTAAACCGATACTTCCTCCGGCCAGGCACCTACAAGAGCCGCTCAGTGACTGTCGTGGATCTTGTGACCTCAAGGTCACCACCAATAAACTTACGAACCTCAAGCCCTAAGGGGTTTAGGGTTTAAACCGACATCCTAAAACCCTAAACGCTCTAAAACGCTATCCTATTGGGGATTGGGTTTTGCAGTTCATCATTGAGATTTTGGGGTCGAGAGGTGCGATCCCTGCGGTTGTGGAGTAAGCTCCAAAGTACTGGGATTCTCTGAAGTTTCGGGCTCAGGGTTTAGGGCCTAGGGTTTTGAGGGTTTAGGTGTTGAGGTTGGGGTTCAGGGCTGAAGGTTTGGGTTTGGGGTTCAGGGTTTAGGGTTCGAGGTTGGGGTTTAGGATTTAGGTCATTCCTTTGTTGGAATGCCGAAAATGATGTTTCGACGTTCTGCCCGTATTGCCCCCGTGCAACCCTGCTATATACACCCCAAAACCCTACTCTAATTGTGAAGGTCCCTACATGTCTGGGTGGTTGTCAAAATTACGGTCCCTTTTTGGGTCCCTAATATAGTACGGCACCTAAATTTTTAGGGCACCCAAAAAGGGACCCTAATTTTGACAACCACCCGTATTCTAAATCCAAAAGGCTCCTTAACCGCAAAGGCCCTTGGAACCCAAAGCATCTTCAAAACAACCATACTTGTAGGGTCGGGGGACTTAGTAAGTAGGTAATAAGTAGAGTTATACGTACCCTAAAAGGGATCCTAATTGTAGCTACGGTACTTATGATTTTGCAAACCTCAATAATCAGAATAGGGCTAGGGGGTAATATGATCATTCTGTACATAATCAGACTAAGGACATTTCTCTATATTAAACCTGACACTTTAAAGCTGCTTCAAGCCCTAGCAACCTGAAGCCCCTAGACCCGAAACCCTAAACTCTCTTAAACCTTAACTAAATCCAAATAGAACCCCTATAGGATCCCGAAGCCCTAAACTCTCTTACACCCTAATTATTAAACCCCAAATTTCTTACACCCTAATTATAACCCCCACACACTGAACCCGAACCCCCAAACCCTAAACCCCGATAAAATCCTTAAAGGAACCCTTAAAGGACTTAAAGGATCCTCTTTCACGTTTAAAGGAGCCCTTAAAGGAACCCCCCTTAAAGGCAGCCTTCCAGGATCCCGGAGCCCTTTTTTTAGGGACCTTTATATTCGAATACGGTTTATTTTACATTTATGGTGATTGTTAAGGCCCCTAGATTGAAATCCCATACTGCGTGCGAAGGGCCACAGCCGAGGAGGGGCTCCCGGAGCAGCCCCGGTGGCCTTTGCCGGGCGCCGGGTTTGGGATTAGGGGTTTAGGGTCTTTTGGAACCCTTCAGGGTTCCTTCAAGGGCTCCTTTGAGGGATCTACAGTGGCCTTTCAGGGTTTAGGGTTTAGGGGCTTGGGTTTAGGCTCTCGGGTTCCTTGAAAGGAAACCCTTCAGTGGACCATAGGGTCCCTTTTAAAGGGGACCCGATTATAGAACCCTTAGGGCTTAAGGGTGCCTTTAAGGGCTCCTTGGTTCAATTGGGGCTTCGTGTTTCGGGCTAGGGTTGCGGGTTCCTTAATAAAGGGTTCTATTGGAGGTTGGGGTTTCAGTTTAAGTCTAGGGTTTAGGTGCTTTTTAAGTTTCGGGTGTCGGGTTACGGTTTGGGGTTTGAGACTGGTTTAAGGCGTAATGTGACAGCCCTAAACCCCTGCAACCAGATCCGCGAGCTGAATCCTAGACTTGGCCTCACCCAATACCCTCTAATGTAGGGGTAGGAATAACTAGAACTACTAACTATTCCCTGATAGTCCCTACATAGCTCTAATGCAGCATGCAGGCAAACCCTGTTCTGATTGCTGAGGCCACTTACACACTAAATCTCTAAAGTAGTTCTTAAGCCTTTGACGGAACCAATCTAAGGGAAACCTACTCTAATTACACCATATACTTGGGAGTGGGGGCTAAACGCTGCTCGATCACCGGACCCGATAGCGTAGGTGGAACAGGTGGTGGAGGCGGCGGCAGTGTTGTAGCCTATGGTATCCCGGTGTCGCCGCCTCAGCCTTCGGGACAATAGGCACCGGCTCACAGCCACTTCGACCTCGTCTTCTGAGCTCTCGAGCCGAGGAGCCCAGCCCAGCTGGGTTAAAGCGGTCTTGATCTTCCCTTTGCGTGGATAATTGGCACTTCCTCTAACGACGCAAATTCGTAGAAGAGGCGAAGTTGATGTGATAAGCTTTACGCTTTCTTGTAGCCGAGCTGCTGAGCTGCTGGACCTGGAGTGGGCTCCACAGGCCCTTGATCTGCAGCAGGAGGTGGAATGTTGGACATCCGCTCTTACTATTGCAACTCTGAAATCTGATCACAGCACCAGGGAAAACAACAAGAACACTATGGCTGATAACCAGTTGTTCTGGCAACCCTGAAAGCAAAGCCCGCTACACACAAGCTCCTTTTCATCTTGACCAAAACTGGTATTGGCGTACATGACTGCAATCTACATGATCAGTGAAGGAACGCCGTGGTTTCACAGCTTATTACACCGAAATGCAAAGACAACCCTGAACCCTAAACTCTCAACCCTGAGCCCTACAACCTAGACCTCAAGCCCAAACTACCCACACCGCTTCAATTTGCGTCCGAGGGCTTTGCCTGGGAATTTCATCCCACAGCTTCGATCAACTTCTCCTGACAAACAAGGCCCTTGAAGGGTCCATGCGCCCCGATAGAGCGCTTACAGCCTAAGTAGATACTGTATGGGTACGTGGACTAGAGGAGGGCTTTTGACGGCATTCTATTAGGGTTTACGCGCTTAGTTGGGGCTCACGGGTTTAGCTAGGGTTTTGGATCTTGGCTGGTGTTTGAGGGTTTTGGGGACTTTGGGGTTCAGAGTTTAGGGATTTGGTGTTCAACGGTTTAGGGAGGCATTTTTGCTTCTGCAGGTTCTTGTGTACAGGAACTTAGCCGAGGAATAGTACTTGTGCGATTATTCGGGCTCCTATCGCAGGATTTCAGGAATTACATCGATTTGCGTTGTCCAAGAAAGATGGACCCATGCGACAATGTGAAGTGATGCAGGGTGTGCATGTCTGTGTCGTCTGCCTGCCTGGCTGTCGGTCTGTCTGTCTGGCTGTCTGTGTGTCTGTCTGCATGCATGCATGCATGCATGCATGGATGGATGGACGGACGGATGTGTGCGTGTGTAAATAAATAAATAAGAATATATATATATATATATATATATATATATATATATTTAATGGATTATATATGCAAACTCCACTGTGATCCCCTGGATCCATCAAGCTTTAGAGTCCATAAGACACTGAAGCCTAAACTCAACCCCAAAGCTACATTTACCGAATTACACTACTCTAGTTGCTTAAGCCTCCCATATTGGATGGGTCGGTCAAGCCCCCCCATATTGCATGGGCCAGCCTCGATGTCCTCGATGCTGTCCTGTTGCTCGAAAATGAGGTCAAGATCCTCAGCAACCGCCCGCGTTTGAGGTAGGGCTAGAGGATTTGCGTGCTTGAACCAACCCCATGCCTGGTTTGACTTCCGACGGGTCTGGCGTGTGAGTTCGGTTTAGGGTTTAAGGGTTTAGTTTTTTGGGGTTAGGGTTTACCATAATCCATCAAACACTCATGGGCCTGTGGTCGACGTGCTACCAGTCATAGCCTTCCTGTCTATACCCTCTTTATGAAAACACAAAAGGATCCCCATTGCGGCTCTTTCCAACAGATACACGCTTGTTGACATGCAGGGCCGTTACTAGAAGCTGGGACCGCACAATGCTTGTCAAGAAATGGGAGGGGATCCTTATGTCACTCTGTCGCACGAGCCACTGGAACTCTCTAGAAACAGCCAAAATACTTCAAATGTTGATGTACCCTAGCTGTACCTTATGTGGCTGTGTCGAGGGTGCAGGTCTTGAACAACTGTCAACAACCATTTATAAGGGAACTCGAGGTTAACCTTAACCCTTGGGATTATACGGGGAGTACAGTACCCCAAGAAGGTCAAAGGTGACTCGCTCTACTACAAAGTGCGTTTACTCCTACGATCAGCGGCCCTTCAAACCTTCAACCCGCGAACAAGCCCCAACAGCAAACCGAAGTGTTATATATAACGAAACCACAAGCAACTCTCAACCCTGAGCCCCTAAACCCTAAATACAAAGTCCGAAACCGACCTCCAGGAGCGAAGCCCCACCCGAAGAAGCACCCTAAGAAGCAGACGCTGTCCAACTCAACTGCTTGCTTGAGGTGAATCAGCCTCAGACGGTTTAGTGTTTAGGGAATTCAAGGGCCTGTGTTTATTGGCATGTATTCATAGAATAGGGTCTTGGAAGTACTGCCAGCACAAGTATGGCTCCATCAGGAAGACAACGTGTTTTTCAAGTTCCTCTCCTACAATTCATGTCTCTGTCTATGGCATAATATGGCAGTTCGGGGCTCCACAGGTTCCCCACATATGTTTCGCAGATAATCCGTTCCCACGATTCTAAGACCCCCCCTTCAACCCCCCCAAACATTGCAGTGGTGTTTTCTTTTCCACTGAAATAGGTTTTAATACTACGGGGTCCGTTTCAGTATCTTCACTTAGCAGTTGCTGCGGTCCCGGTCCATAGACATGGTGTCAGGCCGCCACAAGTGGGCCTTTACACCTTCCGGGGCTTTCTCGAGCAACTTCAGCTCTTCCAGATGGCGATAGCCAGCCATTCATCGTCGCGTGTCAAACACCAAAGCCCGAAGTAACGCGCCGCAACAACAAAAACCCAAAACCACCGCAGCCCCAGCCCCAGCCGTCAACAGCAAAAAGCCACCCAAATCCCCTACTAAAGCCGACGAAAGGGCCGTCAGAAGCCCGACAGTGGCAACCTGTATAACATGGAACACTCATAGGCTCCCTCTGAAACCTTCCAGAAGACTACCTTGTAGAACCCCTCCCAAAACTTCTGACACACCACAAAAAACCCTAATGCAAAACCTAAACCCCGAACCCCTAAGCGAGCCTTGAACCATAAATCTCTAAACCCCAAGCCCTAAACCCCTAAACCCTAAACCCTAAATCCCTAAACCCCATACCATCACCCTACACGGCCCTCAGGCGAGGACAATCCTCGGAGCTCCCAGGAGAGCATCTTCAAGGATGGGTCAGTCTGGCCGTGTGTTGCTTAAGGGCTTAAGGTTTAGGGTTTAGCTTTCTTTGAGCGGTTGCTTAAGGGCTTAAGGGTTTAGGGTTTAGCTTTCTTTGAACGCCTTTTTCCTGTCCGCAAAACGGGTTTAGGGTTTAGGGCTTAGGGGTTTAGGGTTTAGAGTGTAAAATAACATGGCCCGCACCTGTACAAGGCTATTAATGTACACTGTTGGAGTCCAGGTATAGCTTTTACAGGGATTTTTAGGTTTTATTTTGTAGTAGCTCGGGTTCTTGTCAAGGTACCATGATCGTGGCAGTCGTAAGTCACAGCAAACCATTTGCCTTTGGCCAATATCGTCGTAGCCGGCTCCGCAGGGTTCTTCCTCCTTTCACGCACGAAGTGCACCATGCGGTTGTGGCAGTTGGTGCAGCCCTCATCACCTGTTCGAAAAAGTCTTAGGAGTGTCTTGAGCCAAGTATGTGATCAGGGCCAGTTTGATGTACCCGAAAAGCTTGGCTTCGGCTGACAGCGGCTCTCCCACGAGGTGCGTGACCGTACTCAAACACGGACAATAGCCCCCCAGAGCCCTATTCTAACTAGTAAGGCCCCTACGAAAGGTTAACGGATACCTACCCCACTACTAGGCCTAAACCCCACGGGCGCCTGGAACTTGACTGTTTTGCAGAGAGGCCTGCCATCGCATACCCGGCATTCGCAGCAACGTGTTGGCTGATCGGGCTCGGCTTTCAGAGGCTGGGTTCTTGTTAATAAGCAGCTTAGTTAAAGTTACCATAATAGGGATCTATAGTAGATAATGTGGTTTCCTTTGTATGGTAACTTAACATAGATCCTGTACCAAGAATCCAGGAGGGTCTGGGGTGGGAGACCTGGTTGAGGGTTCTCTTGAAGCTTATACCGCCTGGGGACTTGAACTGAGAAGCTTTCAGACTTAAGGCCCTTATCACGTCAGGGCCTGGGTACGCACGGGTTTCTGGTTTAGGGTACAGGGCCAGAGGATAATTGAAGCACCACGGGCTCACGGGCTACATTAGGTTGTCAGTTTAGTGTCGCCAGGCATCAGGCAAAAAGTTTCCCACACCGTGCCTGGTCTTCCTGTACGTCCCAATATGTCCACACGCCACAAGACCCCCCAAAACCTAAACCCTCAGCTCCCCTAGACCCCCTGAATAACCGTAAACCCTGAGCCCTTAACCCTAAACTGCCTGAACCCGAAACGGAAGACTGAACTTCATGTCTGGGCGTGTCCCCCTGCTTGCCGAGATCCCTGGCCCCAAGAAGCTGCAGGGCTCATATGGGGGCCGTAAGATTTTTGAATAGGGTGTTGGTGTATATGCTAGGGTTTAGGGTTTAGGGTTTTGGGAACAGGGTTGGTGCACATTCTAGTACATTTAGAACAAGGAGCCCTAAGTAATATGGAAGTACTTATTGTTCAAGCTTTCATACTACATGAGCTTCCAAAGGTTAAAAGATACCTACCTTGAGGCTGTAACAAATTTATGCCATGAGCACCGAACACACCTTCGAACAACCTAAGCCCTGCAAGGCTTACCATCGCTTATCTGACCAGCATGCCTCCACCCTGAATCCCAAATCCACACCGCCTTGACTGGGTCCTTGAAGCCACCACTCCCCATGGAGAGTGCATCCTAAACCTTGTACCGAAGCTACGTAGGCTTCTCTACATGCTTTCATAAGCGTACTAGAAGAAGGGGCTTTACAGTAAGTTTATGTACTATGACGTTACGGTAGGGGTATTTGTAAGGTGACAACAAGAATCGTATGTAAGACACTGCGAACTCTTGAATGCCCGTGCTGCACGGGAATCCTGGTCGAACCCAACAAACGTGTTTAGAGAACACCTGAAGCCTTCAAAAAAGCACCTTGTAGAACTACCCGGCATGGCAGGTCTTATGTCAAGCCCTATTAGGCTGTCAAAGTGCTATTTTCTTCGAGGTTCGTCCTTAAAAGCCTTCACAACAACAACCTGGTTGTACTTAAACACTGCGGAACTCTAAACCGACATCCGAAACCCTGAACCATCCTTAACCGGAAGCTCCTGGCGAAAATCCTATCGACGCCCGACAAAACCGGAGAAACCCCTAAACCCTGAACCCTACCGCAGCAAAGCCCTAAACCCCAAAGCCTAAACCCTCAACCCTGAACCCTAAACCCCTAAACCCTAAACCCTTGAATCCCTAAACCCCCACCGGGAGCCCAGCGCGGGGTTCAGCGACTTCGAAGCTCGCTTGGCAATCGAGGCGGTCGCCTGCCTGCGTTGGCTTTGAATTTGTGCTTTTACGGTTTTTGCTTAGGGGAGCTTTCGGGTTAAGGGTTTAGTTTGTACTTTTAGAGTTTATGCTTCAGGGTTTAGGGTCTAGGGTTTAGGGTTTAAGGTTCAGGGTCCGGATTTTAAGGCTTAGGCAGTCTTAAGCTTGTGTCTTTATTGTTTTCTGATTGGGCCGTGCGTGCTAGTTTTTTGGGGTTTAAGTTTTAGGGCTTAGGATTTAGACTACTTCTACTTTGGTGTTTTAGGGTTCGGCTTCTTTTTCTCAAAGGCGGGTTTAGGAAATTTTATGGGTTTGGGGCTTAGGGCTTTCTTCTGGTGCTTCATGCTCTCAAGTGATTTCCTTCTACTTTAGTGCTTTGGTGTTCTACACTAGTGATTAGGGAGTTTCCGAAAAATAGGGGACCCTAATATAGTACATTAAAAAATAGGATCCTTATTATAAGGACCCTCACTAGTGATTACGGTTTTGGCATAGGTTTCGACACTCGACGCCCAAATGCTCTATGAAGCAGAGCTAGGTCCTGGCAACGACAATTGTAGCAATGATCAATGATCTCGCACTAACAGTTGCGTCGTAATCACAGCACTAAGTTCCAATAATGCTGCAGCCAATACTGTACCAACCATACTAAGGTTACAACTACGGCCTACGGCTGATCGACTAAGCCCTTCAGTACCTTAGTCAAGCAGACTGGACGGGGGAATGATGCCCTGATTACTTGCCGAAATGTGCCAGATAAGTAGGCTCTGAATCGCTGAGGCCCAAAGCTCCCACACCCCAAGTCGGGGTTCACGGCCTTCTGGCTTTCGGCTTTCGTTTTGCTCTTATAACTTCAAGTATCGGATCCTGAAGAATATGATAAGGATCCATAATACAACCTGCAGAAGCAAATCGGCAACTCGAAGTGTCGTCTTTCAAACCTTGAACCCTGGACGCAAGACCGTACCGGACCGTACCAGCTAAAGTCCTGAACCCTAATCCCGAAATCCTGAGCCCTCAAGCTCTGACTATGTTTACATAGTCGTAAGTCTATCTTAAGAAACCTCGAAGGAAGGGACCCGAAATTCCCCTAGGGCTGGCACCTTGCCGCTTCTCTCTCGGCCATGGAGTCCCCCACTGAAAGGAGGTTATACCTGCAACAACTGGGGTAGGGGTTTAGGGCTTCAAGGTCTATGGAAGTTCTGTCTGCATGGAATCTAGGACCTTTGACTTTAAAGTTTGAAGATTGTTTGAAGGTTATGCATGCATTAAGCAGCAAAAGCCACCTTTATCCTCTTGTGTCTACTTACGCCGCAGGGCTTCATCGGGCCTCCATCTATATAAAACCAAACAAAGACGATGCCGAAGGCGAACTCACAGTGAGTGCCCGCAATCCGGGATGCGGAGTGGAATGTGAACATACTTATACCTTAAATCTTGGTTGCAGGGTCTTGGGGGGTGCTGCAGCGAGTCTTTATGTTTATGTACTCTGTTACTTGCAGCGGAAGGACGCCACCCGAAGCTTAATAAAGGGGCCTTAACAACTGGAATACGATTTTCGGGTATATTATCGCATAATTGTGAGTTACTCGGCTAAGTTTAAAGACTAGTTACTAGTATCTTTTTTCTCGGCGGATCGTTAAAGACTAGTATTGGCAACTATTCAAGCTTCTATATGAAATCCCGATGACTTCGGATCCGAGCCTTCTCTCCCAAACCCAAACCTCGGCCTACACCCTAAAGTCTTAATACGCTAATCCCCCAAACCCTGAGCAGGCCTTGCGCCTTTGGGAAGGCCAACCGTAGAAAGGAAATCCTCCATGGCCTAAGTGGGCTTTCGCTTCGGTTTACTGTGTGGGGTTCGGGATTTAGGGTTTAGGGTGTCGATCGAGTTCAGGGATTTACAGCGTCAGCTTCTTCCATGAAGGATACAGCAATCCGTGGGCGCTGTGGATGCCAGCGGCGAGTGATACCGTGATACCCGGGGAGCCGCATGGCATTTGTCTCCAATGCGCCTGCGCCAGAAGGTCGAAACTGCGTTACCCCTAGCCCTCGCACCGCAACCTCAGTTAGAGTTTTTATTAGCCTCCGAAACTGGCTTCTCGAAACAAAGCGCTGCTGGCAGATTCAAAGAATCCGTGGACCTTCTGGAAGAAGAGCAATGCGGCAGATTCCACGATTTTTGTACTTTTGTGGGCCTCCTCCCATTCCGGCGGCTCTGCTGGCCAGAAACCTAGAAAACCCAGGCATCCTTCGAAATGGCCTTCTCCAGCCGCCCGGAAAAGGGGGACTCGCTGGGTTTCTCGAAAAGCAGCGCTTGTGGCATGTTCGACGATTTTGGTGGTGTTTCTGTGGGCCTCGCCCCATGTCGGCAAACCCAGCGGTCTTTTGAAAATGCATTGAGTCATGCCCTGCTCTGCCCTGCCGTCCTGCCTCGCCGGCGTGGGAAATCAGGACAAATCAAGAGGTGCCGGAACTAACAAACAAACCTTCAAGAGGCAGAACTCCGTGAAAATGCGCAAGTTTAACAGAAACTCTAAACCCGAGGTTGAGATGCCGTTGCTTTTGTGGGGTGGGGGGATCGCCGGGGATCGCTGAATGCCAGGCACGCCACGACCTTTCAGGTCGAGGCGCGTCGACTCCTGGGAAACCCTAAACACCTCATAACGCCAAAAGCCTGAACATGTAAATCCTAAAAGCCGTAAATAGTAAACGCCCTAAGCTCCAAACCTTAGACAGCCTGTATAAACCTTTATTAAACAAACTGGATAAGCTCGAAAGCCAGGGTTTTGGGATTGATGGCGTGGCCCAGAGCTATTAATTATGCTTTTGGTTTAGAGGTTTGGTATAGGGTTTGGGTTTAGGGGGTTCAGGGGGTTTAGGGTTTCGGCCCCTTTTGCTTGAAGCCCGCTTTGTGCTTGTAGGGTTCAGATTCGGGCTAACGTTTCAGGGCTGAAGTTTGAGTCTTGTCGATTTGCTTATACTCCGGCCACTGGGGCCTTTTAACAACCTGAATGGGTGTTGAGGATTTCTCGTCATTGCGCTATGATAGGTACCCCTACAAGTTGAATTCCACTCACTATTGCTCATTCTTTACGCTGTTGAAATATGCTATAAGGCTATAAGGTAATTTTACACGTGAGCTATGAGGGAATACCTAGATTTCACGAGCCCATCATGCGATCCAAGCGGAAGGAACGACTTACAGGGCAACTGAAATGAGGGAGGTTCTATACGGCTAAGCTATGAAGGATTCCTAAAGACTACTCTAACGAAAGCAACGAATCTTCAGGCTCTAATGCTCGAGTTAATGGTCGGGTTTGGAGCGGTTTGGACAGCTGTGGCGGACACCGCCAGATCGTAAACCCCAACCTCTAATCTCTCCCCGAGCTTCGTCCAATCTTTCAACTGGAGGCTAAACCTCAACCCTGAATCCGACCAGCATGTGCCATGGTACTCTGAACAGAGCCCTTGTGCTCTGCAATCGTGGGTATTTGGGGCAAAAGAATTTATGGAATGTAGTTGGGGCAGGCTCCATCCACCAGTATAGACTTCGGCTTCACAGAGGAACCCATATAGGTCCTTAACGGCCTAAGCATAGACCATATAGGCACATGGAACCTTAGGGGGACGAGTGAGTTCCTGAGAGCAAAGCTAGGCGCTTGCTCATCGAAGGTGGCGCGTCCTCAAGAGCTCGGTGCTTTGGGGCTTAAGGATTAGGGGTTTAGGGGTTTCTGGGTTTAGGGAGGTTCGAATCTGGGGCCAAGGGTTTAGCGTACGGGCTTTCCTTCCAAAAGGGTTGAGGGGTACACCACAGCATACCCATGATCCAAACCCCTAAATTCGCGCTTGTGTACGGTTTGACGGGCTAAAGGTTTGAGGTTCTGTAGAACCAGAAACAGCCCTCATCACACCGTTTATAGCACGCTGAAGCTTGCTAGGACCCAAGTGATAGTTTACAAGATGCTGAGCGCGGTGCCATAATAGGATGCCGGCTTGGCTTGCGGTACTCCACCGCATAGTACCTGGGAATCTAGAGTTCAGAGTTTGAGGTTTGAGGGGCAGGGTTCAAAGCTCTGGGTTGAAGGTTCATACCTGACAGCGCGTCTGAGGCTGCAGGAAAGTCTCCTATAAGACTGCGGTGAGTTCTATATTCTAGAAATAAGTGTCTGTCGAAGGCCAGCCAGCTACCCACACCTTCTCCCACCCGAAACGCCAAAGCAAAAACGTCACATCCGACAGCCTCGAACCGCAACATATGACATATGAGAAAGGGTACATGTACTGCAGCTGACACAAGAAGGCAATGAAGCTTTAAGCTAAGTTTTCCCCGTTCCCCAATAAACCCAATAGCGCAAGCAAATCCCTGAAATTAGAGCAGCCTTACAAACCATCCACCCTACACTTGAAGACCAACCCTAACCCAGGGGGCCGTAGCCCCCACGTCCGCCGCGGTACCGGAACACGTTCTGCCCGGAACCATTCCATGGTCTAAACCCCCTAATTAATCCCCTCACAGCCTTAAACCCTCATCCCCAAACTCTGAACTCCTGAACCCCCAACCCTAAACCCCTCAACCCTGAACCTTTAATCTAACCCTAACCCCTCAGCCCCAAACCCTAAACTCCTGAACCCGCACAAAAGCCCCTAGTCTCTTCGAGTCCTCCCTGGCGCACACGGGGATGTCCAACTGCCGCAGCAGCTGCGCCAAGTTCAAATTCGGTAGGTAGTGCCTCGGATGTGGTTATTTTACGGGCTCTACAATTGCTACGAAATATAAGGAGGCCTTTCCGGTTTGGTTTGGCATTTAGGCTTCAGCAGTTTGGGAGAATAGACAGCGTCATGAACGGTTTAGGGCTTAGCGTGTATGCCAGTACGAGGATGATGATCGAAACCCCAGCAATGCAAGAGAAAGCCGCAGTCCGGCTTTAAACTGTCAAACCCAAACCCAGAGGACACGCCCAGACCCCAGCCTCAGTCGTTCATAGATCGGAGGGGGCACAAGAAAGAGCACCAACGAGTTTGGATGGGCTTAGATAAAGCCCAAGCGTTCTGAAGCCTTACATAAATTTTTGTGACTGACTCACTTGGCCTGCTACAAGCCCAACCATAAACCCTCAACGCCAAAACCTTAAACCCTAAGCCCTTTAAGCAGTTTCAACTCTAGAACCTATAAACCCGTGACCCTAAACCCTCAACCCGCAACCTTAAACCCTAAGCCCTTAACCAAAATGAACCCTAGAACCCCAAACCCTCAACTAAGCCTCAACCCCAAACCTCCAGCCGTAAGTTATCACTGTTTTCCTTGGGGCCCCGAGCTCTGCGGAATCGTGCACCCATGGCCTTGCTTGGCGAGAGATCGAGCAGGGATGCCAGGGTGTTGGGGATACAGAGGTTGCTATAAAGGGGTTAGGGGTTTAGGGTTTTTTTGATTTAGGGGCTGCTATAGGGGCTTCTACAAGGGTGTTCGCGAGGGATACCATAAGAGAAACTATTACAAGGGTTACTCTACGGGCTACCATAAGGGATCTGAGCGGTTTCGGGATAGGGTTGGGCACTTTAGGTTTTTGGGGTGTTTAGGGTTTGGGGTTGGGGTTTAGGGTTTTTCAGGATTGTCAGGGGTTGGCTTTTAGGGCTTTCGGGCTTATGATTTAGCGGCTTTAGGGTTTAGGGTGAATAAAGCGATCTTTAGGGCTTTAGTTCTTTTAGGGGCTGTTGTCGGGGGCCTGCTGTTCAATCTACAATTCAGAAAGCCCGCATTGCCAGTGCCGAAGCGATATGTCTAACGAGCTTACCCTTCGTAGGTTCACCAAAGAAATCCACGGCATTCTGCATCGCGGGTAGAGAACCGGTGTGTCTGTTGCGTCCTTCTATTTATCTTGTTGCAGCAAGCAGAAGACACTGGCATAGCGCATCGCGAACAGAACTGCGCTCTTTTGCATAAAGATTCGCAGCCCTGCGGCTCCATAAACCCTACACCCAACCGCCTACACATGTACGATACAGGTGGATTCTTGCAGCTTGAGCTATCTTGCTGCATGTCCGGCTGACTTCTGCGAGTTGGGCACACTTGTCCCTGCAGGTTCAATCCCCTCAACCTAAGCCTCCCCCCTAAACCCTAAATCCAAAACCTGAACTGTTTTGCTTTTCGGGATTGTGGTTTCGCAGCAGCAGGGTTCAGGACCTAGTTGTCTATTGTAGAGGCCTTAATAATTGGAATAGGGTTTTGGGGGTTCCTTATTATAGTGATAGTGTAAAATATCACCGAACCCTATTCTAGTTATATTATATTGGGGACCTAAGAAAGGACCCTAATTTAGAGAACCACCCATATGAATCTTAAAGCCTGAACGCAACTCACAGATAGCAACGGGCCTGGCCTCTCCGCCAGTGTCACGATAGCAACATGGCCAAGAGACCTGGGATTAGGGTTCAGGCCTTAAGAAGGTTTATGGTTTGGGGAGGCTCTTCTCTGTGCGGGAGTTGCTAGGGATCTTTGTAGACTTTTGCTTTGTGACCCTGATGCAATAATGCCTCTGGCTTGAAGCCCCCATGCGCGACCCTTCAAGATACGCCAACACTTTGTTGTAGTGAATGTCAGAAGAAACCTCTGAACCGAGCCACGAAAACCGCAAACCTCGAATAGCTGACATCGCCCACCTCGCGGCCGTCAGCACCTGACGCACCAAGTTGGCGTGCGCCCTTGGCCGGCGGGCTGGTGGACTGTTACGGCTGTTAGGGTTTAGGGCTTAGGGTATTCATCATGATTATAACTCATCATCGTCATATATCCAACTGCAGAATCAACATCAACAGCAAAATATTCAGAATCGTCGTCACGGTCATCAACTTCCTTCTTCATCATCCAACACCATCACTGTCCTTGCCACCATCGCGATACTTATAAACACAAGGCTAATGCATGATAACATGCTTACAACTTGGCTGGGGCGTCGATGAAGTGTTCCGGGTGTCGAAGCTGTTGGACCGGGGTTGCAAGATAGTCTAGAAACAGCTTAAGTGGGCCTACAGGTAGGTGCCAAACTTGCAACTGGCCACATCCCCTAGGCCCTGCCAGAACCTAGTCGTTTTGTGGGGCTGGTGGTTCAAGATCAGCAGGCAGACCGTCTACAAACCCTAAACCCTAAATCGAAACCCTAGAAACTCTAGTTCTAAATATTACGAGCGGCGAGAAGGCAGGTTTTAAGACAAGAAGGAAACCGCAATCCAGTCGGGGAGGGAGGGAGAGGCTGGGAGAGGGGAAAGACACGGAGGGTAGGGGCGAGACGAGCGCAGGGCAGCGTGGCAGGACAGCAGGGCAGGGTAGGGCGGGCCGGCATGGCAACAGTCCTGAAACCAATCCTTGAAACCGTACAGAAACATTAGACTCAAACAAAAACCTGTTTTGAATCTATTGAGGGGCCTGGAGGGCCGTGGAAAAGGTAGAGAGGCTTAGGGGAGTAATAGCCACCGGCTATTCATGCGGCTTGTAAAGGATTGTGTCATGTTTCTTGTAGTCCTTGCAGGTTTATGGAAGGGGTTATAGTGATGTACAGTGATGTTCTGCTATGCTTTTTCAGGATCTGATATGTTGGGGTTTCCATACGGTTTTTCGGCTTGATAAGGTGTTTTGAACAAGTCTATCAAAGTTTCATTTGGCATTACAAAGGCCCGTAGGCGGATGGTTTCTTGGGGGGGGGGTCTTTATAACCAACGCAAGTCAAGAGGCCAGAATAAAGACACACGGTGAATCATCACTGTTCCTAATGAGCCTTGTGACCCTTTGGTACACCCAGCTCTGATGACAACTCCACTTCAGCTCTTGCTTGCAAAGGTGCTCGAGCGCCGCCATGCAGGGGAAACCTGAGAATGGAGCCAATGCGAACCGCTTTTCATACGGTTTGGATTAACGTGATTCGTGGGATGTTTGAGGGGCTCTATGGGTCTTAGGTATGTGGAACCGTTACATCCTCTTTGCGACTTGGCGACTGTTTGAACAAGTAGGGATGCCTTGTCCGCTTTAGGCTTCATACTTGTTATTACGGCTTGAAGCTTTTGCCGGGCTTTGGGGACTACAGGGCTTTCACGGGTGTCACATCGGCAGTGAAAACTGACGAAGTTTTAGGGATACTCTGAAGTGTGGTCCCAAAGCTCTAAACAAAATCCCCCAAATCTACAACCAGACTGAAGCCTAACTCCTAAACCTTACCATCCTGAAGCCTCTGAGACTGAACGACTGAAACCTTAGCAAAAGCACTGAAGTCCCAAATCCTGAAGAAGCCCGAGTCCCCAAAAGCGCAAAGCTCTGCGAGCAACTTGAAAATTGCGTGCGACGATCCGAAAACGGATCCCAAAATCCTGCAACGCCCTCGACCCCCTAAGAGCAACTGCAAAGCCTTTGAAGAACTGACGTTAAAGTCCAAATCCAAAGAACACCCACAAACCATCCTCTAAACGTCCGTGTAACGCCCGAACAAACTTCGGAACCATGCACCTCATGACCACTTTCTTTTTCCAAAAGCCAACCGTTTTTGCTGCTAGAGCCTGTTTTCACAACAAGCCATAAAACCTATAAACCTTCACTTCGTGGCTCCCTCGTGTCTCTCTACCTTAAAACGCCACACCCCAAACTCTACAACCCTCACCCTAACACCCGAAGCTTCAACCCCAAAAGGCCAAATCCCCACCCAGCCCGCCAAGACCCTACTTGTAGCACTCTGACGCTAAACGGAACCCTTATGACTAGGTGGGGCTTTAAAGCTTTGGAAAAATATTAGTAAATAAAATCCTCTTAAGCCCAAGAAGGGAAACTATAAAATGTCCCAAAGCCCTACCTGCATGACCTAAAATAGAAGCAACACCTCTGAACTCCCCCCCNCCCCCCCCCCCCCCCAAGCCCCAAAGCCCCGAGATCCGAGCCTCCAGAGGCGCTGGAGCCACCGGAGGCCCTGGTTTAGGCTCTTAACGTAGGGGCCTTAATGATTAGAATGGGGTTTCTTTAAAGGGGCCTGTATAAGAGCTGCTATAAGGGATCTATAAGAGTTCTATAATGTAGGGCCCTATACTTCGGTTGCACCCTTGCAACCCGGCAACACAGCCCGAAACCCTAAACTCTTAAACCCGAGGCGACCCTTAGAACGTCTTTTGTCCACCCGAGAACCTCGAAGACCATGAGACTCCAACCTTGAAGTCCTCATGCTTAAAAGTCTCGGTGGGTTTGTGGGGTGTTGTAAGGCTCCTGTAGGGATTTTTGCAAAGCTTCCATAGGGGTTCCACCGAGATTTCAAGGAAGGTCTGGGGCTTAAAGCTTTGTCAGGTTCCGGGGCTTAGGGTTTCGGGGTTTATGCTTTCGTGTTGGGGCTGCAGGGTAGGTACAGAGTTTTAGGCGGCGAAGTTCGGATTCCGAGTTGGGTTGCATGTCTTTGAGAGCAATTTAGATGCGATTTGGGGACCTCAAAACTTGATAGATCCTTGTATAAGCAGAAAGGTAGGCCGTGGGCTTTCCACCCGTTGGACGTTTTCAGACATTCCAATTGGGCTGTAGTTCAACCTTGTCCTGCACCCTCACAACTGCATCATTATCCTAAACCCTGAACCCGTTAGCTCAAAGCCTAGACTGCCCACTTGCGATGGTGGGCGGAGCAAAAGCCCTGACCTCAAGGGTGCAAGTCAACCCAATATGCCAGCCCACCTCCCCATGGCCATGGGGACGGTAGCACATTGAGGCTCAGCACTGGTGCAATTTCTCGTCGGGGCGAATGTTGGCTCCTAGGCCAAATCGCGAAACGCGACGTCCCAAATCTGGCTGCTGGCTGTTTGGAGGAGAGCAAACGACCTGGCAGCCCTGCGACGGACAACCACCCAGAGTCCTGGGATTTAGACGCCCCAGGTTCCTAAATCCTAAACCCCAAACCCTAAACGGCCCTAAAGCCCTAAGCCTAAACCCCTAAATGAGAAGCCTCCAAACCAGACCCAGAGCCCAAGGCCTCCGACAAACGTGATTGGTATTGCTTGCGGCTGTTGAATGAATTTGAACAATGACCCTCAAAAAGAAGAAGCTTCGGCGTGTTGACCGCCTCGAAAGCATGGGGTGGATGAGTACGTGGAATGGCATGACCCCAACATTCGGGCCGTTGCTGCATTGCTGCAAAGCACGAACAGCATCGAGCACTCGAATCATAGTGTTGCACAACTTGCATTGCTGCAGTGCAACATCTCAGCAGACCCTAAACCCGGAAAGTAAAACCGCAAATTGATGCAAAGCCTGCCCGGGCTCTTGCTGTTCTTCCGCATCCTCGGAGCGGCTATAATGGTTTGCCAATTGGGGTTTTATAGGGAGTTATGGGGCATCGTCTAATACAAAAACAAGGACATTAAGGGAATATCGTGACTGGGTACCCCTAGATCTCAGGATGTCTCAGGCATAAACTCCTTCGGAACAGGTTTTTCGCTCAGGGACGTCCTGTCACGTTTCCGTGCACGCGTTGTTCAACCCACGCGGTCATGTCGGGTTTGCGGTGTATGCGAAGCTGAAGCACTGATGTTCAAACGCTTGGCCACCTTCTCGCTGAATGCCCATCCCCCAAAAGAAGGATTCTATATACTGTTCAACTTTCAAAGTTCAGAGTCTCGAAGGCCCCGAAGTCTTGAATCCAAGACTCAAAACCCCCCTGCCCCCTCCAAACAAAGAGCACCAAACCTGAGGACAAAGTGACTCAAAGCACATGAGGTGTTCAGGATGAACGGAGGCTTGGGATTTAGGCTTTCTCAAGTGAGGATCCGGGTTCGGTTCTGGAGCCGTCAGGTTTTAAGTCTTCTTGGAGGGGAGTCTGAAGTCCGCAACGTCTGCGGTTGGCGATAAGGGGCAATTGAACGGTGCATGGCGGGAGTTTGCAGGTGTTTACGAAGCTGTGCAGGATCGCCAGAAATTAAACCGAGTAGGAGCTCCGACGCGAATACAAGGGAAGGAAAAGCACATGTGCGACACATGCATTGATACGCATGGTAGTTATGCCTGCCTGCAAGCACACCTATCCTTACACACGTGCCTGCAGCATACACAAAGCGGCAATCATGTCAGAAGCTTTAGCCATTGGACTTGCAGGGCACGACCGGCTTGTCGAGGTCCCGCCCTTGCACGGCTGTATATTCCGTCTGCTGAATCAGCGTTGTCTAGGTTCGGCTTCTTCCTCAACGTACAAACTGACTCCACAAACGGGGCCTCAGCTGGCTTCCCCAAAACAGAATTCAGGGCTTCGGGGTGGGATTGGCGTGCAATGTCGCGTGCAGGCCCGTTCTCTTCCTCCCCACCCATCCTGGGAGGATTGAAGTGTTGGAAAACAAGCAAACTCTCCTCCCCACCTCCGGTTTAGCAAGATCAGAGAACACAAACATAAGCTCATCTGCATCTGCTTGACAACTTTTGCAAGCGTGTGAGCTGCAAAATTTGTTGCAGAAGACCCTTCAAGAGAGTTACGATGTAGGCTGCTGCAGCCAGCCCAACCACAAAAACTAACCTGCCACAAATTCTGTGCACTACTTTCAGAATTATTTCACCACCAAGACACAAAAGCCTGACCTACACACTACTGCTGAATTGATCCTCTACATGGTGACTTTCATGAGACAAGGAGGCCCCGGGTGTAGACCTTGCTGATTGCCAGAAAGCCCCACATCTGTGTAGAAGAAGAATAAGAATATGCCGGTTCTCAGGATTGGAGGGAAACTCTTAGTCTAAACCCCTAAGCCCCAAGACCCCTAAACCCTAAACCGACGCCTCTAAGGCCCCGAAAGCCCCTAAGCCATGAACATCCCTAAATCCCGAACATGATCGGTTGTTGTGGCCGATCCAGACCTAAACACTGAATAGTTAGACCCCCGTTTAGTGTCCGGCAAATTTCACAGGGGGTTGTACATTCCATGCCAACATTAACTGATGAACCATGAAGAAAATATTGCGAACATTTTAAGTCCCATCATTCAAGGATTGCGATAATCGGGCACCCTAAGCCCTAAACCCCAAGCCGGGCAAGACTGCCTTAAGCCCATAGAATAGCTGCAAACCCAGGCAGAACCCACCAGCGAAAGCAACAGTGATACTAAACTGGGATCAGCAACAACATCACAAGCCTGACAAGGGTCGTCGTCATCATCACCAGGAACAGGATGAAGATGATCATCATCACCGTCGTCATCGCCATCACCGTCATCAGAAGCGCCATTAGAACCAGCTTCGTAGTCCAGGGTGTGACAAAACGAATAATCGAGTCCGTGACATCCCCGGCCGCCGGAACTGCGTTGCGACGCCCAGCGCCCTGGAAGCAGAGAGTACCACGGCTCGGCTGTTGGCTGTCAGCGGAGTTATACTACGTTGTTGCAAAGTTGTATACTGCTGCAATATATTATGTAAAAATAAACATGATTTTACTGTATATCATATTGCCGTGCTTTTGTTGTAATGTACTACGTATATCGTATTCGTTTAGAAGATCCTGCTGTATTTGATTTGTAAAGTACTGTACCGTATTGTATAACATCGGGTTGCTGCATTACATCATATAGTATATCTACCGCTTGATATCGTGAGAAGACTGTCCAGAAGGATGACTTTCCTGGAAGGTTAACTCAATGTAGGCTGAAATGTCCGACGGTTTGCCACATTGGCAGAGGTCTGCCCGGGTTCACTTTACAATAAAACCAGAAACTTGGAACGTCATGAGCCTCATGCCCTTAAAGTAAAGTACCAGCATGAATCATCCTAAATCTATGTCCAACTTTCTGGGGTTCGCATTAGGAATTACCCATGGCAGTTGCACTTATGAGGGTGCCCTAAACCTTAAACCCTGGACCCGAACCCTGAACCCTTAACCCCTGAAACCCCAAACCGTTCCCTAAACCCCTAAAGCCCTAAACCCTGAACTCTTAACCCCGAAAAGCCTAAACCATTCCCTAAACCCTGAAAGCTTCAGATTCTGGAGGCTACGCATTCCGAATTCGGGTTGAGCGTTTAGGGTCGAATGTGGGGGCCTTTCGAATTAGAGTAGGTGATGGGGTATATGCTATAAATCTTAACTTAATGAGGAGCCCGCAGGAAATAGACATCGAGGATATGGGCGTATCGTCTAGCTTTAAGTGCTCGGAACGCAGCAAATCTTGCTTGAAGTCACGGTTTAGTGTGCCTACAAACCATTCGAGTAAACCCCAGCCGCCCTAGCCCACATAGAGACATGTCCAGACATGAGCTTGTTTAAGTTCTGCGTACATGAAAGTTCTCGGCAAGCAAACATTAATGTCTCGCATGAGTGCGCCTGCAGTTGGAGTAGATCTTCAGTGCGTCACGGAGGAATCCGGTGGGCAGCAGCCTTTCATTGCCCAGAAACAGACTAGCAAACAACCATAGATACGCCCATACATACACACAGGTGTGAGTATGTGTATACACATCATGTATGTACACATCGATGTATATATATATATGTACATACTTATGCTACATGACATTCCATTAGCACCACGATAAATTACGTTATATACAATGACATTACATTTCGTTACAATGCATACGAAACTAAGTGAGCTTCCGTACATGCATGCTGCATGCTTGCTTGCACGCTTGCATGCTGCTTGCACGCTTGCACGCCTGCATGCTTGCTCGCTTGCTTGCTTGCTTACATGCGTAAACGCGTACATGTGTACATGCATACATACATGCAAACATGCACTATGTTCGCGTAGAAGCACATATGCACACAAGCGACAACTAGCTTTCGCACCATGCTGAATGTGCTGCTGCTATCGCTGGTCACAGCACTCGTAATCCTGCGACGGCTGCGGCAGCTCTCGCTGCCGCTGCAGCATCGTCGCCATCAGTGTTACGAGTCTCATTGTTTGTCACAAGCATCAGCGCCGACATCGTCATCGGCAACATCATCATCGTATTCATTGTCAGTAAGGTGCTGCTTATCTTCACCATCCCCATCCCCAACACCACTACCACCACCGCCACCAGCATCATCATCATCATGATCATCACTGTCCGCATCCGCATCATCATCATCGTCGTCATCATCAACAACATCTTCATCAGCATCACCAGCAGCATCCGGGGGGTCAGCAGTGTCATAACAAATCATCACCATCGTCTTTGCCATCAACCTGGAATGCACTTTATGGGACTTGCATGCAATCCGATAGCTCTGTTAGCTTACTAGCCTGGAGCCATTTCTCGGATCCCCCCTAAAAATAGTGTTGCTCGGAGTGCCTCTATTCGGGCTCACATCTTGGGCAATGAGGTTTAGATCTCAGAGCCCGGCGTATCATCCCAATCGAGGATGATGACCCGCGCCTGGAGAGGTGCTGAACACGAGTTCCAAAACCCAGAACCTCAAACCCTCAAAACCCTAAACCCTCCTCAAACAGACTCTACACCCAAACAAAACCCCGTCCCCAAGCAGACTCTAAACCCAAACCCCCAAGCCCCCTAGACCCTCCTCAAACAAACCCTAAACTGAACCCTAAACCCTCCCCAAGCAGACCAGAAACTCCGCTAGTGAAGATCATTTCTTACTCCGAAGCTGATAACTGCTCTTTTGTCCAGCATGCTAGGGGAGCTCAAGGTTAACGTTTGGGAAAATAGAAGGATTATAGTAGCCCAAAAAGGTTAAAGCCACTCCTCTACGGGGGATAAGATTCAGACATTCTGACCTTTGGCTGAAGAAAGCCGGCTCAGGGCTCACGGACGAACCGACATACAGCCGTATTGCATACACCAGAACTTTTTAGGGTTTGGGGGTCTGGGGGGCCATAACGTTGGAGCCAGGGCCTATAGCCTATAGCCATGTCGTGTTTCTCATTGAATAATCTGACTGATGCTGATGCTCCTAAAACTAAACCCCCTACACCCCTGAACTCTAAAGCTTAAACCGAGGCTCCTACGTTACGGCTCCAGGCCCCGGTTTGTTCTGTTCAGCTTCTTTATGCAGATATCACAATCGGCTTCTCTGCTTTAGGGTTTAGGTTATCCTGAACCCTAGAGCTCTGAAGCCAAGCCCATTTCTGGGCTTAGGGTTTTCAGTTTTGACCCCTGAATTCTAAAGTCAAGCCCATACATAAACTCTACAACCCAGAAAACCCATCCTAACTCCCAGCTGGTAGAATCTCCGAATCCCCCATCCCCCAGGCAAGGACTTCGAACTACGCCAAAAGCTTGCCCGGAGTGCTCCCAGAACTGCCACGGCTGCCCTTAGCCAGGCAAGGGAGATATTCACGTGGAAGTCGCCCAAAAAGGGTCGCTACTGAGCAAAAAACTGTGAGGGCTTGGGCCCTCTAGGCTGAACGGCCGGAAATCTTGAATCCTACATAAACCTTCCACCCTAAACCCAAAACCCTAAACCCCATATCCCGAAACCCTAAACCCCTAGGCTTAAAACCCTAACCCGTGTAGCGGGCCTCAGGGCAGATTGGTCGTGGTACGATCGAATCTGGAGACCAGTTGTCCTGGAAAGAGGCAGGGGAGGCATATATAGTTAGGGTCCCTTTCTGGGGTCCCTATCATAATACGGCACGTATTATTTAGGGTACCCAAAAAGGGACCCTAATTTTGACAACCACCCATATATACGCCTGAAGCAAAAGCAGGGAGCCCTGAAACACACTAATGCAGGGGCCTTAACTATTAGAACGGGGTTTTGGGGTTTCCTGAGTATAATTCTAGTAGAATATACCCCCAAACCCGGATTCAACAAATCATGCAATTGCAAAAAGATAGCGGTAATAAATGTCCTTGTGCGCCCGTGACCTGCATCTCGCAAATCCCCCTTGAAAAATGGAACTCCATGTCTTCGGCTGAAATCAGAAATGTTCTTCCGCCCAAGCCTGGGCCCTTGAAAAGATTCAGGGCGGCTAAGAAACGTTTGATCAGATTTAA
This sequence comes from Symbiodinium sp. clade A Y106, assembly GCA_003297005.1. Classification (NCBI taxonomy): domain Eukaryota; class Dinophyceae; order Suessiales; family Symbiodiniaceae; genus Symbiodinium; species Symbiodinium sp. clade A. The sequence goes on from BGNK01000511.1 coordinate 51,213, forward strand.
AGACACACTTGAAAGGTTCAAACAAAATCAGCTTCTTGAAAATGACGTTCGCACGCACATCATTGAGCCAAAGTGGGCATCGACGGAAGCATGTGCTTGTTGTGGCAAGTTGCTCAACTTTTCAGTTGAGCCGCGAAACTTAATACGCCGTTGCAACAGCACACAAGACTTCAATGTACAAATGTTAGATTCGTGGTCGTTGCAGTATGACTCGATGATTTGTTGCATTGATAAAATCATTGCGACACTTAGTTAGGTCGGCTAGCTCAAAGGCAGCTAGATCATTCAATGATGCACAAGANTTCGTGGTCGTTGCAGTATGACTCGATGATTTGTTGCATTGATAAAATCATTGCGACACTTAGTTAGGTCGGCTAGCTCAAAGGCAGCTAGATCATTCAATGATGCACAAGACATCTTTTGAGTACTCGCCTCAGACTTCTGTCCGCAAGACCCGCAAACCCTATTCTAATTATTGAGGCCCCTATATTAAACGCGAAACCGTAAACCATGAACCCGAGACCACCCGAGACGCTCAGCGCAAGCCCTTGAATTGTACAGCCCCCAAACTGCGGGGGTCTGTGATATTTCTCCATCATCTGCGTGCTGTTGGAGGATCGCCTAATTAAGCCTGAACTCTAAATCCTAAGCCCGATCTGGGTGGATGTTCGCGAAGGTAGTCTAAGAGGCGGATGCGAATCACCAGAGCGGCAACGCCTTCCTGCTGATTGGACATGACAGTCTGTAGTGACTTGCTTCAAACGACACCATCGGTTCCGCAAATAATCGGCATGTCTATTGTCCGGAAAAACGTGGCTGTTCTCGCGAGCGGGGCGACGGAGTGGTTTCCCTTCCTGAACGCGTCGGCGCTATGCTCAACATATCGAGCAAAAGAAAGCAGAAAGCGGTTCAACCCCCAGCCCCGAACGACCCACCAGAAATTCCTAAACCCCAAACTTCAGAATAACTATTCTTTCTACACGACCCAGACATTCCTAAAACCTGAACCCCCCAAGTACTTACTTGTTTGTATGTACTTAGGCACGCGTTTCCTCATGCCGTGATTTCTGCAGCCCAAGACTTTCTAGTAGGCTGGCGGGCTGGCTGAGGGCTTGAAGGGTTCAGGGTTGAAGGGTTTAGGGTTTAAGGGTTTCGAGTATAAGGATGTAGTGTTTAAGTGTTCGGCTACACAGGTTCAGGGTCCTCAAACCCCAACCTTCCCCCAAGGGTTTAGGCTGGGCAGCCACGCGCTTAAGCTACACACCGCACTGAAAGCTCCTCCAAGCCCGTGTCGCTCTCCCAGTCCTGTCAGGATGAGCAGGGTTAGTCTCTTATGAGACTACTGTGACCCAGGTAGGGTTATAAGTTGCAGTTCAGGCATCTGCAGGTTTGCGGGTTTGGGCTCAGCACTACAGTGACTATCCCTAATGGTACAGGTGCCCAACTAGTAGGGCTTTAGGTCCCAAGAACCATCCCCTGAATACAAAATCTCTGCATATGGAAGCTCCTGTGAGGGTTCGAATTGCGGAGGGTTTAAGGCGATGACGACGGCCGAAACCCACACCAAAGGGCACAGCTATCGACCATACAAGTTGTGTTTCTCGTGTTCTAGGCTGGGCAAACAGGCAACCGAGCCTTGGGTGCTGCATCTGGGTTTGCTCTGTACTTACTAAAGTCACCTTGATACAAGCATATACGAACACATGCCTTGAAACTCCAACGTAAATTGGAGAGTATCCCCCAAACCAGAAGGACGGGCATAATGTAGCGGCCATAAGAATCAGAACAAGGTTTTGCACGCCCTCCAAAACCCTACAACACGCCGGATGCAATAAGCCTTTACGTGCGACTGCACAGAAGTGATAACGTACTTGCCTAGGACATCAACCCGAAATCCTGCACAGCAGGGCTACATTAAGCACCACCTCGTGCACGATAACATGAATCCTCAACCTGCGAGCACAAGATCCTGAACCCAAACCCCTACATCCCAATCCTAAACCCTACACCCTACAAAACCTAACCCCGTAGTCCTAAACCCTAAACCCTATAAACCCTAGTCCCCTAATCCTAAACCCCGAAAAAAACCCTCAACCCCTAATCCTACACCTTGACGTAAACCCACATTCACGAACAATAGCCCAAACCCCTACATCCTAAACCCTAAACCCAAAGCCCTGACACTCAAATCCCAACCCTCAAACCCACATCCCTGAACCTCGCCCCTATAGCACAAAAACCCTAAACCCTAACCCGCTTCCCCACACCTGGCTCCGGCCCGTGGCATCTGTGGTGCTCACGTCCGAGTCCACCGTCGGGCCTCGAAGATCGCTTGAGGAGTTTAATATAGGGCACCTTAATGATTGGAATAGGTCTGTAAGGGCTTTTATAAGGGCAAAAATATGGATTTAATATAGAGGCCTTAATAATTAGAATAAGGTTTTGGGGCCCACTATACTATAACTATCGTAATCATAAGGAACCACCCAAAATAGTATTGGTGTCTCTAGGCCCCTGTATTAGGCATCAAGGCTTTTTGTAATTTTATTCCCGGCTCCACGGATAACTCAGGTGTGGGGTTCTGGAAACAGCGTCCCAAACAGTATTGGGCAAGGGAAGCACCAGGATTTTGCTGTTCAACGCTGTTTTCAGAGCCCCTCTAAACCCAAAACCCTTTAGACCCTAAACTTAAACTCTAAACATCCCTAAACCCTAAACCCCCCTCTGAGCCCTAAACCCAAAACCCTCCGAACCCTAAGCTCCAAACATCCCTAAACCCTAAACCCCCCCCCCTGGACCCTAAACCCTCTAGACCCTAAGCTCCAAACATCCCTAAACCCTAAACCCCCCCCCCCCNCCCCCCCCCCCTGGACCCTAAACCCACTTAACTGCGCTTTCGGAGCCAGGGTTTCGGCGTGTTCCGTGCGTAAGGGTGATTCAGAAAGCTAAGCCCTGTTCTAGCCTTCTTGCACTTTAGGGCTTTAGGGTTCAGGGTTTAAGGGTTTAGGGGAAAGGGTTTAGGATGGTTTAGGGTTTAGGGTTCAGGAGGGTATTATAATAGGGCCTCAATGTGTGTAGAGTTTGGAGGAATAGTATTTTACTATAAGTATGACAGACTATTCAAACAAGGAACTCTGAGGAACAGCGTTACTATTTACTTATGCTTCTATATTCGGTGCCGAAAGAAGTGAAGTCTTGACCCGTGGCCTAGCGTGTGAACCCACCCTTGTAGTGACCCATTTAAAGACCGCCTATCACAAATAAGCCTTACAGAAATTTCTAGCAGCCCTGACAGAAAGTATTACAGACCCAGACTTCAATGATTTCACGAACATTCTGCGCGGCCCAAAAACCTGCACCTTAAGTGGCCTTTAGCACTCACAACTAGACCACCCCTGTTCGAACTCACAATATCCCTGCCTTATCTCACTCGTTAGAAGTACCACTTGCTTAAGGGCTGCGTCTCAGGCGACCCCCCCGAAGCCCCAAACCCTGCACTCTAAACTCACAGCAGACCCGGATTCAGGGTTCAGAGTTTACGGGTTGAGCGGTTGAGGGGTTTAGTGGTTTGGAGGGTTCAGGGTTCCCTGCACGCCAAACTCACAGCAAACCTGGGCTGATGGCTTTTCTCATTGCGTGGCAAAGCCAGCTGAGCCTTTTGCGATGCAGCCTGGCGCCCAATGGCATCAGAAGGCTCGACTTCAGTGTTGTTTTTGGGAGTTCAACAGTTTGATTTTCGTTTTCTTCTTGGTGCACTTCTCTATTTCTGCAGGGTTTAGGATTCGGGATTGATGTTGTGGGGTGCTGAAGAGAGAGGGGGTTCCAAGGGGGTGTCTTTCCTGATATTCCCCAATGCCCTCTAAGGTTCACTAAGGTTCCCTAAGCTCCCCCAAGCATCTTCCCTTAAGGATCCTAGAACCGCTTTGAGACCTGAAAGTTTTCGGATTCATGCTAACCCCAGCTCCAGCTTCTAGAGGCTTCCCGGATCTCGTCCTTGTGCCCACACCCCCCCCCACATGAGACATGTCGTACATCGTCTTAAAGATCAGAGAGCCCGAGGCCCTAAACACTTAACCCGTTCCTAAACTTAAACCCCAAGCTCTTGAAACCCGAAACCCTGAGCCCCAAGCTCTCTAAACCCTAAACCCTGAGCCCTCCCAAGCCCCAAACCAGGGAATATCTGTATAACTTGCTACGGCTCCCTACAAACATCTCCAGCAGCGGCTCCTAAAGTTCCATTAACCTTAAGATAACAGTATACCAACGCTGTGCTAATGCCGAGGGCCCCTACCATAAACCTTACAACGCGATGGCGAATGAAGGGCGGGTAAGAGTAGAAACCCTATATACGGACCCCCAGAACGGTCTCTGTTTGCTAGAATCATTTGGTAAGGTTTGGTGCAGGAGTTTGTGGAACCGCGTGGCCTTCAAGCTCACACCGGTCAGCAGCGTGCCTCACAAAACGGAGCTCTATGAGAGCTTCAATGCTTGGAAAGGGGTGGTAGATATGATATACACATGTAACACACACACACAGAAAATATACATACAACCTCACACAAGCAATCAATACACAGCTCTTAACACGAGGTTCTGGATATATCGAACCCTTCCTTCCAAGTTCGGTCATAGAGCCGCAGGAGAAAGCTTTTGGGGCTTCACCGGTGTCCTGGACTCAATTCCGAAATCACCTTGAGCGTCGCATGTGCCCGAGACCCAAAGACACCCTTGCCTCCAAACAAACTCCACGCCCCACACCCCTGACCTCGAGGTCTCAAGCAACTAATGTAGAAGCTTGCAAGGTTTAGGGTTTGAGCCCATTGACCGAAAGATTAGAATCTGCAGAGCTCACCACCAGCGACGATGCTTTTACAGAGGGTCTGGGGCTTAAGGTTTCCAGCTTATGGTGAAGCAATTTTCATTGACCGTTTGCACTTAACCAGAACCACAGGGTTTAGATCCACAAGGCTTGTGCGACAGCATCGACAAGTAAAGACAAATTAGTAGACACATTAAAGACGAATTAAAGACAAATAAAGACAAATAAAGACAAATAAGGACAAATAAAGACAAATCAAAGACAAATTAAAGACAAATAAAGACAACCAAATTATTTGGGGTTAATTAAGGCTTGAGGATCCCAAAACACCTAAACCGTTCTCTTAAGGTTGCCAAGTCTATGGACAGCAACACCACCACAACACCCTCTCTACGCCCCCCACCACAAAGCCCGAGTGAGACTCCGTATGGGGGACTCGTACAGTTAGGGGTCCATTTCTAGTCCTTGAATATGGACCTGAATATTTTGAATAGGGTTTCTAGAAGGTTCCTGAAAGTGTCCTGGATGAAGGGTGTCTCTAGGGGCCTAAGCGGCTAGGCTACGGGCCTGAATCATGAGACTGGGGCTTCGGGGTACTATACAGTATAACTACACCACCACCACTACCACTACCACTACTACTACTACTACTAGTAATACTACTACTCCTCCTGCTCCTCCTGCTGCTGCTGCTGCTTCTGCCGCTGCCGCTGTTGCTCCCGCTGCTCCTGCTGCTCCTGCTGCTGCTGCTACAGCTACGACTACGACCACAAGTACCACTACCACTACCATTACTGCTACCCCTTCCGCTACCACCACCACCACGAATCACTACCGGTACACTTACACTTGCTGCTACTTCTACTCCTGCTGTTCTTACGACTCCTAGTACTCCTGCTACTCCCACTACTTCCACTACTCCTACTAATTACTCCTGCTACACCTACTACCGCAACTAGCACTACCCCTACCCCTGCCGCTGCCACTACCTCTAACGCCACCAGTACTGTGCAGTACCACTACCCCTAGTTCTGCCGCTACCACAACCACCGCTACCACTACTGCTTCCTCCACCACTAGCACAAGTACTACCACACCGTGAGGACTGCGAACGATTACGACGCCTACGACGACGACTACCCACTACCACTGCCACTGCCACTACCACCACTGCTGCTACGCTACTGCTGCTACCATTGCCAAATATTGCTTTTACTGCTACTGCCACCGCCGCTACCACCGCCGCTACCACTGCCACTGCTACTCGCTATTGCTACTAGTGCAGCGGAGAATGGTGTGAGCATGGCAGGTCATGTTCTCGTACTCTTTAGCTCTTTTGGTCCTGCATTTTTTTGCACGTCCCATTTGGACCCCTGGCCTTCCGAAATCCTACATCCTGCAAGCATTTGAGGCCAACCCCTCACCCACCCAAGTGCAACTCAAACAACTGAACTTGCACCGGACCCGAACCCGAAGCCCGAAACCCTAATCCCTAAAGGTATGGATCCTACAGTCCTGAATCTGACTCCTAAAACCTCAGCCTCCGCAATTGTCAAGCATCTCCCTTGAACACAAAACCCCCAAATCAAGCCCCACCACATTGCCGAAGTTTGTCTTACGGTGGCAACCCCAAAAGCCCAGCAACAACTAAGCCCTAAACCCTAAACCCTAAAACCCTGAACCCTAAACCGCCCCAAGAAGTTGCCGGCAGGAGGCCGCTGTTGCTGCCGGCAGTTTCTCTCCTGAAAGGTTGGAACGGGGAGGGTTTAAGAGTTATGGGTTTTAGGGGGTTTAAGGCTTAAGGGTTTAAGGGTTTTGGGATTCAGTTTAAGGAATTTAGGGTTTCGGGCGTAAGGGTTTCAGGAATGTAGGGTTTAGGGCTTGAGGGCTTAAGGATTTATGGTGTAGGGCTATCTATCTACGTATTTCTTCCGGGTTTCAGGTTTCGGTTGGTCTCACACGCTGCCCAACCTATCTATCCATACATGTACATACATACACACACACTCATATTATGTATATACACCTGATTTTATCTATTCATCTATTTATCTGTTTATTTCTTGCTATATTATTTAGTCACATGATCTATTGCAACTATTTGTTCAGTCTTCTGTACCTACATACATATCTTTATATATATATACACACAGGGCTTTACATGTGTGTATACATATATATATACACATGTGTGTACACACACAAGAGATACATATACATATACATACATACATATATATATAGAGCGAAATACATGTACACATGTGTGCATGTCTGTATATGTGCGTGTACACATTATATGTCAAAGATGTGTATTGAAACCTTCACACAAATCAGGTTTTGTGTCTACAGTTTAGGGTGTAGCACGAAGTTGCTTGTCTTCTTGCGGGTCTTCGGGTTCATGCATTCAGGGATGTACCTCTACTTCCCAGCTCCGGGCAAGCAGTGCTTGGATACAATGTGTGGGGGTTTGGGGGTTTAGGGGTCTGGAGCTTCAGGGGGTTACGGGTTTCGGTGTTTAGGAGCTTTTGCTTTAAGAATTACGGGTTTGGCATAGTTTGTATTCCTTTGGGGTTCCTTCTAGGTATGCGAGCGGCATTGTGTGTTGGTACTTCGGCTCGCAATACCTCTACAACGGTGTCAGTTGGTAAGCATGATCATTGCACGTTTATAGCTGCATCGCAGTACAAGTAGCAGTTTTGCCTTCTCACCGCATTGTACTTTAAGCCTTTAAGCTTAGTTTAAGCCCTCTCTAAAGCCTTCCTCAACAGAAAGAACTGCACAACAAGCAGTCAAATTGCGTTAACATCGCCACGGAAAGGTCGCAAAGGCTAAAATGTTCATGCGCAGTTGAACGATTCATGGTGCAGACGTTCACTCAAAGGGAGCACCACCGCATGTAAACCGCTACTGCTGCCTCGCAACCAAAAAGCTCTGAAATGCTTGTAAGACCATGAACAACAAACAACAATATTATCTTAGGATTCCTTACTCTGGTTCACTTTAACATTCGCCAACACCCTACTTCAATTCTTAAGTCCCCTATAGTATAGTATGGATCCCGTATAGAAACCTTTATAAAGGAACTCGGATGGTACCCTTTAACTTTAAAGGAGCGCAATTCCAATTCTTAGGGCCCCTATGTGGGAGTTTCCGACCATTAGGGGTACCTTACTTTGGAGTCCGTATAATAAGGATCCTACTATTTAGGGTACTATATCAGGGTCCTCTATTTCCGGAAATCCTATGTTCTCCCAGCCTGCAGGGCAAGCTTACTCGACTTGCACTCGCGCAACTGAGCCTGCGATTGATGCATCGAGGGTCTAGGGTTGAGGATTTAGAGACAAAGACTCGAAAAAAGCTCCCTACGAACCCTAACCCTAAGATCTAATTGTTGTGAGTATAGTCTGCTTCCTCTTATCGGAGGGTGGAACTGTGAGGGGTTGGGGGTTTGGGGTGTTTTTGATTACCCGCATCCTGAAAGCTGCAGATGTAGGGTTCCTTATTATGATGTCCTTCTGTCTAGCAGGATTTGGGCCCCTTTAGACCCCAAAGTCCTGAAGCCCCACATCTCTGAACCATAACTACGCCCTAAATTCTAAACTCCGAAGCCTTGAAGCCCGGCCAAACTCAGAAGCCTTGAAGCTCGAAAGAAGCCCAACACCTAGGATGCCGCAGGCCCCGAAACCCTGCAACCCTAAACACCCCAAGCCTTTAAGCCCTAAACCCTAAACCCTAATCCTTGGGGGACCCATACCATACAGTGACCCGTATGCCCTTATCGTCCCTGAGCATCCCTATATTGCAAGGCTCCCAGCAACCTAAGCCCACCGGAAGGCACCTTCTGGTACCCTGTACCGGCTCTGGAAGCCTCATGTAGGAGGACCGGGGCTGACTTAGGGTTTAGGATTTCGTTCTATGAAAGGTTTCTCCACACTGTTGAAGTGGTTTGGCCGGTTGGAAAAACGGTCATTAACGATTATGACCTGTAGCTCTTTCGCGAAAAGGCGCATACTCAAGTTCCTGAAGTTATATAAGGATTATAAGGTTCTGTGATCCATTGAATATCCCTAAGTCAGGGGATAGGGGAGTCTCTGGGGCCTTGGGGCTCTCTAGACTCTAGACTTGAAGCTTGGGACTTCCGGTTGGGGTTATCGGGCGGGGCAGGCTTTGCGCGTTCCTTTTCATTGGGGTCTTAAGCAGCCGGTGGGCCTGTGGGGGTATGTGCGAACTCCCACGCCAGATTCGCGAAGCTTCCCTAGTGTCGGCCCTCAAAATTTAAGAACTCTTCAAACCTCAACCTAGTTCTTCATGCCCGTACGTTCAACATACTTAGCCACAGCCCCAACGCTCCGACAAAACCCCAGCACAATATCCTAAGGTCCAAGAACTGAAAGTCAAGAACAAAAACACCCCTTAAACCCAACACCGTAAACCCCTTAAAGCTCAAAAAGCCAAGGCCACCCTTCAACTGAAGTCCGAAGTTCTGCGGCCCTGGAACCACTGAACTGACCCTCCGAAAACCCGGAAGATGAAACAGAAAGGCCCTGAACCCTAAACCCAACACCCGGAATCCCTAAAGCCTTATGTAATCCCCTGAGCAACCCAACTCTGATTCCTAAGGCTGCTCGAGAATCTAAAAGCCCCTAAGCCTTGAACCCCCGTTACCTTTACCTTCAACCCTAAACTCCCAAGCCCCATAGCCCTATACCGTAATTTTCGGGCCCAAGCCTTAACTTTAAAGCCTCGGTCAGTAATTTTCGGTCCCAAACCTTAATTTTAGAGCTCCGACTCCGGCCAGCAGAAATGCTGGGCCCCAGGGCAGAGGCATCAGGACGACTTGGACCCTTAACCCCCTTATGGTGCCCTTATATAACCCCTTAAAGGAACCCCTTAAAGCCACCCCTTAAGGAACCCAGTAAAGGAACCCCTTAAAGGGTACATTAGGGCATGCTGGGCCCCAGGGCAAAGGCATCTGGTCCCGAGGAGCTCCCTGAGAGGCCTGGGCCAATGAGCTCCCGTGCGTTTTTTTGCTGCTATTCGGATTAGGGTTTAGGGTTTAGGCTTCAGGGTTTAAGGATAGTTGCTATAGGGGCAGTAAGAAATAGAACAGGGTTTGGGGGGGCCATTATACTATAATTGTAATAAGGAACCATCAAAACCTAGTATTTGCAATTATTTAGGCACCTATAGTACACAATTAAACACGGGAATACCTAAAATCATTTGTTTATAAATGTATGTATGTGTATACGTAGAGGGTGAGGGCCTAGCGGGTTGTGCTGCTTTGTCATGACCATTTGGGTGGTTGTCGAAATTAGGGTCCCTTTTTGGGTCCCTATTATATTACGGCACCTATTATTTAGGGTAACAAAAAACGGACCCTAATTTTGACAACTACCCATTTCATTACCAACAAGCATTGCCCCGTCAGCAGTGTTGTGAATGAGCGATCTGCTGGAAGAGCCTGGGGTTTCCGAGCCGCGGATGCAAGGCTGAAGGCTCTGCCATTCAACCCTAAAGCCTGAACCCAGAAACTTAGCGGTCAGGGTTAGTCACAGTCTTAAGATTCCAAAAGCCCGGAACCCCAGCCGTCCCAAGTCAACCCCCCCCCCCCAGATCCAGGGCCAAGGACCCCCATTCTTTCCCAGTCGTAGCAGAGGGGGTAGCGGCAGACTGTCTGTAGCACTGAAGATCGAACCAACTTGAGCCGAAAAATGAGGAGACGTCCTGGGCCCTTTTGAGTCTCGGGGAGGGTTAGGGAATATGAGGGTTTAGGATTTAGCTTTTAGGGTCTGTGGGGTTTAGGGAGTATAAGAGTAGGTTTAGGGATTCTTCGCAAGTTAGTTGCAAAGGTTGGAAGGTATGCCACGAGGGCCCAAAGCAACAAGAACAGCACATGAACGCGGATACTATCCGGGAACCTAAACCCCAAATCTCAGCTCTGAACCCTAGGCCCTAAACACGCACAAACCCACAACCTTGAAGCCTTCATCAGCTCTCCTCTGACAGCTAGCATCTGGCTGGGGCTGACGGGAAGTCTCAGGCCCTCTGCCCGGAGCTCATTTAGGACCGTTAAGATAGATAGAAAGATAGATAGACAAACACACATATTCGCCTGATGTGATAGGATAGCATACGACATGATGTAAGGTGATGTGATATGATACGAAATGATAGAATAGGTTATGCTATGATATGTTACTATATGGTATCAGAGAACAGAATTCAGATTAGCATGCAGTGGGATGGAATGGGACAGAACAAAATAGAAGAGAAGAGATGCTAAGAACATATAATTAGCTCAGACTGAACTAACTAATCAATCAAATATTCAATGACGCAATTGACTAACTATATACACTGAGATCAGTAATTAACCAACAGCTAAAAAACTAACTAGTGAATAACTTAATTAGATGAGTAGCTAACTTATTGGTTTAGCTAGCTCGTGAGTTAAATAGGTTTGAGGGTTTAAACCCTAAACAACCGTGAGGGTTCACGGGTGTTGCAAGGGCTTCTGGTTAAATAGTGTAGCGGCTTGGAAGTTGGATTTCATTCCAACAATCCGAGAGATAGTATCTACTTTGGCCTTAATGTATCCCTAAACAGGTACTTCAGGGCCAATGTACCTACTATGTTGGCACATGGACCCTTGGAAAAAAATCAACGGCAAGCTTTCCAACCTTTGGGCCTGTGAAGCCTTTTGAAACCAAGTGGTCTCCGCGCGCTCGCAACACATTGAGGCCGAGCATGCTTGTGCTGAAGGTCTTGAGACATGCATGTTGAACTACTATTAAAGTGCTTCACCACCAGCGCAGGTACATATCTGTTTCTCTGTAAGAAAGAGACACCGACAGCTAGACAGTTACACTTGGGCATGACAAAGTACTGCAGTCGGATAGTAATTCGTGCAGCTAAAAACATTGTCATGTCGCGACTATGTTGGATGTTCTTAAAACTAAACTATTGTTGCATGATAGCTTCAGAGCGAGTCGTATGGCGACCGCTCCACGTAAGGCCACTTCTCGCTAACATTGCTGAACTTCTCGGCATCCTCGATGATGACACCTTTGACGGCAAAGAGCTGGAAAGTCTAACACATCCTTGAAAACCCAACGAATTCCCAAAGGGTTTATCGTTCACAGCCCACGTAATGCTCTAGGAAGGCCCTTTACAGCCCAGGAACACTATTCGTGAATAAGATCCTCTCGAGCCCAATAAAAGAAAATACCAAATGTCCCGCAGACCTACCTAGGTTTCGGGCCCCGTAAGCCTTGGGGATCATTTGGTCCTTTAGCTTAGCGATGGGTTTCTTAGAGGTCAATATAATGCTATACTACATTGTCATCATCATAAACTATGTGATATGATTACACGCCTCCTTTCGTCGAGATTCCGGATGCCTTGACCACCTGCACAGTCTATCTATCTACCTATCCGTCCATCTATCTGCATATGAATGGCTGTAATATTGGAATACCTGGGTTTAGGGATTAGGTTAGGAGATCGTGGATATATAGTAGGTTGTAACATTGGCATCTATAAGCAACCCTCATGGCCTCCATTTTGAAGGATCCACTGACAAATCACAGAGGGAAGCGCAACAAGATCAAAGATGCCTCCCCACGATCTGGCTGTGGGAACGCGGAATCGCAAAGTAGCTCGCAGCTGGGGTCGCACATGCCACAGCCCAGCTACTGATACCCCAGAAGCTCCACTATCTAAAGGCGGCATAGAGGGTCACTGTCCCTAATCTTATAAGCCTCCAAACCTCTAAATTTGCATTCTTCACCCAAACTCTAAGAATCCTAGCCCCTAAGCTTCAGCTCCTAACCACTGTGCTGTCTGCCGCGCCTCCTTGCGCCTGGAACTTCGCCGTCAGCGAGCGCTTTGCTTTCTCCGCACCGCCGCCCGACTGAGCGAAGGTGGCGGAGACCACCTGCGTGTTGCGTTTAGGGCTTTGGATTGAGGGCTTCACGCTTTCAGGATTCCCGAAACCCCGGAATTCAAAGCTGCAAACTCTGCGGCTTGGGCCCTAGAACTCGGCGCATGATTTGGAGCCGGGCGAGCAATGAACAACAGCCACCACACCAACCTGAAACTTGCAACCCTAATATAGGGGCCTAAATCAATACAAATACTACTTTGGGGGGTCCTTATTATAATTATAGTATAATTGGCCCCGAAACCCGAGTCTAATCATGAAGGCCCCCTATATTACAACAGTTTAGGGTTTGGAGGTTGTTCTCCTCTTCTTGTAACGTTGCAGTGACCGTTCGCGGAGTCGGCTCGAAACAACCAACCCCTCAACACACGGAAAAGACTTTGAGGACCAGAACTTCTGAAGGTTCGGGCTGGGCTTTAGGTTTTAGGGCCTTTAGGGCTTACGCTTTAAGGTTTAGGGGCTAGGTAGGGGTTAGGGCTTCTGGGTACAGCTTTTGTTTAGGCTTCTTTTCTGAAGGTTTGGGGGCTTCAAGAGCTCTGGAGTCCTCCTCCGCCTGGTTCCTGGTCGTCGTCAGAGTCGAAAAGAAAGCCCTCTTAGACTGAACTCCTAGATCTTTAAACGTATAAAAACCTAAAACCCCCAAACCTGAAAGGTCTTGATATAGGGGCCTGAATAATTAAACTAGGGTTTAGGGGCCCATTATACTATAAACATAATAGGGAACCCCTAAAATATCCTAAAATGTTCTAGGTAATTACTCAAGCCCCTAGAGTAAGCTCTGAAAGCGGCTTTAAACCTCAAGCTCCACCTCAGCCCTCAGCCACCTTCCTTAAAAACACTGAATCTCTCATCTGAGTCCGGTGCTGGTCGATGCTCCGAACCTCCAGGAAGGAAGTGGCTCTCCTGGGCACGTTGGCAGTCTTCAGTTTTTGTAATTTACGAGCAGTATAACCTAAATTCCCGGCCGCAGTGAATAGGGACCCGAAAGACAACAGCCTCCTAATCCCCCCCCCGCCCCCAATCAAGAGTGACCATGCCAAAGGGTCTCTAGGGTAGTTCATAAGAATTCGGCAAGGGGTTTGGGGGCTGTTGTTCTAGACTTATATAGGGACCATCAGCAAGGGCATGAACAGAGCCAAGTTTCGTAGAAACTCAAGAGATCTGCCTGGCTTGGTACAGGCTTGGAACGGAGGTTTTTGAGGGTTTAAATGCTCCATGATGGTAATGCTTTCTGTTCGGGTTTCATTGCGTACACGCTTCCTTTGGTAAATGGCTGTAAATCTTGAGGACTTATGCTGATCTGGAGTCAAATGACGCAGGGCTAGGGCAGAGCACGTTACATGCTTCTAGGCTTTAGGGTTGGGTTAGGAATTGCCCGGCTTTAGGGTTGTTTCGATGGCCAACGGCTCAGCTGTCAAGTGCACTTCGTACACTTCGTCCCAACACCCTCGCAGAAGTCTTGAGTGATCCCTCTTTCATATGGTTTACAAGTTTAGATGTTACATTGCAGGTCTTCTACTTGAGAGGTCGGGGGTCTGACCAGGTAGGCCACAAGTAGGGTTAACAGTAGAGATCACTTGGAGAACCGCAAGTATCACCTGCTCCTCAGCCGCCTTAACCTCAAGCAGTGCTGCGAAGGGGCGGTCCGGAGGTTTAAACTACGACGTTAGATGGAGTCCAGGAGACTTCACAGAATGCCATCTTAGTGCCGTTTGGCACGGCAGATTCCGACATCATGCAACTGCCGGATGTTTTGCGTTCCTGCAACATGAGTCTTTCTGGACCGTAAACTTTAAATCCTGGACCCTAGACCCCCAAGCCCTGTTCCTTATAAGCCCTTAAACCTGTGTACAAACTTCTGAAGGTACACTGTAAAACCGCACAGAGCCACCAAACCTTGCAAACCTGGATACATGATGCAACGCATACTAAAGCCCTTGTATCAAACCTCTTTCCAGGATCCTGTAACACTCTGTAACAAAAGATAAACTCCTATAGCTCTGATAAACCCGTCCAAGAATGCCCTTGGCTCGACAAGAACCTAACTCAATCCAGGGTTTATAATAACATCCGAAACCCTCAAGCCCTAAACCCTGGTCTTGGGATCGCCCTTCGTCCCAACCGGCCTTGGTGACAGAAGTCACCTGAGCGAAGTCGCGCGAGTTTAGGACTCAAGTTGTCGGGTATGGAAAGGCTTGAGGGATTGTGGGCCAGGGTTTAGGGTTTAGCGCTCGGCGTTTTGGGCGAACGTAGCTGCTGTGTTGTGGAGGGGTTGATGGTTTGAACCGGCAACCTACCTCTTCGAGGAATACTTCGAGGAAATCATACTCTGGAACCTAACACGTGTAGATTCCTACGGTGAAGGTCGTGCTTCGTCCTAAAGCGTCAACCTGAAACCCTTCACTCTCAACTCCGACTTCAAATGCTTGCCCAAGGCACCAGGTTTGCTTCCTCGGTGCGGCGTCGCCAGGCGAACTGAAAGGAACGGATCTCCTGCAACACATGCATGGAGAGCCCAAAACCCCGTCGATAGTTAGCCTGGACTGCTGAACAGGGTTTGGGGTTTAAGCGAGGTTGGGTTCTGTTGTAGGATCTTGCGCCATGACTTCACCCACAACCCACGGAAGCGAAAGCTTAAACTTCCTGTGTGGTTAAGGACCCATCAACGTTAAAGGTCAACTAGTGGAAGAATAAGACGATCAGTCCTTTTTGGATTGGAGACACTTCCACTTGAAATCCTTTAAGAACCGGTTACGCTTTCGGCGTCTTCGGGTTTAGAGGTGCGAGGATTTGCGGATTTCAGGGTTGAGGCTTCGGGCCTTCTAGGGTTTAGGAAGTTTAATGCTCAGGGAGTTGAAGGTTTTTCGCGTCCGAATCTTCGTCCGAGTGGCTTGCAGCTGACTCTACCGCATTTTGATTACACATGGGCGGGCCGCCTTTGCGTAGTTGGATGGGAGACTCCCACCTCTCCAACTTCGAAATCTTCGCGGCTTTCAACCTTCCTTCCTTTGTGATGGCGACAGCCTTCGGATGTTCAGCCTCCAAACAGAAAGTTTCATCAACAATAATTGAACAGCAACGTGCCTGCTTACAGCCAACAACGACACATTTGCGTGTTGGCTGGTCACCATCGATAGTGCAACCCTGAGAATGGCGGAAGGTAGTAACAGAGAACAAACAATCACATTTTCTATCTTCAGTACGAAGCTGCTTCCACAAGATTCGTAGTGCTCCTTGTGGCAATGCTTTTTTCATGCAGCATTCTGTCCTGCAGTCGTTAGCCCAAACATCTCGAACCCAGCAGCCAAAGCATCAATATCACCGCCCGTGGCACCGATGGACCGACGGTGTCGGACCGGCTGCGTGCCGTCGGCATCGACCGGAGCTAGAAATTGTGGCTCATCGCAGGGCGTCGGCCCAGTTGCGGAGAAAACGGTTTGCGGAAGAACTGTTGCCTCCGCCAGACTCATGTCTTGCAACTTGAGTGGGCACAGGCCTTAGTGTATCAGTCCTCCGGCCATCACGCCACGAGGAGACCGACCTCGTCTCGCAGAGACACCAAAAAACGCCAGAGATCGGCAGAGGCTGCGAAGGCAGAAGTCGTTGGGAGTAGCTGTAGGCCCGGCAGAGCACAGGGACGACAGAGAAGCAAACGCCTCACCGAAGTAAGGGTTTTCTAGTTTTACATCTCGGGGCTTTAGGGTTTCGGGTTCGAGGATTCATGTGTTTCCAATTTTTGTTTCTCGGTGCTTTAGGGCTTTTGGGTTTAAGGGTTTAAAATTACGGAGAGGCATGAAGCCGGGTGTACTCCCTGGGGGTTGGCCCTCGCAACGGCAGTGTGACAATCATCTTTGTGGATCCCACGGCCAAGACGTCTTACCTGTGCTTCCGCCTCTAACAGGACGACAAGTTGCTGCCACAGCTCTTATTGCTCCTATTCTTGCAGTTGCGGCTGGTAGCCGGAGCAAAGAAATCAGAGAAGTCCTAGGTCAAGCCCGCAGCCACACGTCCGAATGCTGCACTCACGGCTGTTTCCGTAAGTGCGGCGAAGTGACTCATAAGACTGCATTAGTTTTGGGCTGGGGTTTAGGCAAAACCCCAAAGCCTAAACCCCAAACCCTAAAGCATCTAGGGCTCTGTGTATTCGGTTTGGGATGGCACCGACATGAAAAGCCCAGAACAACCATACAAGCTGCACAGACATCCTAGCAGCCCCCTCAAAAAACAACACAAGCAATGTATAGCGAAGACCCAAACGTCTAAACCTATGAGATCGGGTATCCCGCCTCCCACCAACGCACCGCTTCCTCACCTGCAGTGACCAAGTGCCACAGTCTTAAAATTTAACAAGGTTAGACGGGTACCACAGAGGTGTTAGGAATTAGGCATGTAGGGATTTACGGATTGCGGATTTAGGGAATTTGGGTCTACAGGGTCGAGCGGTGTGGAAGCCAGGGTATGGTGGGAACTGGAGCTCGAGGCAACTGGCCAGGGATAATCTTTTGGGTTAGGGCTATATCCGAGTGTATCTATATCGAATATACACGAGGGGATGTCATTATACTAGTGATTAGAACTGTATTCCTTGTGCCAGCTGTTTCGCGTCTTCGGGTCTGGCGTTTCGGGTGCCGTGGGCTGTGCGTGTTTGTATCATTGCAAGCTGCAGGAAGCATGGGCCGTTTGTCGAGGTTTAGGGTAGGGATGGCAAACATCGAACCCCACACTCTAAACCCCAACCCAAAAGACGACGCTTTAAGGGCCCAGAGCCCTAACCCTAAACCCCAGACTCTAAACTTCAACCCTAAATTGAAGTCAAAGCCCTCACCTTGAACCCCGCACTGTAGACCCCGACCCTAAGCCCAATTCTTTTAAGGCCTTGAGCCCAAACCCTAAACCCCCGCACGCGAAACCTGAAACTCGGCTTAGGGATTGTGCTGGGTATAGGGAATTCCTCATCCGTGGAAAGTTGAAGCCCCAAACCATCGGTTCGAGAATCAAGCAGTTTCTTTACCGGTTTCGGGTTTAATCTACCGGTCTAGGGTTCTGGGTTTTACGGATTGGGGTAGACGTGGCTTGAAGAATTAGCCTCGGCTTCGGGGATCAACTAGAGAACCTGGGCAGATGATACCCTGAACCCAAACCCTAAACCCTGAATCCTAAACCCTAGCTCCTAATCCCCAAAGCTCCTAATTCGAACCCTAACCCCTACACCCTACTACGGATTCTGCACTCCTAGCCCACGATCCTGAACCCTAAGCCTCTTCGGGCTAGAGCAATGCCTCGGAAATGAGTTCAGGGATTGGGATTTAGGATTCAGAGTTTTGGGTTCAGGGGCTAGGGTTTTGGGACTTAGGTTTTTTGGTTCAGTGTTTAGGGCTTAGGGATTAGGCTCACCCCCCAACGATAAGTTTGATAAAGCCAAAAGTTTAGCGCTTAACCACCCCATGGGAGTTTTAGGAATCCTTGCAAAACGAAAGCTTATAAGCGACCTGCCAAATGCCCTATAAGAGCCCTACAAAACCCAAAGCACCACCATAAAAATTCTACAAAAGCACTATGCATAACCTCTTCTTTTGTTGTGAGATCGAGCGCCAGCCGTCTTTGGGCTGTCTTCCAGATCAGCCAATCTATCTCGATCAAGGAACGTCCCTTCCTAAATTTACATTCGCGATATGATTGGAGGAAAATGTTGACCCTAAACGCTTAACCCACAGGCCTACTCCCCACACCCGAAATCCTAAGCACCACTCCGAAAGCTGGATTTGTGGATTTTAGAAGTCTATTCCCCAAAAGCCCTAACCCTAAATCCCTAAACCCTCAACCCCAAAACCGCAAAACCCTAAACCCCGAGATCTCACAGGAAGATCGGGGTCAAGAGGCCCAAGGTCAGAAAGTACGTCTCTGCTTCAGCCCCTCCACCTTCTCGCCGGCTTTCCCACCTGAGGGCTTTGGACGCTTGGACCCTAAGCTCTACGCCTTATAAACCCCAAACCCCGCACTTTGAATCCTAAACCATAAACCCTAAAGACCCAACACCCTGAAGCTCCAATTGAAGATAAACTGCGAAACCGTGTATCCCAGGTCAATAACCTGAATTCCTAAACCCTAATTTGAAGCATCTCCCACCAGACAGGCCGAGCATTCTCCAAGCTGCTGACGACAACTGGCTGTTCTGCACCTTTTGTCGCTGTTTCTGGCTGGGTCTCCGAGCGGGCGTTCGGGGTTTAGTTCGCGTCGTGGCTCCCAGCATCAGCTTCGTTATCTACATGTGTAAGGATGAAGGTACACTCGTTTGTACATGTCCGGATGCACAGACATATCTATGCATATGGATACATGGCACCTCTTCTCCATTTGTGTCCAGATGCAATAAGTTCCGATGTAGACATGTAAAGAAAACATACACTCACACACAGACTGTATACAAATGCATCGATCACGTTCCGCATAGACCCCAGAACCACGGCAATGAACCCTGAACCCTATACCGCACCCAGAATCCACCCGTGCAAGCCCATCGTAACGGCCCTCCAAAAATCCCATAAAGCCCTCAACCCTAACCCTAAACCATAACCCTAACCCTAAACCCCAAACCATAACCCTAAACCCTCAACGACCCTGCCTTGCCAAAAGCGCCTTCGTGGTCACTCAACCCTGAACCCTAAGCCCCCGAAACGAGGCCCAAAAGTCGTCAACCCTTCCTGGACCCCAAATAACAAACCTACCTGTTTACGTACTCCTATAAGTTATGATAAGGATCCCTAAAATGGCAGGTTTTATCGGGTTCAGGTTAGCCCTGAGACCTACACCCATGAACCCAAAGTCCTAAACAGGAAAAAACGGAAAACCCGAACTCTAAACGACTCTGCTTTGCCAAGTTTGCCTTGGGGTTTCTTGAATTAATCCTAAAAGTCCTAAACCCCTAACCCCCCAAACTCCTAAACCCCAAACCCTGAACCCTTCGGGTTCTTGGAGCCCAAAACCCAACAGCCCCCTAAACCCCCAAACACCCCTAAAAGGGCTAAACCCCCAACCCTGAACCCGAAACCCTTAAAGCAAAAATTTCCCGAAACCCCTAAAGGAACCCTTAGGGGTCCCCTTAAAGGAACCCCCAAACACCCCTAAACCCCCTTTCAAGCGCCTTGGGGTTCTTGGAGGCAAACATCGCGCACTCGCGCTGCAAAGCCTCCAGGCCCTGGTGCGCCGCTGCTTCTGCGATCGCAGCGAAGGACTCTTCGGAAATCATGTCTCCTTGCGCTAAGGACCCTTGGGTTCAGGGTTTAAGTAGGGTTTAGAGTTTAGAACCCTTGGGTTTCAGTTTTAGGGTTTAAGGTGTAAGGTCTAGGGTTTAAGACCCTTGGGTTTAGGATTTAGGGTTTGGGGTTTAGGGTTTAAGGTTTATCCACGGGATCCGAAGTACCTAGAAATTATGGATTGAACTAGCGCCCCATTTCGTCCCAAGTCCGGGTTAGGCAAAGACCAGAGAGGCCCGACCGTTTTCTCAAGATTTTCATCCATCTTCGACCGAAGAAGCTTCGGATACGTTCAGGAGCCTGCGACACCATGCCTCAACACCTACAGGTGAAGACTAGCACATACCTAAGCATCGGAAGCAAACACACCGCACCCAAACTCCTAGAGCCCAAAAGCAACTCCCGCTTCCCGCCCTCAAATCTCGGTTTTCGAAAACCTCGCATAAACATAAGGATCCTTCGATTGGGGTATAAAGGCCTCTATCAGGAGAGTCTAGAAGCACCGAAGCGTGAGATCCAAAGCCCTGTAGTTTAAGGTTTAAGGCTTTCTTCGGTTTCAGGGCTTACATAGTCTCCTGGGTTGGTCCTTCAAAACCTCTGAAACATAATCGTAAATAAGATTCTCTGAAGCCTAACAAGGGAATCAGTAAAGTATAAGGAAAACATTTCAAGGGCCTAGCTAGTCTTTGTTTGTGCCCCCAAGTCTCGGAGGAGATCGGACAGTATGTGCACAGTATTGGCCACCTCCCAGCGGTGCGCCAAAGAAAGCGCTGCCAACACGGCTTCGTAGTCCTTAGAAGACTAACACCAGCAAAGACCGATTAGGCTAAGCTTCTTTTCAACAGTCCTTAACTACAACAGGGGAACGAACGACTCCGAAAATCAAGACAATCCGACTCCGGCCCAATCCGAAACCCCAAAGACGCCGTGGCAAGACCCCGCTGAAAGCTCTTACTATGTTCTAGAGAAGTCGAGCGATTTCATCAAACACCGTTTAAAACTTTAACTTCTCGATAAGAGTTACTAAGAACATTTACCCTAAACCCTATACATGCTACGAACATTTACCCTGAACCCTGACCATTAACCCTAAACCCTAGAGTCTAAACGATGAGGGATTCATGGAACATGACGACTGCTCGAGGACCAGGGAGCAGGATGGCTCCGCGTGGCACTCATGTACAAGATATCCTCGGTGCGAAGCTTGGAAAAAATTTAGCTTTCGGTTTAGGGTTTGGGGTTTAAGGGTTTCAGGGTTTCAGGGTTTTGGAGTTTTGGCTTGCACCCGTGCCTGGAACCTTAAAATAACGGTCGAAGTACCCAAATAGCCACAGGACCTCCTATGCCGTACCTTTTTGGCCTAAGCATCTAGCGTTGGAATACTGAAAGCATCAGGGATACACCCTCAATCCCCACCGCCTCGGCAAACACTTTCGGGGGAGGACAGGGGCGGGTGGTGGTGGGGGTGCGGGAGTGCTATTCTGAAGAAAGGTTGGGCTTCTTACTTTCTTTCTTGGCTTGAAGGGCCGATTCTAGAAAAAGCGTGATATCACCGTTTGGGGCCTGTAGGTTTTGAAGGGCTCTTAGGGTTTACGGTGAGTGAACTAAATCGACCCGATCACACAGCCTAGCCCTCATCCCACGCAGCCCTAACGCCTGCACCAAACTTGTAAAATCCCGACATCCCCCAACCTAACCCAAGAACCCCCAAGTTATGCCGCAAACCTGTGGCAGAAATGGTAAGCCCTTGCTCCTACTGAAACCACAAAACCCTGTAACCCGAAAACTTAATCCTGAAAGGACCTAGGACCCCAAATGAACATGATATGCCTCATAACCCTCAGTTTTCCTGTATGCAACAGGACAAGAACTTCAAAGGGGAACCGAACCCTGGAGATGATCTATATGGGTGGTTGTCAAAATTAGGGTCCCTTTTTGGCCCATTCTTATAATGCGGCACCTATTATTTAGGGTACCCAAAAAGGGACCATAATTTTGACAACCACCCATATAATTGTCTGTTTCTTGAATTGGATCTGTAAGGGTTTCGATACGGGTACTATATGGGTAGTATAATATGAACCAAATCTATTTGTCAGGTTAAAACTTGAAGCTGTTGAGCCCGAAGAACGGGACTCACAATTCCCAAAATTCAAAGCCACAAAGCCTTGAATCCGAAATCTTCATCGCCCCGGAAGGCTCTATGTCGTGTTGGCTTCATATGCCCCAACTTATATAGATGCCCAAAAGTAGGTGAATCCCTGCAAACCGCAACAGCTCGACGCCTTCAACACCTAAGCCCTGAACTCCAACCCCGAACCCCTAAGCCCTAAACCCAACCCCCTTTACACCCCAGCTCCACAGGAAAGGCAAGGTACAACAATGTAGTATAGTTGTTTTTAGTACAGCATAGTATGATGTAGTACCGAAAAGCAAGACAGAAGACAAAATAACATCATATCATATGCTATAACACCAAGCTTCCAAGAACAGCGCCACACCGGCTCTTGGGGTTTCCTCCACGGCAATGGACTTGCTTGCAGCCTCTTTCCTAGCAAAGCGAAGGCCCTACACACTAAGCTCAAACCACTAAACCCCTAAACCCCCAAACCCTAATCAAACCCCTGAACCCTAAACCTTTAAACCCTAAACCCGAATCTTTGGCTTCTGAGTGCCAGCAAAGCTTGGGAGATCTCACGGGGGTTTACGGCTTCACGTGGAGGTGCCCAGCAATGCTTGGAAGTTTTGTCGATTATTGTCAGCCTTCATATGGATTTTGCAGGATGATATAAGGGGTTGAAGAAGAACCAGGTTGTCCAGCAAGCTTTTGAAATGAGGGCCTTCTTGCCAGTTGCAAGAAGCTTCCAAACAAAAAGGACGAACGCGTAGAGGAACGTTGAGGTTTGGAGGCTGGAGAGGTCCCAGATTCAGGCTTCAGTCAGGGTTTGAGGGTTGCTGGTGCAATTGTTGAAGGAGCCATCTTTATCGTGGCCCGAAAAAGCATCAAAACAGACTCTCGGATCAGTCAAATTTCATCGGCGACTGCAGCAATGCCTTGAGGACGGGAGAGGCAGCCATGAGGACAATGTCATGACAAGTGACCGCGCCACCAGCTGTCTCAAAGGTAACGTTGTGGGTCTCCGTCATGTCCCGCATCACCTCCAAAATTGCAACACAAAACGATCCGGGCGGCCCAGGTGGGACGATCCGCCGACTACACTCATCCCTGCTTGCATCAACCGCAAAAGTAGGAATCTACCTGACAAAACGGATTTAGGGTTTGGTTGTGCTTCTACCTGGCCTCCCAGCGGTTGATCACACCTTGATCCACAGAGACCTGCATGCGCTTGGCATCCATCGCCCGTGCGATCACAGCCAAGATGCTCTCGAAGTATTGGATGTGATTCTGAGTGGAATGAGAGGACACGGCGTTCCCTCGCTGCCTCCGATGCAAAGCTTTAAGCCAGGCCACAGAAAGTGAGATCGCAGAATGGCCGGCATAGTCGACTTCGATCGTCGCAAGAGGGCCCACGCTTAGCCTAGGTTCGCTTCAAAGCGTGATTCAAGCTAACAGACAGAATGAGGAACGCCTGCTGCAAGTAGCTACTATGTATATGTTCCCTTATTGGTGTGTAGCTAACCCAGTAGCTTGACCATCGCTGACTTGTTGCTGTTGGGAAAGAAGCCAGGAATGCGAAAGGACGGCGCTTGATGATGTGGATCTGCTCCAGCATTCAGCATCCACTCAACAATGCCCAGATGTATTTCATGTTTTCCCCGCGACATGCCCTGCAGGATTGCAAAGTGGAGTGGAGGAAGCGAGCCGTTGCTCCAGTGGAAGTTTGATGGCGTAAACTTCATCAGGCCTGGCAGATCACCAAGTTCAATGAAGCTGACCACGACATCAATATCGACGCTGCGTCGGTGTCTCGATGGACACACGCCCATGGCGAAGGTGCAATATAGGGGCCTTAGTAAGTAATTAGAATAGGTTTTCGGGAAAATCATACTATACTTGTAAAAGGAGCCAGAAGGAATCATGTTCGTAAAAAATCAGAATTCAGACTGGAGCCTGTAACACGCAAGAGCGGACTGGCCAGAACCTGCTGGATTCTGGTAACCTTGTGGACACTTGCGTCTAGTACGTGATATAGGAGCCTTCTAATTAGAGTAGGGTTTTGGGGCCCAACATACAAACATTATAATACGGAACCCCCAGAATATTTTAGGTAATTATTAAGGCCCCCATATTATTGATTGCTACAGAAGATCGAATTGAGTACTGCCTCTGCTCAGCACTGATTCCGTTACCCTGAACCTCGAAGCTCCGGGAGCTGCGAACACGAGCCATCGATCTTGACAATCAGGAATCGTGCTGGCTTTTTCGTCTGTGTCTGGGCGCAGCATGACCTACTCCAAAGCCCTGCTCGAATCATTAAAGACCAAATACTCGAACCCTGTTCGAGAACCCTGTAACCCCCAAACCCTGCAAGCACTCTCAAACCCTTGGCACCGCAAAGCCTCCAAACCCCTAGCCCTGCAAACCCGGAGCCCTAAGCCAAGAAGGCCTCATAATGCACCGAAAACCCTTACCCCCTCCAAACCCTAAACCCTACAACCCTAAACCCTAAGAAAGACATACCTGGTGCAGTCGGGGCCTAGCCGCTCATCCGGCTTAACGATCTGCTCCACCAAAGCGATCTTGAAAGCGGAAAACTCCTCGAGCTGTCTGGTCCAGGTAGGTTCTTTGGCTGAAACCTAAGCTCTAAACTCAGCAACGGACTTTTCTGAATCAGAATGAGGGTTTAGGCTGTTTGCAACATCGTTTAGGCTGCGGGGCTAAGGTTTTGAGGCGTTTTGAATTTATCGTGCTTACTTAACTGTTCACCTGCTCGGTGTGTATATTGGGAGGAAAATCCTCCCCTTACAGAGGTTGAATGTAACCTGCCCGACCACTATTACGTACTCTTTCGGCATTAACCAGCTACATAAACATCTGACTTTGGCATTCTTACTCCATAACCGGATCCCAGAGGTTTACAACAATCACGACCCCTCAAACTGAAGGTTCTGTACTGTGCAATGCTATGACTAGGAGGATACTGCTGGAATTTATTCCGCACCTTGCATTGCTTACTTGTCCAGTATCCTTGGGTAACTAAAGGTCAAACTTTGGGAGTATACCGGAATTTATACAGGGATTAAAAAATATAGTACCCCGAAAAGGTTACCGACCTAAACCCAAAACCCTAATTAAACCCTAAACCCCTAAACCCAAAATGTCACTAAACCTCACAGGATTATGAGTTATGCCGGACGGTCCAAGGTTTCCTTGGCCGGGAGCTCTGCCAAAGTTCGCTTGAACTGCACCAGAAACGCCTGGACGGCCTGAGGTCAAAGTGCTTCGGGTTTAGGGTTGGGATTGCCGTACGGGCTAGGGTTAGTGTTCGGGAATGGGGTTTATGGCCGTTTACAGGCTCATAGTTTGAGGATTTCAAGGTTTCAAGGCTCTTCCTGCATTTCGTTCAGGTCGAGGTTGGGAGTTTGGTCTTATCTACTGGGCAATGCTCTCCCGAGTTCGGACTTGATTGGCCCCGGTGAGGAGCACCGGGCTGTTACACTGCTACATTCTACCATCGGACATGGATCTTCTTGACGCACCAACAGCTGCGGCGATTTGCGGGGCCGTCTTCAAAGGCCGACACATTCCGGCGTAGGTTGGGCTTCTGCAGCAGTTGCAGCTGGCACGGCACTCGCTGGCCTCGCAGCCGGATCTGTGTGTGAGCCTGGTTGTAATTACTGCCATTAAGGTTGTGCCTGCGCAGGTATCCTTCTTTGGATTCGAAGACGAAGCTTCTCCGTTCGGGCTCTTGTATTCTCCAAACATATGACATAGGGCAGTTGCGGCTTCTGCGCCCACCCTCTGCAATGACATTGAAGGGGTCGGAGGCGGTCCCTGAGCGAAAACCCCACATCCTGAATTCTAAACTCTTCTCCACTGCACTGCACTCGCCTAAGTCCTAAAGCGCTACATCCCGAAAGCCATGAACCCCAACCCGAAACTCAAGAGCCCTCAAACCCCCAACTCCGCAGCCAAAAAACCCTCCGAAAACGTCTCTCAAACCCCACACAAATTCCCTGAACCTCAAGCAAACCTCTAGATATTCCTTAACCAAGGGGTCTCGGACTCTCTGGGTCCCCTAGAGGCTTCCTGGGCCTACTTGGCGGATCATAGGAGTTAATAAGCAGGGTCATAAGTACCACAATTTGGGGTTATTACTCATGATAACTATAGTTACCTTACTTCTAACTGATGTTTGTCCCCAAGCGCCTCTAAGAGCTCCTCAGGTTCCCGGCTGCTGCTTTGCACAGCCAGAGAGAGCCGAGCCGAGAGGCCGTCCTTATAAGGCTTCCTTTAAAGGTTCCTTTAAGGGTGCTATACTCGGGTACTATAAGGGTTCCTTTAAGGGTACTATAAGGGTTCCTTTAAAGGTTCCTATAAGGGTACTTTATAAAAGTTCCTTTTAAGGGTTCCTTTAAAGGACTCTATGTAAGGGGGGGTATTGTGGGGGTTTAGTATAGGGGCCTTAAACAAAAGAAAAGGGTTTCAAGCCCATTATACTATAGTTATGATAAGGAACCCCCCCCCAAAAAAAGAAAAGTTAACCATTTCGGCACCTATAGCAATCACTTAAAGAGCTTTTTGCTTGTTTAGGGTTTGCGGTCTTTGGGGCTGGGGGTTTGGGGCTCAGGGTCTGAGGGTTTTTTGTGTTTAGGGTTTAGGGTGCTGCGTTTTTTCGGGTGCATCCGTAGGTGCATCTTACGCATGTTGATTGGATGCTTCAGGGCACTTCTTCCAGGCTTTCTCGGGGGGGTTTGTTGCAGGCTTAGGGTATTCCAGAGAGCAGCAAAACGGGTTCGCAAGGACCTCTTGAAACTGGTGGGCCTTGTCGGTCCATGCGTCGAGGGTTCGGCCAAAACCACGCAGTGCTCTACATTCGACACAGAGAGTCCGAGTCCTGAATCCACAACCCCAACATCCTAAGCCAACACTCCAAAACCCAACAAGCCCAAACTCCACAAGCCCTAATACCTAAAACAAGACTGAAAGAAAACCCCAAACACCCAACAAGTCCAAGACCTAGAGAAACAGTCGGGTGGCCCGGTCCGCTTGAGCAAGGACAACGTAGCCCAGCCTGGGCTACAAAGCGTGAGGGTGGATCCAATCCAGGGGACGTGATAATTCGGATCCAGGATTATGATGTCTCAGTAGGGTATTGCAGGAATGTATGAAGATCTTATAGGCTTAATTATGGGCCTTGGTAACTGGAACGGGGTGTCGGGTCGTATTTTGATCAGACATAAAGAGGCTAAAAGCCAAAGTTCAAACTATACCGACCTCCCCTAAACCCTGAACCCTACACCCGAATGCCATGAGGAGAGAGCTCTGGCCCTCAGGGCGTGTCAGCCTGCAGGTCTTGTTTGGAATTGGGGAGTTTCCGAAAATAGGGGTATAGTACCCTAAATAGTAGGATCCTCATTATAAGGACCCCCAAATAAGGTCCCCCTATTTTCGGAAACCCCCATATAGGGCTTCGGGGTTTAGCGTTTACGGTCTAACGGTTTAGGGTTTGGGTTTCGGGTCTCAGGGTGTTTCAGCGTTTAGGTTCTTGAGGACATGCGCAGGTCTCTGAAATAAGGCCCCCCCAGTCCCCCAAAATAGCACGGCACCCTTATAAAGGGCACCCTAGGGGCGTCCCGAACCATCCGTTCAGGGCTTTCAGGGTTTCGGGATGTTTAGAGACTTCAGGCTTGCGGGCCTTGGAATCTCATGGCTTTGGGCTGCGCAGAAGGACCGTTCAGGGTTTAGGGCCTTTTTGGGGTTTGGGGCCTTTTAGGGGTTTAGGGTTCAAGGCATCTCAAAGCTTCTTCACTTTGGGGCTTGCTGGGGGCTTGCATGGCTGTGTAGCACAATGCGGCACGTGAAGCTTCTGGGCCCATTAAATTTCCTTTTTGGCTTACCCCAAGTTCAAGCCCTGAACCCCTATGACATCTCAGCATCATCCGTACGAAAATCTAGGGAGAAACATGACTGAGCATGCGGCTGCTGCTTCGTGCGGATTTCGTTATAAAACCTCAGCAGCCAGCTGTAGGCTCCCTGCGTTTGGGATGTGGGTTTAGGTTAGGGTTCAGGGTTTCGGGCAACCGTGTAGATCCATGAAACACCGCTTAAGAACGATATTCCAATCCCTAAGGCGCCATATTGAAGACATGGAAGCTTAAGGATTTAGGAGGTCTTGATTGGTCGATGCGGTTCCGACTCGTCGCGTGAGAGTAGACGACAAACAAACACTTAGGGAGTAGCAGTGGTTTTGGTTTTAGTTCGTGGGGCATCCATCTGGCAATCATGCTGCCCCAAGTGTGAGTGTGGAACCTGCCAAGACCCACTACCGCGTAGAGGCCTCTACGCGGGCTACATGCTGCACCAAGCGCCTACTCCATGTTGGCTTTCATAGTTGCCAATGTAGGCCCCATATGCAACATAGCAGGACTATTAACATACGTACCCCAGCAAAGGGGCCCCAATTTCAAACCCCCGTACCACGCAAGAAACATCAACACACTCCTTCAAACCCCTTTTAAAATCTATTCAAAGCCTCGCACAAACCATACAGCACCAACAACCCTGAAGAACCTTCCCCCATAAAAAACCCAAACCTTGAACAACGGGACCTTGGAATCTCTTGTGCCCTGCCAGGGCAGTCTTGGGCCCCATACGGGTCCGCTAAGATCTGTTGCAACAGCTCCGTCATGACCACGACTTTTGCTTCTGGACCTGTTACATTCAAACTAGAGTTTAAGGTTCAGCGTACAGGGTTGAGGGTGGGGACGCGAACAATTTGGATAGTGTTTTGGTCGAGGAGTACACAGAAAAGTTGATGTGGAAGGGATTTGAAGGGTTAACGATTAAGGGATATTGATGGGCCCGTCTCACGTGTTTTTTGTGTTCATTCCGCCTTTTCGCGATAAGCTTCCGGAAGGTACACGCTATGCTGTGTCAAAGCCCCAGCGCCCCAAACTTTCAACCTTACTCCTGCCGGAACAACCACTGTGATTATCTCAGTCTTGAGCTGCAAAACCCGGTTGAGCTACAGCTGAGTCGTCTTTGACAGGCCTCTCCCAAGGCGAACCATGCCAAGACTCGAAACATGCTTCGAAATCCTAGCAGCCAAATCCTAAACCGAAACACCGGAAGCCCTGATAGGGCTACACCTTCGATCCTCAATTGGTGCCTTGAAGGCTGAGTCTCTGGAGGTGACCAACAAATCACTTGCTCCCTTTAGGGGTTAGGGCAGCATTTTGAAATATGTTGAACAACGGCACATCTTGGGTTTAGGTACCGGAATAAGGGATACTGAGACACTCTTGGTCACTTAAAACACGGGCCTGATCAACAACCGAACAGCTTGATGTTAAGCGTTACCTACTTAACCACTCAGAAACGGATACCATATGCCCGAAAACCAACATGAAACCCTATAAAGCCTCATAAACCACCCCAGAATTCTACAAAACAAAAATCCGAAGTCCTAAATCCTAGAAACCCTCATGAAGCCCCGATAAAACGCCCTAAACCCTAAACCGCCCTAACACCCAGACGCCTGTGGAGAAGGTGACCCAAATTGCCCGGTTCGTCTCGGACGGGTTCGGGTTCGAGCGTGCCAAAAGCGCCTCGGATGCTGTAAGGGTTTTGTAAGATATCGAAAAAGTCAGCAGGTATCACCATGTTGGAAGGCATCAACACTTCTGGAGCATATCAGTGTTTTAGAAGGCATCAGAATGCTGAATGACTGTGTTATAAGGATGTTATCACCTTTGTAATTACAAAAGATCTAATTGTAAGGTATTCCATGGACTTTATGAGGGTGTTCTAGGGTGTTGTTGCGGAATTCTACCATGACATGGATTTCAGCATCAGGGTACTTTGGGCAACCGATTCTTGTGGTTCAGCGGAGCCTGCTGGGCTGTTTAGGGCTTTCCGTTAGGGCTCGTTATTGCAGGTTAGGGTTTGAGGGTTCTTAATTTAGGGTTTAGGGTTGCAGAGATCCAACTTTTCAAGGTTAATTAAGGCTTAAGGGATCTTAATTTATAGGTTTAAGGTCTTTTCGCTTAAGGCTTCTTAGTCTTTCCTGAGCTATCCAGGAGTGATTTCGAGAGGATGTGGCACAGGTTCCCGAGCGGGTTGTGTGTGGGGACGTGGTGCTTGTTTTGTGGCAAAAATGCCAGTCTTGCAATTGGCTGTTGTGGCTGCTGTGCGTCTCTATGCGTTTTTCACTTATCGGCTAACGCTTGTTCATTAACTTGTCGGTCTGTACCTGCAGATGCAGAAGCCATAGCTCCCTTGCCCCTGCAGGTAACATAGGGGCCTTAATAATTGAAACAGGGTTTGGGGGCCCGTTCTACCATACCTATATTCAGGAACCCACAAAATAGTATTGGGGGTGATGTAGGCTCCTATATTAGCGTGTTGGAACTTGCAAAGGCTGAAAACACCCCTGGGCTCCGAAGCTTGATTTTCGCGGTCAAGGGTGAAGCCCGAAAATCTTAGAAGCCCGAAGCCCTATACCCCCAAACGCTGCTTCCCAAAAGCCTAAACCCCCAAACCCTAAACCCCTAAACCCTACCCTGGACTCTAAACCCTCAACTCCTTAAAGCCCTAAAAGCCTAAACCCTGAAAAACCCTAAGTTCGACGAACCCCAAGGCCCAAGCCCTGCAGGTTCACAACTCTGGAGTAGGGGGGCGTCAAAAAGTTAGCATAGGGTAATCGGCGTAAATTACTAGTAACTAGGTAAAACTCTCTCTCTCTCTATATATATATGTGTGTATGTATGTATATATATATATGTATCATACATATATGCAGAGGGAACAGAAGGGGATACCACGAAACCGAAAATGGACCACACTCATAGACATTAACCCCAGGGTGTCGGCCCAAGTACTTGGCCCAAGGCACTCCCTTCCGTGGCGGTTTCACCACGGACACTCTGGTCCGCCTCGCCCGCGGGAGGGGCCTGGAGGCAAGTTCGTGGTTTCCTGCAATCTGATTGGGAGATTCGGGCTTAGTTTGTTGTGATTAATCTCTCGGGTGTAGTTTCAGTTAATCTGGGTTTCGGGTTGGTTTCTTCACGATTGGGGCCCCGGATTAGTTTCTATGGTTCTCTAAAACCAGGGTTTCGGGCTTAGGATTGGAGGCTTCAGGTTTAGGGTTGGGTTCCGGGTTTACGGTTACGTGGGGTTCAAGCTTTTAGGGTTTGAGGTGTCGGGTTAAGGCCTAGGGGTCAGCGTTGCTGGGCCAATGGGTTCTTATAGGGCGTCAGGCTTAGGGGTTGAAGGGTGATTTTAAGTTAGGTTCTATACCATGTCCACACTGTTGTTTGGTGTTCTGCGCTCGGGTTCAGGTTATGGGTGGGTTGGCAAATGACTGCAATCACAGCAGCTGTCGTCGTTATAGCTATTGAGCAGTATACTCGATCTACTTGATGACTACTTGTAGCATGTCTTCTTCCTGCTGGATACTTGCTAGTATCATGGTTTAGTGATGTTTCATTCTGATCATCAGGCTTTGTCTTTTGTTGCTTATGGTGCTGATGAGGATGTGAGTCGGGACAATCATGAGTCTCGTGAAGATGGAGCCCGTCGTAACGTATTCAGGAAACCCGATCCCGCTCGTGAGATGGTGCTGCTTGCACGGAAGAGTCTTATGTCTTCGTCTTCAAAACCCTGAGGTAGGGTTGTGTGTGCGGCAAGCACAGCTACAACTGCCTAAGGTCTAATATAACACAAGCGAACTTATGTTTAAGGTTTGTGTTTTACCTCCCCCCCAAGCCCGCAGCTTTATTGCACCATAATTCTCAATGCTGACCCTTTTAGTCCCTTGGCGCTACACTCTCCAAGCTTTAGGGTACTAGACGAGAAGCCTGAATAAGTTCTACCATTATTCCTCGGGTTCCTTCTTATATCTGTTCTTTCCAAGATACGTACTCCGAACCCTATCCCAATGAACTGTCTACCACTCTTCTTCGGGTTCCTTATTATACCTATGTTCTAAAATTCTCCAAACCCTATCCCAAGGGTTCTGTATCACATTTACACACTCTGCGATACTCCAAAACCTATCCCACTTTGCAAGGCCCCAATATTAGACGAGAAGCTCGAAGGGCATGGCGTTTAGCACCCGCTGAATCTCTGCCGCATCTGCAGGGCCCACGTTGCCTTGAAGGAGAGCCTCGCGCTCGGCTGTTGGGTTTGGGAGCTTAAGATCTCGGAGGGCGCGGAGGGTTCAGAGTTTCAGGTGTGGGTTTAAGCTTAGGTTTAGCTTTAGGGGGATTAGAAGAGCTCTCAAGCTTCAGCGTTTAGGGTGTAGATAGTGTAGACATCTAGAGATCATGGGGGCTGAGGGGTACAGGAGTTGATGAGTTTCGGGATTTGGGTCTTCAGGGTGGGATGTTTGGCTTAGAGCTCACGGTCGGGGGAGCTGAGGGCCGTGGTCTGGATTTTCAGGGTTTAGTATCTGAACCTCTGATAGTACAGATGCTAGTGATCATCCTCAGCTTCATGACGCTTGCCATTGTCACTGCCACTCTTCAGTCTTCTACCAGGCTTTAGCCCATGAAATTTGCCGGTAAAGCAAGAAAGCAAGCGAGTGAATTTCAGAAGGGCCTAGTTTGGGTTTGGGTCCCTAAATTACTAAACCCTGAGCCGGCAAATCGTCGCTCAAGGAGTTCAGCCCAGAGCACTGGGAACCCAAAGCCGAACAAACCAAGGCTTGAGGAATCTATGGTTTAGAACTTTGAGCTCATCATACCATATATATATATAATAAGACCACCAAAATAGTATATGTAATTATTTAGGCACAGTTTCGGATTAACCATTTCGCCACCGGTTTGCTTGTTGACAAAGA
Organism: Symbiodinium sp. clade A Y106; assembly: GCA_003297005.1. Lineage (NCBI taxonomy): Eukaryota > Dinophyceae > Suessiales > Symbiodiniaceae > Symbiodinium > Symbiodinium sp. clade A. The sequence continues at coordinate 84,201 of BGNK01000511.1, forward strand.
CCGCGGACCCGATGAAAGCTCCCCAAGCGGCTAAGCCACAAAGTCCGTCGCCAAAGCCCACAGAAACCCTGAAGCCGCAAAGACCCAGCCTGAAGCCTTAACCGCCTAAACCGAAACAAAGGCCGACCCCTAAACCTTAAACCCAAACCCTGAGAAGCAAACTAATGTAGGGGCCTTAATAATTAGTATAAAATACCACCAACCCTACTCTATTTATTAAGGCCCCTATACTAAATCCTTATAATAGCCCTTATAGGAACCCTTATATAGATCCCTTATGGTAGCAGTTTCTAGACCCCTTCAAAGGAACCTTATACCCTTTAAAGGGAGCCCTACTCTAATCATTAAGGTGCCCTATATTACCCTGGCCTGACCGTAGAGCGGCGATCGGCGTCGAAGCCTCCCGCCGAAGTTCCGGGCTGCAGCAGCCGACGCCTGCTCGGCTGTTTTCGTGTTTTTAGGACGGCTTAGGGTGGTTTAAGGAGTTTTGGGGGGTTAGGGGGGTTTAGGGGGTTAGGACGCTTTGAGGGGGTTTAAAGGTTTAGGGGGTTGGGGGGTTTAGGGTTTAGGGTTTAGGGGTTTCGGGTTGCTTCTCTGGTACTTGGTGAAGAGTAGTGGCTGGTGTTGCGGGTCCTTATGCATACAGTAGAAGAGAGTTTGGATTGTTTACCTGGTGGTCGTTGTAAGGCGAGGCTTTGGGCCTTTGGTTCTGCGAAGATTTGGCCTGTGGATGTTGGATTACTCGGCGGAAGAGGTTCGGTCTCGAAACTGTGGTGTATCTAGCCCTACACTCTGAATCCAAAAGTTCCGGAGGTTGCAGTTTGCAGGGTTTAAGGTCCGTGTTAGGGATCTCGGGGCTAGGGGTTTATAGCTTGCATTTAAGGTTTGCTCGTAGCCCCAAACCCTGCAGAAGAGCAGGCTCTGATTCCGGGAGCTATACCACCTAAACCCTAAAGCCTACACCATAGTCTAGGGTCCTGAATAATTAGAATAGGGTTTTGGGGCCCCTTTATACTATATATATTTATAATAAGGAGCCCGATTTCCTTGGGTTCGTCTTGGAGTCTCTAATATAGGGGCCTTAATGATTATGAGGGCCCATTATACTATAACTATAATCAGGAACCCCCAACATGGCATTTGTAATTATTTAGGCTCCTATAGTATCTGCATTTCCACATGATGTGCTAAGGCACTGAATGGGGAAGCTAGAGGACCTAGGGTCTCGGGTTTAGGGTTTAGGGTGTAGGGGTTTATGGCATGGGGTTTAGGATCTGGCTCAGGGCTTTTCATGTCGGGCTTCGTGTTGAAGCCTACGCATCGGGTTTCATGGAAAATCAGGCTTGACATCTGTGCACCACATCTCCTTCCTCCAGTCCTCATACGGATGAAACGACAAGACCGAACCCCCCCCCCCCGGCAGCAATATAATGCTTCCGATGTCAAGGAGAGCCCTGAGGTAAGGACTATGCGACTATACCTGAAACACTGTTGGGATCCTTATTGCAATCTAAGTTAGGCCATATATCTGAATTGCGGGCTGTTGGTCTCAGCGGTTCAATTTTGGCAGACAGCCTTCGCAGTCTGCCTCCGGAGAAACTCGATGGAATAGTCCGGGTTATGCGTCCTCAGTATCTTCCCAGTGGCTCCACAATCGTAAGTCATACAAACCCAAAATTAGTTCAGGTATTTCCCAAAATGAAAGTGTTTGCATGGAGTCTCCTGTCAGCGGTAATGAAACAGAGTATAATAAATGGGTACCAATACTATTGTGGGGCCCCCTCTAACGTCAACCTCACACCGGCAGCGAGCCCACATGCTTCGAACTACGGCTGAGCTCTGGGGAGTATAGCAGCTCAAACCATCGAACCCTACGCTGAAACGCTGAGCCATCATCTCCGCACGCAAGAAGAAAGCCTAAACCCTTTAGGTAATGAAAGTTGGGGCATCTGATGGAATCTGCATCCCAAAGGCGCGATGCGGGCAGAGTAGGCAGCGTACCTTAGTGTTTTCGGATCGATAGCAGGGGTTTAGTTGCGAAGCGGTAGAACTATGCTACTGTCAAACATGGGTCCTTTTGGTGCTGTATAGAAGTCTAAATCCTAAAGACGTTAGTTGTCAAGGGCAGACAGAACAGGCTTGAATTGCTGTTATTATTGTTTCACGATTCGACTATCCCAGACGGGGACGCGGAGAAACTCTTTCGAACCCCGAACCCGTGACTCTTACCTCAAACCCTAAACCTCAAACCCTAAGCCCTAAACCCCTGAACCTAAGCCCCAAACAGTAAAACCCAGGCTCTGAAGCTGTAAAACACTGAACCCCCAGGAAACCCAGAAACCCTGCACTCTAAGCCCTGCGAGCTCCGATGTCCGGAGTGCTGAATTCTACCGCCTGAAACCGTTAGTTCACGAGTGATTGAGGTTTAGGATGATTGAAAGCCTTCATATCGGTGCGACTATGATGATGCCACCAGACAGTCAACAGGTCTCTCATTGTCACTCGAGAAACTCTGTGCTCCCAGCAGCTGCTCTACGACTCCGCGGTAGCTCACGTCTATTCGGTATCTCAACATGTCGTTGCACCGAAACCTACAACACTTCCCAATCTAGACATGGCTTCAGCCTGCCTGCGAAATCTTCAACACATGGATATGAGTTCAACCACTAAAGCCTGTCCAAGACAACTTGTGAAAACACCGTCGTGCAGACATGTTGATGGTTTCTGTTGAGATAAACCCCAAAACTTTATGCCTGAATCTCTCAATTGAGAAAGCCATGTCACAACACTATAAGTTCAAGTGCCACCAGCAACGGAAGATGACCCTGAATCATTCGCGGCTATAACTGGGCTCGGCAGGACTTACTTGACTTGTTTTCGCACATCAAGCAGAAACAAGGCTGTAACATGCTGCAACCCGAATCCGGTAGGTTCCCCTTTTTACGTGCCCTAAACCATAAACCTATAAACTCTCAACCCGGGAAGGTCAGCCATGCCGCTGGTATGACGGCTGAGCATCGAAAGACTTCCTGGGATATCTCATCGGGGCTTGAATGGGTGATGGGGTATGGGGGCTTCCGAGGAACATCAACACAAACCCTAAGCCGTAAAGCCTAAATCCAAGCCGAAAATTTCCCCGTAGTAGCATTATTGCTGGAGGGTTTAGGGCATGAGCTACGGTGAGCAACACCCCTGAATTTTCTGAAGCCACTATGAAGACTTGAACTGTTCGCAGCTTTTTTCAAACAATATGTCATTTCAATTTGTCTAGAACACCATGTATCCCCAAAGCCAGTCATGGTCCGTTGCACCACAGACCCTGAACCGTAAACCATAAACCCCGAAATTTAGCCACCCCTTTCCTAAGCGCCGCAAACGAAAAGCCTTAGCCAACCTGAAGTTCGAAGCAAAGGATCCTCAAACCCTAAACCCTAACCTACACCCCTAAACCCTAAACTTTACCTACAAGCCTGAAGGTCCCCTTAGATAAGCAAGACGTCTGCTCGCGCCGCACGCGATCCAAGACCTCTGCAAAGTCCTGCTGCCAGGCAGGCGGACATTTTTCGAGATGTTTGGGTTAGGGTTTAGGGTTCAAGGTTTGGGGTTTAAAGGTGTAGGGTTCGGGCATGGCAGCATGCTGGGTTTAGAGTACAAGGAAGGTCGAGGAATCACAGTATGGAAGCAGGAGATTTATGCTCCGGTGACTCAGGTCCGTAGGGTTGGTTCGGGTCTGGGTTTAAGGCTGTAGGCCTGGGGCTTAATTCACGATTTAGGCTTTAAGGTATGGAGCTTAGGGTTTAGGGTCTTTATTCAGGGTGGACGTACTGGCACTGAGGGTTACGCGTCTCACCTCCGAGCCTACATGATTCCTTACTTAGGGGCCCGGTGCTGTTGACAGGGTCTAGGGTTTAGAGGCATGTTTAGAGTAGTCTGAGAAGGGATCTGAATCATGAGATCTATCTCACAGAAGCGCGGCTTGTACGGATTCCCCCATCTTAGACTCAGTTCTTCTACACTTTGTCCTTGAGAGGCTGATCCTTGTGTGCCCGGTTCTGTTTATCCATTTCCATTTCCGAGCATTCAGAGGAGTTCGCGGCCTAATTGAACATGCCAACGGGACCTCTCTCTGCCAGTATATATATATATAGATATATGCTTATGTTCGTTATTCTATTTATAGACTTGAATACTTATGTACTTCTTGAGTTATATATATATATATATACAATATGCGCATATACGTGTGCACATACATACAGCGAGTCAGGTAAATGCACTTGGAACGCTTCGGGTGAACCAACACTGATGTGTTTGACTGCTAGGAATCTTCGCTGCATGTGTGCCAGGCTGCATGCACGACTAATGGGATGCAAGCCCACAGTCTCAACACAACAGAGATTCGGGGCTTAAGTTTTCGGGACTCGGGTTTGCAAAATCCCAGAATCCCAGATCAACTAGCAGCCGATGGCCTTAAACCCTCAGTCTGAACAAGATGCCCCGGCGGAGGTCCTGGTCAGACGGACCTGCACCAGGGTTTATGTCGAAATCGTTGTTCATCGGGGCAGTGTTCAGGCTCTTTAGGGTGTAAGGCTTCTGGGTAGGTATTTAGGATTGGGAATGGGCATTGATCAAGAGCACGCCCACACAACCTGAACCGCAAACCCCGATTGGCCTTGGAATTCCTGCAGTGTAGAGAGAACCTTCTCCACAAGTAGGACGAGCTTGTCACCTTGGGGGTGCGCGGAGGGCCTTGGAATTACCTGTAGTCTCCATTTTATTTCCTTTTCTGGTTAACATTACTACACTGCATTGTATTGTACTGCATTGCATTGCCTGACACTGAATGCAGCATTCATTCCATCACATACATGATCCGCATCTTTTTTGCACCGAGGCCAGACATCATATCTATATGGGAAGCTTCAGCATCCGTTGAGTGGCCACGACGTCTTGGACACATGACACACCCAGCAGACCGGGGACGGGTAGGGAGGGAGACTTGAGCAGCTTTATGGTTAGGATCCTATACTATACGTTTGGTTAACCAGAAAAGCAACTACAATGGAGACTATAGTTAGGCTCGTGGAGTTTTCTGAACAACAAGGAATCACTTCGAGCAAAATCCAAAACCGCTCCAGCCCCGGCAACAGCACAGATTATATCTTCAGCCCGTGTCTGTTTGGGGATGATCCCGTCTGCTTTAGTACGCGAAAGTTCTATCAAGCAGTGCCAAAGACCTCACAAATCTTATCACAGGAACGACGGCTTTTTCTCACGCTTCTGTGCGTGGTATCAGTGATTATGGAAGAAGTGTTCCTATCCTGAGCAACGCTTATTGAAGCTGTATGCTCTAGTTACGTTCCTTCTACAAAAAGAATGGCCCTAAACCCTAAACCCATCACAGAGTTCTAAGGCCTAACTAAACTCGCATAAACCCAAGGTGCCCGAAACCGAGGATTGAACGCTCTCGATAGGGGCAACCACGCTGCCACCCAAATCAAGAGAGGGTCACTGACGAGGTACAGTAAGCCCTTTCCTTATCGGAGCGGATGATGGGACGGGGGACCCTACAACTTAGGATATGGTCATGAGTCTCACAATGAGAACATTAAGAGCTGTCAACTTGAAGATCTTGGTCTTTGAGGTGTCGGGGTTACGCCAAGTACCCTATCAAACGATATGGATGTCACGACACCCTCAAACTCCAAGACCCGCCAAGCCCTAATCCAAAATATCCAAAACCCTTGAGTCTTGGAACGCAACAACCGCGAGAGGAACAGCCTCAAGGCCTACACAACACATCCTCGTGGGGGCTGAGTATCCTAGCCCAAAGAAGGTTTACCTTTTCAATTATGGTAGGATCATATAAGACCTACAAGGTTCAATTTTTCCTAGTCAGCTACTATGTCCTGCAGATGTCAGACCCCCCGCTCTCGCACCGACACAAAAGCTCAGCTGCCGGCTGAAGCCGGCAAACTGGATGGACAAGCCATCAATCCTGGGCAGGTCAGGGGGCCTTGAAACGCCTGGAACTGGAGAGAAATGCAAAGCGGTATGATAACTCCTAAACTCGGCTAGTAAGCAGGGTGCCCTTTTCCCGGTTATTTAATTTCAACGGCTTGGGGCAGTTCGAGGTTTTCAGTGTTTACATAAACCCCATTAACCCTACACCGTATGTGTACCCTCTAACCCTAAACCGGGCGTGGAAAATCATCGTTTCCAGGGAGGGAGTTTTGACAGTTTGGGGCCTAGCGCCCCGAAGCTCTGGAGCCTGCCCGGTCTACGAAGATCGTGCAGGCTCAACGCTCAGAGATTAGGGTTTAAGGGTCTAATTTAGGGTCAGGGTTTAGAGCTTAGGGTTTAGGGTTCAAGGGCTTCTCTTCTGCAGTTTCGGGGCATTCCTTGAACCCTGAACTGAACTCGGAGCAAGGCTTGTAACCCCCTCTTTACTAGGAGCAAACATGAAGCACGTGGGACCTCGCCGGACCCAAAACAGAGAGCAACCGCAAAAGCAGCAAATCCTCAAGCACAAAAATTGTCCTAATTTTACCGCCTCCGTTCCATCTAGCCCAACCCCACACCAACAAAGCAACCATACATGATCACAACGACAGAAGTTGGTGACCTCCAGGGCCCCGCTCACCGAAAACCAACAAAACAAGAAGAACCATGACGAAACATGAATAATGTCAGCCAGCCAATGGAAGATCCTCGTGCCCGACGAAAGAAACACAACACCTGATCATCAAGAGGCCCGGGCGACCATGTGAAGCTTACTTACCCCAGCTGCTACCCCAAATCAAAGATCCTTGTGCTTAGGTCTCCGAAAGCTACGTCCCCAACCTTGATAGCATGCTACATACCTTGATGTGTTAGGACCCCATACCAAAGGGGTTGCGCAGAGCCCCACCATGAACCCAGAGCTCTAAGCAAGAGCTAGGGCCGCAGCTCATTGGATACTTGGAACTGGAAGCCCGCATAGCTGGCGTCGTAGAACATCTCGGAGAGGTAGTCTGTTAAGGCCAACCTAAGGCTGCAGGGTTTCAGGGTTCAGGAGTTTAGGATAGGGTTCAGGGCTTCAGGGTTGACAAGCGTTTACGGGTATACTACAGAGGTTACTTTGCGGGTGGGTTACCGCAGCGCAACCCTACGGTTTAGGCCGTGGGGTCTGTAGACTAGCGCAATGTGTTGCTGTGTCTTTTGGGATTTGATCTCTGAGGGCTAGTGACGGGTTAAGAGTTGCAGGGTCGGTCAGCAAAAGCTTTTGTTGGGGCATCTTTCGGGTAGTTTTGGAACCTGCAAAGATAGGGGTGGGTACGGCTTTGGCATTGAAGTTTAGGGAATGTGGTTCAGGAGTGGGCTGCGAGGTTGGGGTGCTGTGTGTAACGGAGCTCAATGTTCATGTGGCATTGACGATCATGACGCGATAGGGGCCTATACGGCTTAAGGTTTCCGGCCGGTTCAAACGTTTGTTCGAGGGGCCAAGCTCTACAGTCTACGAGTCCACTGCTTCAGGGATGGAGTCGAGAGAGTCTACGGGTTTAGGGTTCCCGAGAAAGCCGACGCAGTGCGCCAATCTTCAAATGCTAGTGAATATGGAGGGAGCTGTTCCACCGAAAGGGCCCAGTCCAAAATATCTCATCAAAGTGGCCCCCCCCTCCTCAAACCAAATGGTACCTGTAATGGGGACCTTGAACTGCCGTCCCGCCCTGTTTTGTGCAAGCCCACTTTAAGGTTGGATGGCTATGGAAACCGCAAACGAAGAACATTAACCCTAAACCGAAAATCCAAAATGCTAAACCCCAAATCAAAACGGAAAGAAAGCCGAAACTTTCGCATCTCTGAACCTTATGTCCTTAACATACAAAGGGGGTCCCGAAGGAATGGTATTGCTGATTCTTCAGGGTCCTAGAAAAACCCTCTATCCTTCTCCTGTAAACAGCACCCTACGGTCATACCTTACCCCTATTTCAATTCACGCGGTTTTATGGTTAGGACCTGTCATGTAGTAGAAGCGTAGCCTAAAAACGGAGCACGGCGTGACCCCTAAAGGTACTTCTTGAGCAATTCGCTGCCTGGGACGACTCCCGGAATCCCAGTGGCCCCAAACCCGAGCGGTAACGGCTCGAGTATGTAGGCTCGAGTATGTCAGGCTACGGACTAGAGCCCTAAACCCCCTAAGGTGTGGGGTTGTAAAGCTTAGAGATGAGGGCCTCTGGGAGGTAAAGGAGTGCCAACAACCTCGACTTGTATAGTCTCCTTTGCTCAAAAACCCTGCTAGACCTCGTATATACACGCCTATGTCCAGACTGATTTTTTTCAGGGGGGCTGGGGGTCCGGATTTGCGACACCTCTTGAACATTTACAGCCCTGGGTCTCAAGATGTCTCAAGTAAGGAACTTTGGCCCATGTCCTCCTCCGAAAAGACCTACCTTTGTGGGGCTCCTTATTATGGTTTCTATGTGCAGTTCCTGAAACAGTTAACTCTTGGGCCACAAAGAGGTTTTAAGGCACTCGACCCGGCAGCTGATCCCTAAATCCGAAACAAGTCTCAGTCGGCAGCAGAATGTGTAAGGCCCTGGCAACCATAGCCGCGAAGGTACAGCGTCTTCATCCACGGTGTCATCTGGGAACCATCCATAAAGCACACTTTGCATGTCGGCACCAACTTAAAGTCACATCAAGGATACCCGGGTATCTTTGGTTGAAGTGTGGGCTATGGGGTTTAGTTATCAATCTTCATTCAGGCCTTCTCCGCCCCTCCTTGAAACTCTTAGCTCAACGGTGTGGAGTGTAGCGATCATTGGGCGACAGATCTAGCGGGTTTGAGAATGCACACAGGGTTGAAGGTTTCGGTTTAGGGGTTTAGGGTTGGGCAGATGTAAGGGGAAGATTTCGCACTTCGCAACTTTCAGGTCTCAGGCCAACTGAGCCCTGAAAGAGATGATGAAGACGCCGGCTATGTGGGTACTTCGGAGCAGGGCGGGAAGAGCCTCCTCCAACCATGGACCGGTACTCTTCAGAAACCCAAGCTTAGAGCTTGGCAGTGAAGGGCTTAGCAGCACGAAGGGTGAGACTTGAAAGAGTTGAAACCCGGCCTGACATACCAAGGAAGATGAGGACAACCTCAAAAGCAGGAAGGACATTCTGGGGGCTTCTACATGTACACGGCTGCGAGACTTTGTGTGGTACTGCCCTATTCGAAGGATATATATATATAGACGTTGCGAGCTTTGAACCAGTCACCACAGAGTCTGGGGCAGGGGGCGGTGACTGGACTCGAGTCTGCCGTGTTTGCTGTCTGATGTTCGACTAGGCAGATTGAGCAACTGTGACATTTAGAATTTGAGAGTGCGTTCTCGCTGGTGCACCCTACGCAATCAAAGAACAAAGACTACGAACATCAGCCCTATCAGGGCCTTGTAGTGATATGGCAGAACGCTGTCCTATTAGCTATGTATCATGTCATGGCAACTTTAGATAAGGCCCTGAACAAGAACCCAGTAATCAGATTCTCGGGAATGAGGCCTAGTTAGGCAACTCCGATGACGGTGTTGCTGCAGCTCCATAGTAGTACGAACACAGTAGAATCAAGGATGCTGGAGCTGGAGATGAACAACCGGCCAACTGGGCTTTGAAGTAAGCCGGGAGAAAAATTCAAACATTTGCATCATAATGGATCCATTGAGGAAAAGTTCCAAAACAACAGTATAACAGTATGGTACTCCAACACCAGGAAAAGGCATCATTGTAAACACTTAGGCCAGGCAGCGACAAACCTTCCAAGCACAGGGCTGTGAAATACAGTCACCGCTGTTTGCCTCTACTGCCGTTAGCTCCACCCTCCGAAGTCGCACCAAGAACCGGGACTGCTCCAAGACCCCTTTCTGGGGGTACAGGGTTCAGGGTTGAAGTCCCTTGTTGTTGCGTTCGGAAAACCCCAGGGGGGATTCAGTTTTTGAGAATGGGACTCAAGAAACCGACGCCAGGGGCAGACTACATAATTGTACTCTGCTACTCAACATTCGCTCCTTGCCTTGCTAGAAGGAGCAGAAAAAGGCACCGTGACATAGTCTGGACCCCTGATTCCAAAACTCCATTTTTAAGGACAATGTCAGTGACGTACTAGAGGATTTTCGATCCTTAGACCTTCTTTTGAGGTTTGGGTTGTTTAAGCTTCGAATTCTGCCTTCTTTGCAGGCAGGCGTCGGCTTTAGGTACCCCGAAACACCGGTCGCCCTTGTAGAAAATCTGCCACCTGGGAGATGCATTTCATTTTCAAACCGTGGGGTTCATGGTGCAAGGCCTCTGGCTGGGGCTTGAGGCTTTAGGGCTCAGGTGTTTTTAGAGCTTCGGCTCGAGGTCTTTGAGGCTTCAGGGTGCTCATGCTTGGGGCTTAGGCCTCGGGCGTCGGAGTGACACATCGTTTCTTTGGGGCCTTCAGGGGGTCTGGACCGGAGGTCGCAGATCTCCGCCACACACTACGCTGCTCAGCTTCCGACATAGGTTTGGGTTTAGGGTTGGCTTGGGGGTTTGGTGTTCTTCACACTGAATCTAGCAACAAATTCGAGACACGGGGCCCGGGGAGAACCCGGAAGCCCCAAACCACAACTTACAAACACCCAGAACCTAATTACAAACTAGCAGCCTGGTAGCTCCGAATCCAAGCGGTTGCAACATATGCCATGAAAGTAGTAGCATTCACAACAGTAGTAACAACCGTAGCCATGATTATTCGTCATCGTGTTTACCATCACTGCCACCATGACGAACAGAAGATTTCCTACAGCGTCTGACGTTGATCCATGAACACGTAGACACACAAGCAACCCTCGCTGTCGTAGCAGTGGTCGGTGCAGCAGCAAGAATATCACTGACATGCCAGCAATCTCAACTGTTGCCGTAGGGTGCGTGTAACTGAATCTAGTAAGTCTCCCGAGGTCGGCAAGGACAACAAGAATCATGCCAAGAAGAGTGAGAGTAATGGAAGTAATCCAAGGACTCTATGCAACCTCAGGCTGCGCAGACTCGCCACCATCAGGACATCGAGGGTTGATCATGCAAGGGCTGGTGACGAGTGGTAGTGGCCGCCGTGGTAGTGGCAGTGGTGGGTGGTACGTGGTTCGTGGTAGGTGGTAGCTGGTAGTTGTACTGGTGGTAGCAGTAGTAGCAGAAGAAGAAGTGGAAGAAGAAGAACTAATCGCAGCAGCTCGAGGCCAAGCCACCTCTCGTCGTCCTTTACGGCGGGAGTTTTCGTGGCGTCATGTGATCAACGGAGCTATCAGCTGAGTTGTCATTGAAATTTGTTAAGTCTTCCTTCTCAGGGTTTCTTGAAAGGCTCTGTGACTGATTTTCGAGTGGAATCAAGTAGGTCACCTTGATGTGGGGTCTTGGGGCTGAGGGTCCAGGAGTTTTGGGTTGTTGAATTTAGAGCGCAAGGGCCGTGAGCTGTTGCCCCACAAAGCCTTCTTGAGTGTTGTAGGCATCATGCGGCAAGTGTAAAGATTCCGATAACATCCCTTTTGGTTCTGATTCGAGGAACATATTACTTTCAATCGGACTGAGGGAACGTTGAGACGGTATTTCAGAACTTGCCGCACGTCGATACCCTACAGACCAGGCGAGTAAGCTGAATTGCATTTCAAGTTGAATGCTCAGGACCACCGGAAGGCTCGTGGATACTTTTCACTGCGCCTGCATTGCTTCACATGTCGCGGATATCAGCCGTTCTGCCGAAAATAGGCCTGACTTACAACCCCTCACGGCTCAAGCTCCCGACTACCTAGAATGAGAAGATGGAGGCCTTGAAAATTAGAACAGGGCATTGAGGCATAATATACCCTGATTGCATGGTCGCAGCCTTAAAGCCTTGAATTTAGGGATAGCTTCGGATGTCACGGTTCAATCAAGGTTGTAAATGCAACCACCCCCGCAACAAAAAACACATCTACACGAATGTCTTAAAGCAACCCCTTCAACTTCCAGCCGAAGCCCTCAGTCTTCAAAGCTGCAGGATTCATAAAAGCCCCAAACCTCCAAACGCCAAACCCGAAATGCACAAGGGCCTCCTGAAACTCCAAGCCTCACACCCCTACGTAGTCCCTAGAATGTGGTACGTTTCTTGGACAACCTTTTCTGTGACGGGGATCCTACAAGACAGAAATCAGAAAGCAGCGCAACCAGAAAAAAGGAACGACATGCCAGGGAACGCCTAAACTTTCTAAACCCTAAACCCGAAAAGCTGTCGAATCCTAAGCATGCCCTAAACCCTAAACGCCATATCCTAAACCCTGGCCCTAAACCCCAACACTGGTCCCAAAAACTCAAAACCCTAAACCCCAAAAACTGGTCCTGGAGGACGCGAGGGGGTTCGGCGGCAGCCTCTGCTCGTTCTGCGAGGGGCACCTGACGTGTCTAATCTAGGAGCCTTGATATTTAGAGTCTCCGCTCCTCAAAATTCTATTCCTTATTGGGCTTACATGTCTCCGAATCACTAGGTCCATTCTAGTTACAAAGCTGAATGCACGGAAAAGCCGCTTGTGGGAGAAAAACCTTGCACCCAGAAACAGAAGCTGTACTACAACCAGGGTGTGGCAGGGAAGAACGCGGCTAGCTCCCCGTCCCAAACGCCCGAGCTACTAAGTCCGCTCCTTAAAAGGATCAACGTCCATAAGCCCCGTTCGACGCCATGCTTTTTGATCTTGCATAAGTTGACCGGGCACCGCGAAACTGGCTGCAGATCACGGTGCAAAAGGAGAGCCTTTGCACGGTGGTATGCCTCTGTCTCTTTGACTTTGTTGATCACCACGGCCCTCTTGGCCCATCCGTTCCTGTAGCATGTCAGATAGTGTCAGAACTCACGAATCCAGATGGGAGTATTCGTCCATGGCAGGTTGGACAGCTGCCTCAATCTTCAACCCGTCTGGCCTTTCCGTCATTCCTTCCTTCCCTGCTGAGTACCAGCAAAATTTTGCTGTCCGGATATTGGGTCGGGGGTTTGTGCTTCGAGGCTCAAAGTGTGGTGTATGGTCTCCCAAACCTAGGTTTGAACGACTGACCTTTGCTTTAAACCCCAATCCCCTAAAACCACCACCCCAAACCAAAAACATCCAAAAACCCTAACACCGAAACTCCGAACCCCGGACCGTAAACCTCAACCCCAAGTACCCACCAGACCTCTATCAAAACCCGCTAGAAGCCTCGGAATCGAACCCGAAAATCTGAAGCCAAAACCCCAGAACCTAAACCCTCAGAGGACCCCTTCGACCTTGCTTCCCCGAGACGCGCAGATCCCTGTAAGTTCCGTTTTGCTAGCGTCGGGGCTTGTGGGACCCACGAATCGAAAGACACCCAAAAGTCCTTGACTCAGGTTGTAAGAGCTCTTCCATGGTTTCTATCGATGGGTATAGGGTGCTCTGAGGGGCCCTTCGAAAAAACATGTGTATATATGTGCATAGTTACATATTGCCGCTATACATGCACATATATAGTTCACTTCTTGTTATATACATATGCACGCACATCAACAGGCACACACATGTATGTAAGTCAACAATATGCTTTCAGTGAGATGGTATAAATGGTAGCGTAAAGACAATTCTGCAAACCCCTTGTAAAAAATCTGTAAAGTCTAAAGTCGTGGTAGGTTACATTAGCAGAGACCCAGACTTGTCCCCGTAACCCTAAACCCCCCATAACAGCTCTCAGGCAGTCCCCAGAACAGCCGTGCCTGCGGATTTCGCGGCGAGAAGTCTCTCCTTTTCACAGTGCTTTCTTGGGTTGCTTCAGGGTCTGGGGCTGTAGGGTGGAGGCTTGAGGGTTTTGCGTGCAGGGCTTAGGGCAAAATTTGGGCTTCAGGGTTTTAAAGTTTAGGGTTTACGGGTAGATTCAATGGTTAGATGCTTTAACGATCAACTCTTCTCGTTGCTGCTTGCATTCCGGGAAATCCATATGTTTCTTTCTTCGGAGGTAGACTGTGACGCTGCGGTTTACCTATTGTCTCCATTGTAGTTCCTTCTTTGGGTGAACCCGTGTTATATTACAGGATCTTAACCATAAAATTGGCTATCCAATCAAAGGAACTACAATGGAGACTACAGGTAGTATTCCTAGATAGCTAAGTCCGTATGTCATTGGATAGACTGCCACTTGGAGTCTCTGATCTGGCCTGACTGCTGAAAGCTTAGGTTGGGGTTTCGTTTATAGTTTAGGGTTTAGGGTTCAGGGTTTAGGGGGCTCCGAACTCCTGTAAACCGTACAGCCTAAAATCAACCCGAACCCAAACTTGAAACAATGCAGAGGTAATGAAATGTAGATTCAACAAAATAGCTTTTCAACATCACACAAGAGTTGATGGAAAATATGGAGACCGGTGAAACAGTCGAACCCATTCAAGAACCAGACTGGTTGAATCGACTCGGTGGATGTCAAAGGCCTCCGGTGTTGGGTGCCGGGGTTTCGGATTTTTGTTGTAAACAGGAAGCTCTGAACTCGAGCACACCATGTAACTCCAAGGAAAGGAGAACAAAGGTAAACAGCACGCTAGTCGCTTGATCTTGAGGGCATCTGCGTCCCCTACAGTCTACACTCTACATCCAAAAACAAGTATCCGACATCCAGTATCGAAGCACAATAGGATTGGAACAACATCGTTGGAACATCGGGGACTCAGGGTGCAGCCTATAACACGAAGTAGTGTTTGAGAGTACTTAGGCTGTCACCAGGACATCGATGCATCACCCTAGTATAGTACCCACATTGAGTAGAACAGGATTTGGAGGTATATGAGAGCTCGTCTACTTGTAAAACGGAACATGAGGAATTACATCACAAAAACTCAGGCCCCTAAATTCCTTATGACTCTAGCTGCACCCACTTGGAGGGATCAGGGGTTCAGTAAGTAAGGTTGTAAGTACTTGTTATAAGGACTTGAACTAGGTTCATACAAGTATACAAAAAGGTACAAATGACCTGCTCATAACCCTAATGCAATGCCATGATCCTCCGTTTAAGTTTTTCAGTCCGATGATCTTTCGAGTAAGTTACTTGAGTTTCCGGGCAAGGCCTTTGCTGCGGGCTGCATGCAGTCCAAGCATCGGGATGTAGGGGTTCGGAGGTGGCACAGCGTAGCCTGAACTCAGCACTAGCGTTTCGGCCAAAGTCTGAACTGAAAAACCCTAACCTTTACAAACGGTTCGTGTTGCAGGTTGGGGGGAATCCTGGCCTTAAGGACATCCTTGGCTCCTCTTGTGTTTAAGCCACTTGCGACTCAGGCTTATGGGCGGAGGATGCCGTCATCAAGAGATTCCATCCTTGAGCTGGTAAGCTCGGGAACCTTTGAGGCCTGATCCTGAACCCAAAACCTTGGTCCCAGACCGCACACTTCGTAAGGCTCTAAACCAACACTCTGTTTAGACCCAGCGAAGTGACAAAACAAGCGCACAGCTGCAAAGCCGAAACTCACCATGTCCGGGTGTAGGGTTCATTGCTCAGACCCCAAGCTTGAACAACACCCTACAATAAACCCTGCCTGGTACTGTGTCGGGGATTTCCCAGCGTTGAAGGGTGCTGTCAGAAACCGGCGCGAAGCCATATCGTGTCCCGTACCTCATTCAAAAGGCTTCATATGCACTACCATCGTGAAAGCAGGCCCAAAGATCCATGTCCGTTATCACGATTACGTTGTTCGAGAGCCAGTTAGACAATGTAGACGAAAACTGAATTATGAGCTCCTTTCCGCTTCATTCGGTTGTACTACAGCTTTGATCCAAAATTTCAGAAGCCGGTCCCAACGCAACCCTAAACCGAGTCCATGGCTGGCATAGTACTTTTGAGGATCAAGAACCCATAAATACGTCAAATGTTGTCCATCTATGACAAAGAAACCCTAAACCGCCGTAAACGAAAGACGACGTCTCACCACGGTCGCTCGGCTGGCCTTCCGCCGCCCACCCTGCCGTCTACCCGCCTACCCCACTGCCACCACCGGCTTCAAACCCAAAACCGTGAAACCTGAAAAACCTTGAAACAGATGCCATCACCCAGGCTTGCAAAGGGGTTTAAGGTTCAGGGTTTAAGGGTTTAGGGTTTTAGGGCTTTTTTGGGTTTAAGGGTTTTGCGTGGTAAGCTGCCACTTCTCCGAAGCTGTCGCGTCGGCCTCACATCGAGCCCAGAAACTTTCGCTAAGTTTGGAGCGAGCTACTTGCCTTCGTATGGGTGCAAATAGCCTAAGTCTCTAAGTTTAGGCGCCCAGGTAGGTGTTGGTTTGTTTCAGTATTTGCTTTTATGTTGCCTTCGTTGCCAATTTAGTAGCTCGCCAGTGCAGATACAGGTAGTATTGGATTGACAGTCTTGATGCTGCCTTTCTTGTAGCTTGCTACTGTCATGAGACTTACGATTCCCTGTGTCGATCGCCACGCGTACCAGGCTAGCAGTATCTTACCAATACTCACTAGTAATACGAGTACCCATCTCCACCCGATTTGTTGCATATGCTTACGCACGGTAACCTCGAGATCTGGTCAATCCTCGAAGCGGTGTCAATGTCCATCCGAGAGCCGCTACATGTCGAATTTGATTTTGGATCCGGGTTGCAGGGCTTGAGGGTTTAGGTCTTGATTTTGCTATATTTTCACACACAGTGGTGGCAACAGCTGCTACAATCGAGGCAATCATGCCGAACTTAAGCTACCTGTTCGCACAATAAGGATCTAAACACCCAAAGCCCTAAACCCTAGTCCTGCAACTAAGATGGCGTCGGAGAAACGATGTTAAACCTTGTGATGCCTCGCAGCCCCAAGAAAAACTTACTTGTCCAGTATCCCAGGCTCTGCGGGTACTAAAGCCTTCGGATTATGTAAGGACTGTCGTACCCTACACTCTAAACCCTGAGCGAGTATGGTACCCCATATCGGTTAAGGTTACTTACTCTAACTCTACTAGTAAGAGGAAGAACCTTAGTCACCTCATGATCCCGATGAAACAACAACTCTCCAACCTAGGGTTGAAGGTCCAGGGTTTACGGCTTAAGGGGTTGGGTTTTTAGGGTTTAGGGGTTTGGGGGTGCAGGAGTTTAGAGTTTAGGGATTTAGGATTTATAGAATCCTTAATCTCGGGACCTCCGTAAAACCCGACTCTACGTCCCTGGCCCGCAAAGCCCCAAAACCCCGAATCTGCAAACCCTGAAACCCTACATCCTGAACTCGATAGAAACTAAACCCTAAACCCGAAAAACCCTAAACCCTAAAAACCTAAACCCTAAAGCCCTAAGCCCGAAAACCCTAAACCCTAGAACCCTAGACTCCTAAAGCCCTAAACCCTAAACCATTGCTTTGTAAACATCGCCTCGACGTCCTTGCTGTTGGCATACAGAGATGCGCGCTCTGGCCTGGCCAAGAAGAAGGTAGAAACCCTCAGTAAAGGTCATATCGTCTTAGCAGTCTTAGCACCGGTGTCCGTGCGGACCATGGCTGACAACTTCTCGCATAGAAGGAAACAAACAAAGAAGCAGTTCCAAAGTGTATACCGGCAGTTCGACACGAAGTACCTAGAGCACAAGGCACAAAGGACCAGCGGGTGAGCCGCCTACAGACAACGACCGGCTCCCAGTCACGGACCCAGAAGATCCCCTGCTGCTGCCCGCACAGCAGCCCCGACTTGATGCACATGCTCTAGATTTCCGCGACATGCCCTGCAGTCTCGAAGCGAGCGATTGGCTCGCAACCGCTGCATGCGATGCTAGGAGTGCTCCTGCGGCCAACGGGCCCTTCAGGGCAGCCGGCCACCAGGAGGAATCTTCCTAAACTTTGAATCTTAAGTAAATCGGTGCTCTGAGCCCTCGCTCAGCGCNATGCGATGCTAGGAGTGCTCCTGCGGCCAACGGGCCCTTCAGGGCAGCCGGCCACCAGGAGGAATCTTCCTAAACTTTGAATCTTAAGTAAATCGGTGCTCTGAGCCCTCGCTCAGCGCTCTTGCAGGGAGTCCTCCGCTGACCTCGCCTCAGAGTTCTGAAGCGGGAGGGAGGCCACGGACAATCACACAAAAAAGGCAGTCCGAGGCACAGGTTTGTCTCATGGAAGGGGCGGCAGGCCGAGCTCCTCGGCCACCTTCCGAGCCTGCGCCGGGGCGGCGGTCACGCACTGCGCACGTTTTTGGCGGAAAGCGGCCCCGCCTCGGCGACGGAGACCTCGCGCTCTTTTTTGCCATCCATGAGGAGCCAGGCTTTCTTGCCGTTCGCGCTGAGCTGCACCCCGCGGCCCTTGTCCTTGCCCTGCTCGTAGAAGCCCACCTCCACGTCCCCGCTCTTGTACGTGTACGTTCCCGTGCCGTGCATCTTGTCGTTCTTGTACTCTCCGACGTAGACCGCGCCGTCCACATACGTGTACGTTCCCTTGCCGTTCCTCTTGCCGTCCTTGAACTCTCCGACGTAGACCGCGCCGTCCGCATACTTGTACGTTCCCTTCCCGTGCATAGAGCCATCCTTCCAGTCTCCCTCGTAGACCTGGCCGCTCGGCCACGTGCACCGCGCCCGGCCCTGGACTTTGCCCTCGCCGTTGACGACCATCTCCAGGTCTCCTCCGATCGGCTCGAACCATTCCGAGACCATCTGCACCTCGTCCTTGACGCCCTCCTCCCACTGCGCCCTGGCCTTCTCCACTGCGGTGGCCAGAAACTCCTCCGCTAGGCTGCCGCCTCCTCGAAGGTGGGTGATCGGGAAGGCGTAGAGGCCGATGCGGGGGACGTACCACTTTTTCCCCATCTTTTCTTCCGAGATCTGCATGTACGACTTCTCCCGGACCTGGCCCTGCTGGATCTGCAACACGAAGCCCCGCTTGCTCTTCTCGATGATGTCCAAGTGTTCTTGGAAAGTGAGGAGCCAGCGCGAATCTGCCTCCTCCTTGTACACTTCCTTGCGGGTA
>BGNK01000511.1:103142-138154 GCA_003297005.1 Symbiodinium sp. clade A Y106
CGGCAACAAAGCTGATTGAACCCATAATCCAGCCATGCTCACTTCAGAGATGCCTTAACACCGGAAGGTCCTCGGAAGCAAGGGAGTCTTGAAACTTTCTACAGAACAGCTTTCAACCCGTTGTTTGTGGCCCCCGAGCGCGCCTTGTTGTCTGTGTTGGGGTTGTAGACCGTACAGCCCAGTTCCTCCAGGATCTCCTTGATGCCGATGGAGATGGTGAGCCACGGCTCTTGAAACTTCGTGGAGAGGACGACGTGAGGTGCTTCTGGGCCTCTCTCGAGCACAGTTTTCCTCGGGGGCCAAGTAGTCGGGCGACTCCAATCGTCTGGGACCTTGTCGTAGCTTGCACTCTTGTAGCCAGCCATGGGCTGCGCAGGAAAAGGTGGAATGCAAAATTGGTACCTTGAACAAGCCCTACAGCCTCAGAGACCGAAACGAATATCGGACGAGCATTCTGCAACTGCCGTTTCGAAACCCCGTGAAGCACAACGAAGCCACCCCAGCCATCCTATCAAACGTCAACGCTGAAAGCCCTATGCTGAACTCCCCGCCCCTCCATTTTTCCGACCCAAAACCTAAACCCTGAAAACATAGGGTTCCTGAGTATGGTTTGTATAATGCAGAAACTATATTCGGGAACCTCAACTTCTCCTTTTTCCGAACCCCTAAACCCGAAACCCTAAATCTCCCTAAACCCCAGACCCCAAACCCTAATCCCCTAACCTTTAACCCTAAACCCCTTATGGACCCCTTTAACCCTAGGGATCGAAGGACTCATATATTAAGGCTTTTGGGCCCAAAGACCATACTATATAAGGCTTTTGGGCTTTTTTGATCCCAAGGGTAAGGAACCCGAAACCCTGCACCGGCCTCATCTGCGTCAGCACCGCAGCCAACTGCTGCGACAGCGGCGGAGCGCCCGGCAGGGGCAGAGGCAAGGCCGGCCCGCAACTGAGTTGAAAAGTTCAGGTAACTAAAAACAGAGGGTTCAGCGCTTAGGGAATCTTACAGTAGTAATTATGCAAATGATAAGAATAAGAGAAATTAAGGCAGCCAGAAAAAGAACTAGCAGTAACTAGGAGTTGTAATCATACTCATAATCATACGGTTAATTGAAGTGAAAATTAAGGTAGCCAGAAAACCAACTGTAGTAGCAATACTAAGTACTCATACGAATACTTGTACTAATACTCATACTAATACTCATGCTGGTAATAATGTTAATCCTCTAGTATTAAATATATTCTTAACAACAATAGTAAGGTAAATAAAATGGTAACAATCGTAATTCCATTAGACATCATACTAGGTTTAAGCCCCCTCGACCCCAAACCCTACATTTCCTAAACCCTTAACCCAGAAGCTTGGGTTTCTTCGTTTAGGGTTTAGGGTTCTGGGTTCTGTGGGAATTTGGGCCCCCCCACCCATGTGCGATGATCTTCGCGTGGGGTGGTAGGATGAACCACAGCACCAAGATAGTACACTCCCGACAGGTCTCTGTAAGTGTTCTGATAAGGGTTTCCATACGGGCCGTTATAAGACATTTATGTTATTGGGTAAAGGGATGGAATTCTTGTAAGCCCGAACTAAACCCTAATTGCTCCAGATTCCACTCAATCGCCAAACCCTAAGACCCTAAATGACCTGAGCCCTAAAACCCTGAACCCCAAACTCAGCAACTTCTGGAATCTCGGCCAAAGAGCACGTAGTTTGCCGGCTCGTAGCCGCGCTGGATGGATTCGACGAAGGAGATGGCGCTGGCGACCTGATATAGGTGCCTTCATAATGAGACTAGGGTTTATGAATTAGTCTGTGAAGGTTCTATAAGGTTTACTACAACGGTTTGGTTTAAGGGCGGTGGGGGGTAATAGAGAAACAGAACCCAAAGGATAGTATTTCTGAATAATCTAGCTTCTTGATGGTAGCTGTGGGTACCGAAGTCTTACATAAAGGAAGACTTGGATCCTTAGGGTTAGGGCCTAGGGTTTAAGTGCCCTTGGCTTGATATGGGTGCCGGGTTTTTTCGTGGTGCAGGCAAGTCCACCAAGTACGCCCTAACACCCTGATCATCACAGTCAGGTGCTTTCGATTTGAAGATTTCCGGATCTCAGGCGGTCCGCTAAATCTGTCAACTCACTGGGTCGACCTGCTACGGTTGCTGTGGGTTCAGAGGCCGGGGGATCAGAGGGAGAGTTTGAAGGGAAATCCAGCTGATGCTGATGATGCTCGGCCCCCTAAACCCGTCCCATCACTGGGTCGAACTGCTACGGGTGCGGTGGTTCAAAGGCCGGTAAATTGCAGAGAGAGCTCTGAAAGGAAAGGGTTCCAGGGCTTTCGAGTGTATTCGGGGTTCAGGGCCTGTAGGGATCAGGGTAAGGTCTTCCGAAACTAAGGGGTGCTTTCAAGGTATAGGCCCTATAGGCCTTCGGGTTTCCCATCTTGGGCCGGGTGCTTTGTTTTCCCCTTTGAGTTTAGGGTTTGGGAATTAGGATTTCGAATTTTCCCCTGGGTGGTGGCTGCAAAAAAGGAAGTCCTACAACGAACAACCCTCAACGCCTAACGTGAATCCTGAAACAAAAACCCTCTAAACTCCAAGCCCATAAGCCTACCTGAGACCAATGGACCAACCATAGAATCCCTAACGCATCCTAGCACCAACGACTCGACAAACAATTCCGAAAGCCTTAAGACCAGTGAAACAACCGTAGAAACCCTAGTCTTAACTCTAAAGCAAGTGAATCTACCATTAACAACAAAAAACCAAAGCCTAACCCCAAGACCAAGGAGACCACCAATGAAAGCCGCACTGAGTTTCTGGCAGCCGTCGGCTTGGCCTGTGAGGCGAAATCGTTTCCACTAATCTTGGGTGCTTAATTAATCGGAATAGGTTCTTTTTGGGTTTAGGTGCTGGATTGGAATAGTTTTTGTTTGGAGAGGGGTAAATGATGCTATAGTTATCTTGGGAATCATGACGGGGGTTGCTGTTGTGTACTACATATTCCAGCCCCGAGACTGCTTGCTCCATACCGTACCACTCTGATCAAGTCTTGAGAGGTTCGGGGCTGTTTCCGGGTGGCGGGTTGCTAGGTTCTCTAGTAACCCCTACCAAACCAGCGTAGCCTTTTCCGAAAAGTCACTTTTAGTGTAGCCACGAAAAACCCAAAAACACAAGGGGTGGAAAAGTGCTGCCGGAGGTCGTCGGGTTCGCCTAGGGCCAACACCAAGTCCGAAACTCTAAACCTTTCCTAGGTACTCGAAATTTGACTCGACATTGTAGTTCCCTCTACAGTCTTTGTCTTCCTTGCAGGAGCTGGTGGCAACACAGAGAACGACTGAAAGTCTCTTGGACTGAAAGTCTAGGAAGAATCGAAGCTTCAAAGCCTTTGCAAGCATGTTCTTCAGTGCTCATGCAACCAAAACCGTATATGTACATGGGTAGTTCTCTAAAGTAGGTTCCCTTGTTAAGTCCCAAAATAGTACGGCACCCTGGGAAAAAATAATCGTGTAACCCTAGTTTAGAGAACTACCCATATACCTTTGGGACCAAAGGTGTATACTGCTTGAGCACTTTGTCGTGTAACGGATGGAGCTCAAGTCTTTTGGCTCCAAGATTATGCTAAACTGCGATGACAGTTTACGGTTTGGCATTTAGGGTTTACGGGTTTAGGGTTTATAGGGGTTTATAGGGTTCAGGGGTTGCTTTAGGGTTTCGGATTTATTAGGGTTTAAGGGCTTAGAGTTAGGGTTTAGGAGCCCTACAACCCTGGAGCGGTTGACGTTAAGCGTACGAAGGGTTTGGCAGGGTCCTTTTAGGGATTTATCGCGTCCTTTAGAAGGATTTGAAGGGTCTTTCTCAAGGTTGTACAATGCTTTTGTTGCAGAGTCTTTTCCGGGAACTTGGGCACCCAGGCTCCCTGCTCATGAAACCCTGAAGCCACTCTCAACCCTAAACTTCTAAACCCTCAAGGGTGCCCAGAGACTCCAAAACCAACTTGATTAAGGAATATACCTTAAATCATATTAGGGATCCTATTATAATTTGAGGTATATTCCTTAATTAAGGGGTTTTGGAGTCTCTGGGTGCTTCGAAACCTGAGATTCGAGCAGACCCCAAATCCGAAAGTCAAGGCTTCAAACACCCGGACTTGAAACCCCAAGCACCCAGAACCCCATGCCCTAAACTCTAAAACTTCAACATCCCACACCCCAACCTTGAAACCCCTAAACACTCTAGACGCTTTAGGCAGTCTAAGCCCGAAACTAGATCCCGAGGCTTTTTCGCTCTTCGGATTCCTCGGGCTCCCCTCGCCTGAAACCGAAATCGAATCTCCGACATGGTGCTGCTCTCATCGAGCAGGTACCTTGAAAGTAGCGGTGCTTTATAGCTTTCTTGGGAGACCTTGTTAATTGGAGTATTTTTTGGGTATTTTTTGGGCATACTCTGTGGGATTCTGTAGGACCATTGTAGGAGATGTATCGAGCAGATGCCTGGAAGTAGCTCCGCTTGTAACCTTCTTTGTGGGGAATCCTTGTAGTGAATACAACTCGGATACTGAACAACAAGTGGACGCATGTTTTGCTTGCAGCAAGGGCCTCTAAACGGCTGTCCTGCCTATTGGGTGAACTTTCTATCAGGGTCCAGGGTTTAGGCTGTAGGGTTTGGAAGTAATGGTCTGGGATTTAGGATGTTTGGGTTTGCGTTGGAGGTCACAAAGTCATCTTCCAGGTTTCTTGAAACGCCTGGATTGCTTGCTTGCGAGTTACGGCGGGATCCCGTCTCGCTCCAGCTGCCTGGCACGGAAGGAACGTAAGAGAGCCATCCAACATCCAAGAACATCACGGAGATTCTCAAGTTGTCAAGGTGCGGAATTCAAATGCTTGTGGTAGGTTTCATCGTTGCGTGGTACCTTATGGTCCGGACCAATGGAGGTCGTGATGAGAACAGGCTTCAGACGATGTATGCCTGCGTTTAGGAAGATTTCCAGATCGCACTCCAGAAATCTACTCCAGTACCAAGCCAGAACGATGTTTTGACCTGACGTTTGGTTACTTGCTGAATGTACAAATGTCTAGTCCTAACCATGTGCAAATCGACCCTGATTAGACTGCTAACGAGTATGCAGAACTTTATTGATGCAGTCGCAAGCATTTGTGCCGGGTTCAGGTTAGACATGGATAGGCTCACTGGTTATGCCAAACCCTGCGCCGGAAAGAAAACGCCTAGAACCCAGCACTTCCAAGACATTGAATTGGAAACACAACTGCCCTGTGCCATTGAAACTCTGTGACCCGACCTCCATCTTGCAAACATTTCTACGAAGATGTACCGGACTGAAACTTTCCAGGCTCCTAAGTAAAGGAAATCTTCGTTCTGCCAATTCCTCGCAGGACGGTCCAGGTCTACGGCCGTCTATGGTGTACTCAGAAAATTCCACCCAGGCAATGCATCCCCATCGCTTCGGCTCCTCAAAACGCCGTAGATGCCTTCGATGATCTCATCTCGGCGTGAGAGACCATCCTGAATTGAACTATGGTAGAGTTCAGTGATGGTGATGATGACAACGACTATTCTTAGTAGTACTCTTGCTACATTTATAACTATATTATATGATTATATGTACATGTATTGGTAGTAGTAGCCGTAGCAGTTCTCCTCAAGAGGTCAAACTTTTTGCTTCACGTTTGCTATGTGCTTGTAGGCTCTTCGGAACAAGGGACTTTAGTCATCTGCAAGCAGTGGTTGCTGGCATCTTTGCTTGGACCGTTCTACTTGATTCCTGGGGTGTGGAGTCTCTCTAGATGTCAGGTCAAGGATGTACAAGCTTGATCAGAGCACAAGGATGATGTTGAATGCTGAAATTAGTTCGAAAACCACAACGAGCTCAGATACTGCATGCAGGAGTCTTCGCAGCTTAGCACACCGAGCCTGCGTCACGTCCACTCCAATCCGCAGCAAAACAAAGTTGTCGTCCTTCCAGATTTCATGCCTCTGGATGATGAGGGTCATGGTTAAGTCTGTCGTGGTGGTGATGATGATGACGACGATGCTGCACAAATGGCGATGATGATGTTCATGATGACGACCATTGGGGTGAAGGTGCACATGACGGCTGCGATGACTTTAGTTTTAATTACAGTGGATGCAACGAAGATAGCGAAGATAATCCCGGCGATGATGCTGAACGTGGTGGTGCAAAGACTCAGAACATCAAAAGTGTACTCGTATGCAGACATATAAATATCAGTGTATACCTGTCTAGATATGTATGTGTGTATATGTGCACACATTTGATGTAGGTATGCACGTATGTGTGTCTGTATGTAGGTCAACCGACAATCCTCTATGAGCAAGTTCTCCGTGCAAGCATGCCCCGTCCTCACGCACAGCTCCAGCGAGTACCTTGGATCACATGGAAATGTTAATGCTTCTGTTTCACAGCCCTCATACACCCTAAACCCTGAACCAAAAAACCCTGCTTAAATCCTACTATAGCCCTAAACCCTGAACCATGCTTAAATCCGACTATAAGCCCTAAGCCCTACAGTCCAAAGGACTGATCCACATGAAACCCCTTCTGCCGAAGAACCATCAAAGCTCTGTGATGCCTTGCTCCCGAAGGCCGATACTAACGGGTTAGGGTTTAGGGTTTAGGGTTTGAGGGTTTAGGGTTTTAGGGTTGTAGGGGCTTTCAAGATCCGTCGGGGTTCCATAGGGTGAATAAGGATGCTATAAGGGGATCTATAAGGTAGGGTATTGTAAGGGGCAACATGGGGCCCTGTATTGCCACAGTAGAATGAGGGACCGCAAGTGGTATTAACACTACTCGTTCAAACGGTTTCGTATTTTCGAAGGCTAGCCCTAAGCCTTCGATACTTCGATGTGAAACCGGCAACCTAACTCCAGCTCTCATCTCTAAACCTAAAGACCATACACACAAAGATACTGGTGTAGCCTGACAAGGACGTGACCACCTTCATGGGACCCTAAAGAAGCACCTAAACAAAGAAGGCATAAGCCTTCATGAACACCTGAAGCCTCCTCTCTCAGTCCTAGGTGCACCCGTGGCCCAACCGCGTCCTTGAGAGTCGGCGGGCTTCGAGTCTAGAGGGTTGCAAAAAGGATCCCCGATTTTTTAGTCCATGAGGCTGCCATAAGTCCGTTGCAAGGGTTTCAAAGAGTCTTTAAGGTGATTTTTTGAGGCGCTTGTAAAGGTCTGTATTCTTTTCTGTAATTTAGGGTGCCTTTTTGGGCTAGGCAGGTTTCTACAGGCCTTTGTGTGGTCTTGATTTGCGACGTATTGACGGAATATGCCCAACGAGCGCGAAAGGGTCCTGGATACGATTCTGTGTCTAAGATACAGTCTTCAGAGGGTCTGGCTCAGTGTATGACTGCATATGCACGCGTATGTATGTACCGTTTTGATGCTTGGTTGTGCAGTGTTATGTCAAGATAGGCTTTGTACATATTCACGTATGGGGGCTAGCATGTACGTCTGCATATACACCTCTTGTACAGGTGTATGGTTGTCATACATGGGAGTTTCCGAAAATAGGGGGCCCTAATATAGTAGCCAAAATAGTAGGATCCTTATTATAAGGACCCCAAATAATGTACCCTAATTCTCGGAAAGTCCCAGGTCTATAATATGCGCAGGACTTGGAGGTTCGGGGCTGCTGGAGTTCGGGCCCTTCTCGGTGCTCAGGATGGAAGGGCGAGGACTTTAGGGTTTGGAGCTGTAGAATGGGTTGTCCCTGACCCCCAGAAAATGAACTCAATCTCCGAAAGCCCGGACACCATTTCCGAAAGCCAGCGCCGACGGCCTGAAACCGCTAGCCAGAAATTCCAATTCCTGGCACCCGACATGCATCGATTTGCTGCCAGGCGTCGCCGCCATCTGCTGAGCAGTGACGTCGGGCCCTTTGGCTGGGAAATGCTGGGAGAAAACAAGCTCTTCGAGGGCACCTCGAACCATGATCCTACTTCTACAGGTTCCCGAGATTACTCGAACAGTTTCGGGCTGCCCGAGAACTTTCAATCCAGAAATCCAAACAGAACCGTTGCGGGCTGCGAACCTTGGCGTCGTGAATCAAACCGAGACGAGACATGCATAATAAGCAGAAGGGTAGCACTTGTACGGTCGTCGGTCGCTGTGGCCGTCCCTGTTGCGGTCGTCCTCGTGGTGGGGTGGTGGAGTTGTTGGCGGTGGCGGCGGTGGTGACAACAATAGTAATAGCAGTGACAGTAGCAATAGCTGTAATGGCAGTCGTCGTCATCGTCGTCTTAGTAGTAGTAGTAGTAGTAGTAGTAGTAGTAGTTGTGGTACAAGCAGTAGTAGGAGTAAGAGAAGCAGTAGTAGGAGTAGGAGTAATGATCAAAGTATTCCTCAATTCCTAAACCGTGAACGGAACCAAGGACCTCGTGGCCCAGGAGAAAGCTCAGCACCGAGAATGGTTTGCAGTGGATCCAGGCCTGGCACATCTTCAAAAGTTTCGGGAATCTAAGATAATGTAAGGTCCATGCTGCTGGTATGCTGACCGCGATGGTGCTGCTGACGGTGCGTCGGAGGTGAGAATGAAAATGGATACGAAGATGAATGACGGGACGGGATGGCGGGGAGGGGACACTGAAGGTCATGCAAACAACTTTGGAGACGGATTTGGAAAAACACAATGCACATGATGGCGGTGGCGATGACGACCAAGGTAATGCTAACCAGCATGTTATATGACAGTGCATGTCCTATGGTAGAGGTAATGCTGCTGATGGCGATGGAGATGATGATCTTATTGCTGTCGTTGATCATGGTGCTGTTCTGAAGACACTGCTATGGATGCCCCTTGTGATGTTGGTGACCATGTTGGTCAGTACGATGGTCACGATGATGATGATGGCGATGATGATGGTGAGGATGATGACGATGATGACGGTGATGATGGCGACGGTGGTGTGCTGTTGAACATGAGATTGTAAACACAAAGGAGGAAGAAAGGAAGGAAGGAAGCATACGACAATACGACGTACAGTCGTCTACTCCTAGCTCTGCACACGGCCCACCTGCTTCTCGTCCTCGCTGCGGAAGAGAAACGGCCAACTTACCGAAATGGTTCGCCGTTCGGCCACTGGGACCACCTGGGGACCCTTTGAACAACCATCTTAATCTGTAGGAGCCTTAATCGTTAGAATAGGGAATAGGGTTTTGGGACATGCAAACCCTATTCTAATTATTACGGCCCTTGTTATAATACGTCAAATTTCAATCGCCATTGCTTTGGGTTTCGGGGTCGGGGGGGGGGGGGTGGGGGGCCTACTGCGCATGGCTCCTTTGGATAAATCTCGGCCACCCCGCTTGCTTGTTGGATGTTTGGGCTTGGCTGCCTACGGGCCAGGTTGGGCACCTGAAATTGTTCGAACAGGTGTATCCCTCCAGGACTCCCACCTGCAGCCACGAGCCCTAAAACTCGACAAACTCGACAGTCTTAAGCCCTGAGGTCCCAAACCCCCAAGCTTTTGTGAACCCAGCCTGCACCCAAACAGCTGATGCTCCGGACCTGTCCCAGTGAAGTCCGTCAGTAGAAGGCTTAGGGCTTCAGGGCAATTTACGGTCTTGGGGTTTTCGCACAGGATTTGTAATGTTTTCGAGTGGCATACAAGGTTAGGGTTCAGCGCTCCAGGGTTCCGAAGCTTGGAGTATAGGCAGACTTAGTAAGGAAAGTGCATGTATGTATGGAACAACGGAGTCAACCGAGTTGCTGAGATCCCTTTCCCAGCCAGGCTTGAACATATGCGATAGAACCCCGCGACCCAAGCATGTGAAGCGCTCGCTTCGGCCTCGTCGGTGGAGGGAAGGGCCTCAGAGCTCAGGCAGTCGGAGCCGGAGAAATTACACCCCTGATACAAGCATTCTGACTACACAAAAACATTAAGGGTGTAGGGTACCCACCTAACAAAAGCAATGGAAGCTAGAGTATAGAGAGTCAACGTAGAAGCATGATTCATGGACGTTGTACGTTGCACTGTACGGTTCTTCCCTTACAGTAGGCTGTGGGGTCTCTGCGTTTCTAGGCACAAGGTTTTGCGATGCTTTGTGGATTGCCACCCATATAACATAGGCTTCTAGAAGCACCACGTGGGCCTGCATCACGCAAGCCACAGCAACATCTTGCACGCGCTGGTTTGGGCAGACGGTCCAAGAAATTTGGTGCTCGTAGGGTCACTGGGCAGCCGCGATGAACTTGGGCACTCGACAACTGCTAGTGCTGTATAGACGACACGAAAAACTGCTGCGACGTGTTTAGCAGTTACGGTTTCAAGGATCAACTAGTTTCGTAATGGGAATGCTTCGAGTAATTGCGCGAGAGGGATCTCCTTCGTTGCGGGCACGTTTCAGTCACTGCGCAAAGCCGAGCCAGGAAATGTCTGTCCAGGTATGTCCAAGTGTTTGACCAAGCTCAAGACTCCAATTCTGTTCCCGGCGAGAACTGTGGCCGAAAATGGCAAACATACGAGAAGTTGCAACAGCATCGATCAGTTTGCAAAGTTAGCACATTTCCACAACACGGTTCCTTAATATTTAGAGCAATGCTGTTCCCAATGACTATTCTGCAGTCTCAAAACCACATGGCTCTTCATGGAGCACTAATCCTAAACACTACTCTTTAAGAGTTCGGGTAAACGCGATTCTTAAACACCCTCCCTGACCACTCTATAGTCTTTAGGATTTTGCTCAAGGCTTAAACTTAGGATTTAGTGCTTGCAGGGTTTAGGCTGTAGGGTTTAAGGATTTTTAACGAGCGTGGCTCGAGGTTTTGCGTCGTCGCCAGCATCATCATCAGCAGCAGCAGTGTCGTCAGCATCATCTCCTTCTTCACCACCAGCATTATCAGCATCATCATCGACAGCATCATCGTCATCAACAACAACAACACCATCACCATCATGATCATCATGAAGATCATGATCATCAATCATGATCGCCTCAATCACCATCACCAGCAGTAGCATCATCATCGCTATTAATCAGAATCACCAGCACCATCATCATCATCATCATCATCATCGCTTCTGTCATCGTCATCACCAGCAGCATCTCCGCAAACTTCGCACCGCAATCGTTATCATCATCGTCATCCTGTGTCTAACCTCGCAATAGCTAAACGTCGTCATTCCCGCTTACCCCGACCCCACTCCCGACCCCACCCCGCGAAACCAACAGAAGAATCCCGGGC
This sequence comes from Symbiodinium sp. clade A Y106, assembly GCA_003297005.1. Lineage (NCBI taxonomy): Eukaryota > Dinophyceae > Suessiales > Symbiodiniaceae > Symbiodinium > Symbiodinium sp. clade A. The sequence goes on from BGNK01000511.1 coordinate 114,369, forward strand.
AAACGTGCGTAACGGACCCAAGATCTTGAAGGCTGAAAACAATGCCTTCGGGAATTCTGTTGATTTGCAAAATTGTTCAGAAACTGCGCATATAACCTGTAGACTTTACATTTGTTCAGAAGCAGATGAATCTGCATACTCGAAACTTGCTCAGAGGCAGCGTAACCTGCAGAATAAACTTGCTCAGGGGCAGCCTACCCATCCAAAGCGTCCCTGGTCTCAGGTACCCGTGAACCCCAAGCTCGAAGTCTGTAAACACGACCGCCCTAAAACACTACATCCTACACCGTGAACCCGTGCCTCATACAAAGGACTGGCTGTTCAGATTTGCACCTCTTGGATGTGTAATTGAGACCCTAAACACTACCCAGACCTTCCGAATTCCCTTCGCAAGCGAACATTTTCACAATGTGATATGCCTCTACGACACCGGTAATTTCAACAATTCAAGCACCACATTCCTCACATGTGCAGCATATCACCGAAGCCCTAAACCCTTACCCGAAACTGTAGAAGGGGCTTGGAAGATCTGAGTATGGCGGCTCTACTCCTCTCCAGGCCAGGCTGGGAGAGGTGCGCAGCCCAGTACCTGCTTTGCTTCTGGGGCTTAATGTAGCGGCCTTCATAATTAGAATAGGGTTCCTTTAAAGGGATCTATAAGGGTTACTATAAGGGGTCTATAAGGGTACTAGAACATAGAGGCCTTAGTAATTAGAATAGGGTGTTGGGGCCCATTATATTATGGTTATAATAAGGAACCCCAAAATTGTATTGGTAGTCATTAAGACCCCGGCCTATGTTTGGCTCCAGAACAAGGCTCTTTGTTGACGTTTGTCTGAAAAGTTCTCTTATGGAGTTTAGGGCGTCAGGGTTTCACTTCGGTTTAGGGCCTGGAGTTTGAGGTGTAGGGTAAAGGGTTTAGGGTAAGACCGGTCTTACTTGTGTACCTTTGGAGGATGACCATAGGGCTCTAGGGATCCAAGGCACTGCGGCTTGACGAATTTTTACAGGATTTATGGATCCGGACCCGGAGGTTTTTGTGGTGTAGGTTCTCTGCGACTCTACGGCTAAGTAGAAGACAACCGTGCTCCAGGGAACCCCAAGCAAAACCCCTAAACCATCCGTAGCCCCACGCCCTATAAGGCTAGGGCTCCCCTACAAAGTTGTCTCCATGGGTCACTGGAAGCCGGTGCACACCATGGCTCATCGCGCGAATGATACCAACACAGAAGATTACAGAAACACCCAAGTTGTTCCGGACTGGAACTGATGGTCGACTGTGACTGAAGACTCAGGCCCAAGCTGGGCCAGAAACGCCAATGCAGATGGCAAGTGGCGAGCCACGGGCTTGAACATGGTCTTTGACAGCGGCGCCATCTAAATCACCGTACGTGGGAGTTTCCGAAAATAGGGGACCTGATATAATACCTCAAATAGTAGGATCCTTATTATAAGGACCCAAAATAAGGTAGCCCTAATTTTCGGAAACTCCCACATGGCTCCGGGATGACACTCAACACCCGTCTGGTTAGCAGGCAGATTTCAGAACCGCATGCCTCGAGAAAGCTCCAGCAACATGTAGACAGATCGGTAGATCTCTTCTACAGCGTGGTAAAGCTGGGCTATGCAGGGCCCGGCCGGTTGCCTGAGCCCCAGGCCCCCCCCAAGAAGAAAGAACTAAAAAGCACCAAAAGCACACCAACAAAACTCACAGTTCTGGAAACTCAAGAAATGCTCCCCGCACACGAAGCAAACTCAACATGTCGTATCTCGTTGATCCGCTGGAGGACACTTCCGTAGTTCTTACCGGCTGGATGGTCCAGGTCGAGCCGCTCTAAGGTTCCTTTCTGGGGTTCATGAGGACCTTTACAAGCCGGGATCCAATGAGGGTTTCCCTTAAGCAGTACTATAATATGATCCCTTGGGGTGCCCTAATAACCGTACCAGGGTTCCTTAGGGTCCCTCATAAGGGTCGCGCCAGCAAGCCGATCTACCGGGCTAGGGGCCCTGAACCCGGAAAGGCACCCGAGACACGGAAAGGGTTTAGGTCTTGGGGTTTAAGGAAACTTTCAGGGTGCAGCTTTCCATGAGCTTTGAGCAGCAGCAGTCTTCTGAAGCCACGGTTCACGATACTTGCTTTGGAAAGAGAGCTTTGTCAGAAGTTTAATGAGGCAACATCCCTTGCCATGCACGCTATGTACTCAACATGATAAAGCCGGTGCGACAAGTCCTGGAAATGCGCTTGTGACACGACGGACCTCCTCGGCCTCGGCTGAAATGAATCCACGGAGACAAAACCAAGAACCGTCGAAGCCCTCGACGTCCCCAATCCCAACGTACCTGACGCCCTACACCAGGTGGGATGCTAGCCACCAGCCTTCAATGAACGGAAGCAAAAATGCACTACTCTGGCCCTGCATGTCAATGGCACTACGACTAGAGCGACGAATGTTGCGTAGGCCCTTCCAAGATCATGCGAAAAAGCCCAAGCCCGGATAGCAGCGTTGCGAGACAGCCTGCGGAAATACAGCGTTTGTGAACATATGGAAGCATTCTGCGCCCCAAGCCCATCACAGTACCTTCCAAACTCGGAACGTACAATGTGTATTTAATCCAAAACCCTACACTAAGAACCCTAAAGACCTTCAAGACTCTGAACCCTAAAATCCCCATGTCAAACCTATGACTACAAACCCTGATAGAATCACAGAACCTTGAAGATAAAGACCCGCCAAACTCCTACAAACTGAGAAACACGACGTCCAAAGCCCATCGAATGCCTCGTACTCTGCCGAAGCTTTGCTCCACCACCTGCTGAAGCTCCTTGGAACCGTGGTTTAGGGGTTAGCTCCGGGTTTAGGTCTGGGGTTGAGGTCCTAGGGTTTAGGTCTTTGTAGGGTTTAAAGGTTGAGGCTTTCGGGTTTATGTTGTAGGCTTAGAACTTAGCGTTGAGCCTTGGGGTTACAATGGATATTGGGTTACAAGGGGAGCTACTTAAAAGGTTGTATCGGGTGTTATAGGGTGTTAACGTTTCTATCGAGTACAGTCTCGATAGTACTTCGTGTCGCCCTGTTTTTTGACTATTGGAGGATCCTAGCCATAAAGCTGGTTAGCCAGAAAAGGAACGGTTGAACGGCCCTAGGAAGGTTTGCTATGCCAGGCCAGAGAAGTAAACGAACACAGGCAGGACTAACAGCAACTGGGTATGGTACCTATGACTGATATATGAGCATATTCATATATATATACATATATATATATATATCTAGATATAAATGTATACGCACAAACGTAAAAGCCTACTTTTAAACAAGAATACAGCTATAAATATGAAACACCAATAGATAGATGAATAAACATGTCATGCATGTATATGTATATGTATATATATATATATATACACACACACGCACTGATATATTATACAGAACTATGAGGCCGTAGAGGGAACCCTACCCTAAAATCCAAATGCACATGTGAAACCTAGAAGTACCTTCGCTGGGCAATCCTACAGTATCTCGAATGAGCCATACATGACATTTGCCATTGCTAATTAGCACAACAGGGCAATCCACGATTAGTCCGTCAGAAGTAAAATTGGAGTGCTAGCGTAAGCTCCTTTAGAGAGCCCGCCCTCAACCTTAAACTCCAAACCCTAATCCTAAGGCTCTAAGGACTCATATTATGAGTCTGAGGCTCTTGGGCTCAAAGACCAAACTACAAAAGGTTTTTGGGCTATTTTGAGCCTTAGGGTAATGAGAGCGGATGACTTGCGTCCATGGTAAGGGTAGAAGCCGGTGAAGGCTGCAGTCGGGCATAGGCGTTTGGGTAGAGGGGGTCGGTTTAAGCTCTTGAGGTTAAGTGCGAAGATCAAGGCTTTGGGGCTTTCAAGCTTGCCCTGAAGGCTCATAGATCGCAAATCACAGCAGAAACTGCCGACGCTGACTGGTGCCAACAGTACAGCAAAAGCCCAAACTCTTGCCATCCTGACTGTCAAGACGAGCAAAATCACAAACACCAAAACAGCTTAGAACAACTGTAATAACACACCAAAGCTCCGTCTTGCTGATGCTACTGTATCGAGCAACAGTCTTGCTCTCATGACAGCAGGAAGCGGATCCTGTGGCGGGCCTGCCTGTTCTAGCACCATGGTGAAGCCATGCAAGCCGGGAGAATACTTTGAGCTACCCTGATGTGCTGGCACTTCCAATCCGCAATCCGTTGAAGATCCACAAAGGTGGGTAGTATGGGACTATCGCGTCCTGGGAAGTTGCCCGAAATGGGACCAAGGGCTGTGGCGCTGAGATTTGAGGGTTATCAATCTTTCCGGGCCAGTCAGTGGCTGTAAACGCACGCGCTTCCCTAAACTCCTCTTCTAAAATCGGGACTCTACAACTCTACAACCCAAAACCACTAAGGTTTTGGACTGATGACGTTCCCCCGGTCAACATCTAGAGAAGCGCCCTGCACCCAAGACCTGCATTCCAAGCCTTGCTAAGACTCAGCAAAATACCCGTAAGCCCTTAACCTCGAACCCCAAAACACAAAACACCCCAAACCCTAGATCAAGTAAGTCTCCCCCCAAACCCTACACCCTAAACTCTGTTTCAATTCCCCCAAAACCCTAAACTCTACTGCGAAGAGTAAGTTTCAGCAAAGCCGCTCCCAGAGACTCTCGGCCCAGGACGCACAGAGCCATCAGCCCGGCGTCGTAGTACTGCTGGAAGTACTCCTGTGGTTTCGGGGGTCATTAGGGCTTAGGGTCCAGGAATTGAGGGTTTTTGGGTTTAGGGGTCATGAGAGCTTAGGTTTAGGGCTTGGGGTCCAGGGGTTTAGGGTTTTGAGGCTTTTAGGCCATGGGATTTCTTAGTTTAGGGCTTAAGGTTGATAAGTTTAGGGTTAAGGTTTGGGGCCCCAGGAGCCCAGCTACCTCTACAGGAGGCTTACGTTCAGCAAACCTCGTAGTAGTCGTACCCAAACCCCATCACCCCACAACACAGGTAATTTGGCCCTAGACTTGTAGCATCCGGAACGGGGGCGGGGGGTTTTCTGCTCGCGACTCCTCGGAGTGTTCAGAGGTGAGGGATTCTGGCAAAAAGGAGCTCAAGGTTGTGTGGTACTCTGAGTCAGTCGAGGCTGAACAGAATTCTGCTGCTATGCTACAAGCAAAGCAGTCGACGCCTACCCGAAAACCGCCACCCTCGTCGTTTTGGTAGACACGATGCGCAAGACGGTTGTCCCAATCCCGAAACCATTCCAAGGCCCTCGGGAGACTGGTAGCCGAGCATCATGACGCGGGTTCTACTGACACCCTCAGCCTCGCACCGAACGCCTTCAGCAAACAGTCGCAGCATGACGTGTAATGCGAGAAGGTGTGAGAATCTTGTCCCCTTTCGAAGCCCCAAACCCACAGCCCTACACACTTTAAATGTGATCTTTACCCTAGCCCTAAACGCTGCCCCTCAACCGAGAGCCCAACACTTTGAAACCCAAGCCTAAACCCCCAAACCACAAACTCTAATTCGAAAACTGCGCCCCTCCTTCCCTACAGAAGTGGGTGCAGGGTTGTCTTGAGAGCAGGGGTCCATTCATCAGGGATATCCGAAATTGGATCTAGAATGTCTACATAGGATAGGCTGTTGGATCGCTTCAATGGTTTTATGAGGGCTTTTGCGGTTGTACGTTCCTCTGAGGTTTGTATACGGTTTCAAATCGGGCTTTATTGCACATGGGTTTGCATTCATGAGGCCCGCTGTCCAGCAAAGCTTTGCGCGCACGTCCGTCACGTGCTGGTGCTTCAAGAGTGCCTCGACTTAAGAAGGGTTTGGAGTGTAGGTTTAGGGTTTAGGGTCTGGGGTTTGGGGGGTCAGGGTCAGGGTTGAGGGTTTACGGCTTGGGGTGGAGGGTTTGGGCGAGTGGAGTGTAAGGGTTCGTTCTACTATACTTTTATGGGGTTGTATATGGTTTCTAGAGGGTTTTTTTGTAGTGAACAAAGTTTTAGTGTCTAGAACACAGGGTTCAGGTTTGCAAGAGTACTAGGAAGCTTTAGGCGGCTTTTCTCAACGCTACCCATTAAAAAGGGTGCGGGGTGAAGGAATGTAACCTAATCCAGGCGCCTGAGCAGATTCTAGTAGCAAATTTGTATATGGGCCTCTATCTTGTAAAGGGTAAGGGGAGTATCAATAGTAACTACTAAGCTTTCACATCTTTGGAGTACAATCCATCTGCAAAGCTTCGCATTTCTGGGAGGGGTCCTTCAATCATGGGATGTCGGAATCTTCGAGACAGCTCACCCTAGCCTGAGCCCTAAATTCCTCCGCTCTACAGCCTAAGCCCGGACTCCCATGCAGATGAGATACGCAGGTTCCCCGCGCCGAACTTCTTCTGCGGATGCCCCTGACCACAAGGGGCGAATCGTTCAACCCTGAAACTTCTTCAGGATTCAGGGCTTGAAACCTAACTACTCTAAGCTTGATTGATCTACAACACTGGGCCCAGGGACCCCATCTTCTCCTCAGTAACCTGAACTCACCTCCTTACCCAGAAGCTTCAAGAATGTGTGCACCCTTATATTCTCTACAGAAGTATGAACACTGAGCAAGCTGTATACCGTACACCCACAATTACAGTCCTTCTGATATTCATACACTCGGACTACGTGCAACAAGGTCGGTGTACCTTAAGTTGCACAAAGGAAACCGATAGGGTTACAACTGCAAGGTTTAAGCTACTTCAATGACTACGCCGCAAACTGTAGAAAGGATCCCAAGCAGGTTCACAAGGTCAAGATCGCCTAAGGGATTATCCCTAAACTTTAAACCTGCACAGAAGTTCTAGGCTGATAAGGTGTAAAACCTCAGTTCAAAGCCTTTTTGGTTTTTCTGGTTACATAGGGGGGAGGGGGGTTTGCCAGACTGAGACTCAGAATTTCAGAACACTTTGACAAGCGCTGTGACCCGACCCTTTAGGGGTTCAGGGCTTGGTGTTCACGGTTCTGGTTTAAGGTGCAGGGCTCATTGTTGACAGCTTCAGGGTTGCGGACATTCGTCGCGGCGCTCAGGTGCAGGCATTCGCTTAAACGGAGGAGAGTTTTCCGACTAAGCAATCCGCAACATTGACACCAGCAGGCCATACTCCTCATAGAGCTCAGCCCATTATGAAACAGCTCCCCTTAATCCTCGGAAAGCCCCGTCTGTATCGAATCTCAGAACCGCTAACTGAAGTTTGGCTCCTATAGCTATGCAGCCGAGGAAGCCCTAGAATCCGAAACTCTGAGCCCTTGAACCCTCGCGCCCTAATACAGGGGCCTTAATGGTTAGAAAAGGGTGTTGCGGCCGATTAGACTATAAGTATGGCTATGGAGCCCCCCAGAATAGTATCGGTATTGATGCCAAGCCACCTCTGCAGCAAAGAGCTTGGCCAACTGGTTGAAGCGGAAGGAGTCGCCTGGCTCACTCTCAACGGGCGAGACATCTGAAAGGCGGGGTAGCAACCAGGTTGAACATTTGGATTTGGGGCTGGGGTTCAGGGTTTATAGTAGTAGCCAGAAAGTTGGACCATCAGTATCCTCATGCCCTTAAGGTAAACTATAAGGGATCCTAGCACTAATCCTCCTAAAACCATGTTCCAACTTTCTGGGCCCTTCTGCCTAGATGATGGCTGCAAGACGGGTATGCCTGCAGAATCCGTCACGTCGGATTTAGGGTTTCGGGTGGAGTCTCGAGTTTCCCCAAGATACCTACACCCGACTGTTCAATTGACCATATCGGGTAGGATGATGAAGTAGTATAGTACAGTAGTAGCAGTAGTTCCAGTAGCAGAAGCAGCCGCAGCAGGAGTAGGAACAGAAACAGGAGCAGGACTAGTAGTAGTAGTAGTAGTAGTAGTAGTAGTAGCAGCAGTAGTAGTCGTAGTAGCAGCAGTAGTACCAGCAGTAGTAGCAGTAGTAGTAGTCGTAGTAGTAGCAGTAGTAGTAGTAGTAGCAGCAGTAGTAGAAGTAGAAGCAATAGCAGTAGCAGCAGCAGCAGCTGCAGCAGTAATAGCTGCCGCTCTAGTACTGACGAATCGTTCTCCGTGGAGTCCAAACACCTGTGTGCCCAAACCCTGACCTAGGCCCTGGAGAAAGAATGTCCGCAACTTAATCCTTACAGCCCGGAACCACATACGGCACTAAACCTTCAGAGCTGCAAAAACCCTATGATCCCCCCAACCGCCCGAGACACCCCAAAAACGACGGACCTCCTCCTTCCACAGAAGCCCAGCCCTTCATTCCAACAAAAGCTCAAAAAAAACCCAAAGGCCTGGCGATGCCTTTGAAAGCACGACGAAGGCTCCTCTGTGGCTCCCCCACCAGTCCTGGCCCTGACCCGCCTGCCTTTTCCGAACTCAAGGCCTTACCAGAAATCCTTATACGTCTGTTTTACACCCTTCCCCCTCCCCCCGTCTAAAAACAAAACCAACAAGATCGGCCGAGAGAACTCTGACGGTTCTTGGCGTCTTCTGCCTCGATCGCCATGACCTCACCTGAGAGGATTGCCGGGTGGGGGACCCATGTTCGAAACAAGCGAAGTTGCCTGTGTTTCTGAACCTGTCTGTTCGTGCGTGCTTTTGACCGGCGCTGAACACTTCAAGCTCAAAATACTTGCGAAATCCGAGTATGGTGGCATTCTGAATTTGTGATTTTTGGGGTCCTCTCTGTGTCTGTAATAATTCAAAAACGCGAAACAGCCCACCCAAGCTATGTCACGTGTATCATCACAAGCCCTAAGCCGCAGACCACTAAATTCAAACCCACACGTTGAGCCATTGTTTCATCAGCTTCTCTAGAGGCATGGGCCCGCGAATCATGGCTCATGTACCAAGCTGAAGGTAGGGTATGGAGCCAGCATTGCAGTGCAGCGTCTAAGGTTTCACAGAGTTAGTTGTTGGGGGTTAAGGGTTTTCGGAATATGGACTTATGGAGATAGTAAGAGATCCAAGGATTCTAAAGACTATACCTACGCCACTACGTCCGAAACCTTCAAAGGTACACCTTCGTAGCGTACCACATCTCCCCAGACTTGATGAACAGGAACAGGCCTGCAAGATTCAACTTTGGGGCAAAGTGTACCATCATCACGGATATTCTGGAACAATCAGATGGAACTTGCAATCGTATATTTGTATATGTACATGCATACTGTACTATACTATACTATACTATACATCCATGCATCCGTCCATCCATCCATGCACGTATGCATGTAGGCATGCATGTATACATACATGCATATGTACCTGTGTACATGCATACCTACGTACATACATACATACGCACCTACATACACACCTACATACATACATGCCTACATACATACATACATACAGACAGACAGAGATCGATTCGGTGTTTATGCATTTATCCGACACTATTATGAATCCTTCTTTGCACCCATCAAATACTCCGCTTTTTTGTGGGGCTTAAAGGGCTGCACCACTAGTTGTGAAGTCGTCTCCTGTATGGAATATCTGCAGCAACCTTATTAACGCAAACCCTTCTACAGCCGACAAGGCAAGCCTACGAAGGCACACCAGGTCCCTTATCAGAATCCGTCGAATCCTTTTGAAATCCCAGTTGCTGTCCATAACCCCCGCACCTTCTTGCGCAGACCCTCAGCCCACAACTTGACACTTGAACCCTGTGACTCCCATCGGCCCGAGAGGAGCAACGATGCTACCGCTTACAGACGTCGAAAGCCAAAGTTGGAATTCTTGACTCGGTGGGGCTTTTAAAGCTTTTGAAACATATTAGTAAATAAGATCCTCTTAAGCCCAATAAGGGAAAATATACATTGTCCCAAAGCCCTACCTAGTTGAACTGGAAACGCCAACTTGCAAACCCTATAACTCATTTTTGAGTCTTTGAGAGCAATGGAACCGGTTCTAACACATAGTGGCAAACCAATACCGGGTCCGCGACGGTCCAAGGAGGATTCGGTAAACAGCGGGGAGGTAAAGAAGGATCCAAAGCCTCAAAAAGTGGGAATGCTGTTTAGTAATATAGGGGCCTTAATAATTGGAATAGGGTTCTGGGGCCCTTATGCTAGACTTAAAACAAGGGCCCCCAAAAAATAGTATTGGTAATTATTTGGCCCGGATATTATAGATCCCTTATAGAACCCGTTAAGGATCCCTTTAAAGGAACCCTATAATAGTGGGAATGCTGTTTGGTATACTTGCGGTTCCAGGGTTTATAGGGTGATAGGTGCACGTTTTAAACTGATTCAATACTTGAGGTTGGCATCAACTACTTCTCCGGGAAGAGTCCTTGCTAAACAAGCGCCCGAACAACGAGGCCGAGGCTTCTGTACTACAGAACTCCGTTGACGATTCATGGCATTGTGTTGGGCCATTGTTTGAAGTGTTGTCAGTCGTATTCCGGGGATAGTAATTTCAGGATTTGTGTGCTTGGACAGAAGTGTGATACTTCTTATTGGGATGCAGACAGTACGATTTCCGCCTATTCCGGGCGTTTCCTTCGGGTGATAGGACTCCTTAACGAAGGATCGTCGCTGAGTCAGGAATATCCCTCAACAGTCGCCCTGACACAGCAACACAACAAGCGACTCGAGTCTCTGGTGATTTGGGAGTTAAACGGTAGATGCAAGAAGCAGCTATGCTTGATTTCAGACTCTGCAACATTTCAGCCACACAGAAATTGGCGTCCTGTTTACTGACTTAAGTCAAAGCTCTATGCACGAACCCCCATGGAGAGAACCTCAAACCCTGAACTTCAATCTGACCCTACTTGGGGTGTCAGGAGCCCTCATCTAACACAACTGAACGAATTTATACAACAGTGTTCCTTATCGAGGGATCCTTTTCTAAGTGAGCTCGGAACTCTCTGGGACTTGCCCAAACACTGCATTGAAGCACTGTTGATGGTTGCCTTGCTTTCTTTTTCTAGGGTTGTACTTATAGAACCTCGATCTGAATTTCAAGCTCTAATGTTTGGGCCTTAATGTTTAGAATAGGGTTTTGGGGGTTCCTTATTATAACTATCGTATACAATGCCCCGAAACCCTATTCTAATTATTCAGGCCCCTATAGTAGGTAAGCCGGAGCTCTGCTGTCAGAGGCCCAGGCGTCTCAAGGAATCGCAGAGCGACGCGGGTGAGACATCGAAGTAGTACCTTGGCTACGATTTTCCGTTCTTTCACGGATCAGAGCATTTGCGTTTGGGTCTTTACAGTTCAGAATGTCCCTAAACCCTAAACCCCAAACCCATATATCATAAACCCTAAACCAGAATGCTGGCTGTAGCGAGGGTTAGCGGGTATATAGATATGGTATAGGCTTCCGGTCCAGAGTTTGGTCAGTACAATCGCCTCCTCATCTTGAGGTTAAATCTTGCTTTGACCAACCCAGCCGAAGGGTTTTCGGGTTCAGGGGTTTAGGGGTTTAGGGTTTGGGGTTTTGGATTTAGGGTTGAGAGATTGGGGGTTGGGGTTGAAGGCTTTCCTGCCCATGTGAAGGGGGTCGGAACGATTATTGCTAGAAGGCCTGCAGAGCGAATTGAAATGTGCATCCCTTTCCTCATCTTCTTAAGCTGAATGCTGCTCCATGGGACGAATGTGATCTAATCCATACTGGCCGATCCGGCACTAGACTGACCGGCCAGCATACAACTTCCATCATATTGGGCTTGAAGGTCCAGGGCTTTGCGTTATGAGAGTTGGATTTGGGTTCCCCCATTTCAACATGGGATGTAGGTAGGTTCACAGTTGGAGGACACCTGCTAGGATGTGTGATCTAAGCAGGGGTGGCCTTTGTTCTTGCTGGGTTGAAGCACCGGAGCTTGCGTGAACTCCCGCAAATCCTAAGCAAAAGCCGCAGCAGCTGAAGTTTCAAGCCTTAGTCCTGACCTTTTCAACACCCTCGGACTGAAGGTAGGTAATTAATTACTTTGCAAGCCAGTGCCTCGCGGCATCTATCAAGCACAGTCTTGTTTCTTGTCCTAGATGTCTCTCACGGGGAGCGGGTTTAGGGTTAGAGGGTAGGAGATATGGAGTGTAGTAAGGCTTACCCAGTCTGCCCAAAACCCTCAGCGCTGAAAGCCGGGAGATTACAAAAAACACCTAAACGTGCGTTTCAGGATTGAGCAGTCTACGCTGGTCGAGTATGCAAAAGCGACCGGTGCTAATTGCCGCTGAAGTGGTGCGATACAACCACAACAAGGGAAATATGATCCGGCCTTCCAGGTGGGTTCAGGATGCACTTTGGTCTATACAAGTTGATCGGAAATGCGTCGAACCCCTAGGCTTCAGTAAAGCCAGTCGGACCCCTCTATCCCGAATTCACAATGCTATATCCCATATAAATCTGAAACGCTGCAATGGTATGCCATGGTGCGTCGTCTCTTGCTCCCTCGTGAACGCATTAAGACCTGCAGAGTGGATCTCCGCAAGCCTAACTTTACTGCAAGCCTGGCAACCAGAACCTCCCAACCCTATTGGTCGCGGTAGCTGTTTTGGCGGTGATCTTATGGACGTTGTCATCCCGAGCGGAGAATCGAACTGCACGGTGCGCTCGCACTTTCCCTACGCAAGGAATCCTAAGAATTACCAATGCTCTTCCTTAGGGTTGCTTGTTAGAGCTCAACTAGAAAGGAGCCCAAAACCCTATTCATTCAAAATAGTGTCTAGACCCCAGAGTAACCTAGGAATGAAAAAGGTGCCCTTCTTGGTTTAAAAGGGGCTTATAAGGGAACCTGAACCCCTAAAAAAAAGGAATAAGGGCCTACTCTAGGTCCTAGTTATGATTATTATAAGTGCAAGGAAGGAAGCCTCAGCAACCAAGTGACAGGATCCACCGTTCTTCGCTGTGGCACCCAGGCGTCTTCCGCGTCAATGGGACCATACGAGACTTCAGCCAGCCGCAAAAGCTCTTGGGCAAACCATTGATTCGTGCTGCACATACTTATTCGCAAAACTCCCTAGTGGTGCTTAGTAGGGAATGGGGGAATGGATCCCTTTGGTAGTCCATATATAATCCGCAATAATAGACCCCAAAATCCATTCCCCCATTCCCTGCTACGCACCAGGGAGAAAATGGCGCGCAAGTCTCCCGTGAGGTTCTGGCGGTGTCACAGCGCCTCCAACTCCAGAGCAAGGCCGGCAAAGGAGGGCAACACCCAGAGACTCCAATATCCCTTAATTAAGGAATATACCTTCAATTATACTAGGAGCCCGGATCCCTAATATAATTTAAGGTTTGTTCCTTAATAAAGGGATATTGGAGTCTCTAAACACCGAGTAGCCAGGCAAATGGGCGGTTTTATATCCAGCCCAAAATTCTCAGACCCTCATGGGGCTTCCGGCGTTGCGGTTTAAGCGTCACTGCTTTGGGCCTATCGGATGTTGAACTTGGAACGATGCTCCGTGTCGAGGAAGACTTATGGATTTTACGACCGCGGGAATACCGCTGCGAAGGCTACAGCTTTACGATGACGGGTTGCAGTTCCAGATCTGCATCACAATGCATGGCATACAGAGTTGGGGGCCATACGAACTCATTCGGCCTTTTTTACGTATGAGACTGTTAACTTGTATGAACTCCGATGATCCCAGGTACTTGCAGCCTTCCAAAACCCCAGTTGGCAGCAAACACAGGCAGCAGAACCAGTCTTGGCAGTCTATTGTGACGATCTTCACTGACCCTCTGCAGCCGTCTTTCGGGTAGGAAGCAGAGAAGCCTATCCTGGTAGGAAACGCAGAAGTATGTTAGGACGAATCGCAAGACAGCGACATTGACAATACCCCCAACAATGGCCCAACAACATCATTCTGTCAGTTCGCTTCGTGGCACCGCCTTTAGCATGATCAGTCAGTATCACTATTATGATTAAACCCTAAACCCTCCAGCGGCATCCTCATCACCATCCTCATCATCGACATCGTCGGCAGTAGCTTGCATGCATCTACGTAGAGGCTACCGCCCCTGCTGGTTTTTCGTGCATCTACTGTATCTTGTGCTGGCAGTGCCCCTATCACCCCCTTTGGGCCGATGATTACTGCGAGAAGCTGCTAAGTCTCCAACTGCCACCTTTGTCCGACAGGAAGAGGCGAAAGGAATTCCTCAGCAACGCCGCTTCGACTTGAGCACAACGTGAGACCTTGCCTCGGAGCCTACACAGGCCATTGGTTTATAGTTTAGCAGCAACCGGGAGCGCCATGACATGAGACCTTTCAAGAAATCGGATGCAACCTACACGACAGACTACAACACAAGCAGAAAAGCCACACCTGGCAACAAATGGAAGCTTGTTGAAACAACCTTGTCACCGCCTGCTGAAAAGTCATAAGATGTCATGAGACACAACTCCAAAAAATCGTCAGGCTTCAAAAGGCCTTATGGGGCCCAAAACGCCTCAACATCTGCCTCCCTTTGAGCCTTGCTCAACCCTTTCCAGCCATTCTCTACACAAGCTTGGGCATATACAGTCATATACACCCTAAGCCCAAAACCCTAAACCCTAAGCCCTAAATCCTAAAGCCTAAACCCAAACCCTAAACCCTAAGCCCTAAACCCAAACCCAAAACCCTGAAGCCCAAAGCACGACGTAGACTTAACCAGAACTCCGGGTCCTCGCACTGTAACTCTCAAGAGCTTGGCCCGAGTAATTAGCCTGGCGCTTTAGGACTTTAGGGGATATAAGAAGTGTGCGTGCATCTTCCGATACACACATGGTTGATGTATGTGCGTGTATGTATGTATGCATGTATGCAGTATGCAGCCTGTAAGCAGTTTTAACTAACTTCCATTCCAACAGGAAGAAGCTACGAGACCCAACGCCCTGTGTCTTCAGTGTTACTCTCTTCTAAACCCCTAAACGCCAACCCCCTAAACCCCTAAACACTAAACCCCAAGCCCCTAAACCCCTAAACCCCTAAATCCTAAACCCCAAATTCCAAAACAGGGATCCTTGCAACTCCAAGAGGCTCCTCCGGGTAGTCTTTCGTTCCCAAGAAGAGCATGTGCTCACCTTCACCCGAGACTTTGGGGGTTTGGGTTTCGGGTTCAGGGGTTTAGGGGTTTAGCGGGTTTGGGTTTAGGGTTCAGTGGTTTAGGGTTGAAGGGTTTGGGGTTTAGGGTTACAAGTACCTTCTTCTCGGGTCAAGACTTGGGGTTGCGCTGTCTGTGTATGTATGTATCTAGGGATTTAGGGTAAACTAAATCCCAAGCACCCAGCTTCTCCTACATAGTCCTTGTCAGCTTGGAGCTTCACGCTGGGAGTTCTCTTTGATGACTCATTTACAGCAGATTCGGGGTGTTTGTAGAAGGCATCACCTCCAGCTGCACACGGTGGGTATGCCCATGACAGCAAGAGTACCTTCAATGAAGACAAAAGCTACAAGAACAAGTCGTGCTTACACTGGTGGGACGGGAACCAAACCAATTTAAACCAATAATTGCTTGCGGAGCGAACATCCTTAATCACCATATCTAAACATAGAGGAACCCTCAACCGACCCCGGAACCCGGCACCCTCGTTCTTGAGAAGCCCTCATATATATATATATATATATACATACCAGTGACAACTCTAACCCAAACATTTCTGAGGTTCCCGGCAGAGATGTGCAAGGCCCGGCAAATCGGGCGGATCCAGGTAAAAGCCTGCCTGGCAATGACTTTTGCACAGGAGGTCTTTGTATACGCCCGAAGTCGAGTCCAGCTATTCAGGCCCCCACCTTGAGCCCTCAGGCTTGTCAACGGCTTTGAGGTTTGGGTGCTTTGTTAAGAGCATGTGCCGAATCCAAAGGTCGGCGTGAGTAAGGCATCACATCACGCAATGTAGAGGCCTTCATAATTAGAATAGGGTTTGAGTCAATAATTATCATAAGGAACACCCAAAACAGCATTTATTCATTAAGGCCCCTATACTGTGCCCTTGAAAGCAAGCTGGAACCCTCCGAAAGCTCCGACTCCAGTGCAAAAAGCCCTTGTAGATCAGTTATTCAAGGCCTGAACTCCAAACTTTGCACCCTAAACACTCGACCTCCAACCCTTAACAGCCTTAACGCACAAGGAAATCAACACGAAGCCGCAACCCTGCGAAACCGCAACAACCTTGAACCATGACGAACAAGACCTGAAACACCTGAACGACCCAGCAGCCACAGTTTTTGGGGATGCTTCCGGCTGAGCATTTTGAATTTACTGGAACCGTACTACACAGAAATATTGTGAGAAAGCACTCCACCTAGATCTGAAACAGGATTTAGAGTTTAAGTATACGGTTTAGCCAAATAGCCCACTAGGATGCATCTGGGATTCCCGGTTTGGGTTCTTGCAACGCTCTTGCCGGTGCGGCATGCACAGATAGCGCCGCAGCAGAGGCTGTGGCCTTCAAGTTGCGAGAGCAGGATGGTGTGGCTTTGGCGCATGCGGGAGTTTGGGTAAGAGTCTATGTACCCCTAAACCCTAAAGCTTACAAACCCTAAACCCTACAAACTCTATATTACAGGTTGGGCGATACCCCAAACTCCTCCAGCTCCATACCCCGTGATGCCCTAAAGCAAAGCTCTACGGTCCTAGAGCCTGGGGGCTTCGGGTGTAGTGTGTGGTTAGGGTTTAGGGCAGGATGTTTGGGAAGTCGGGTTGGATCTGCACGATCACATAGTATGACAACGCACAAACATGCACACAGGTCAGCGCTTGCCGGATCAGAGTTTGGTGTGACCGACCTGTATGTAGTTGATACAGCTGTTCTGCTGCAGCTTCAGCAAAGATTAGTATGTAGATAGTTCTTTCTCCGCCTGTGCAAACTCATGCTCATGAACTGACACACACAAATATTCTCTCTCTCTCTCTCTCTGTCTCTCTCTGTCTCGCTCTCTCTTTACGTGGCTCGCTCTCTGCCTCTCTCTCTCTCTCTGCCTCTCTGTCTCTCTGTCTCTTTGTCTCTCTCTCGCTCGCTCTTGCTCACAGATAGCCAACTAGGATTGCCACCGCGTGTCCAACTATATAGCCCCCTCAAGGTTCCTAGGGTTAGACTTGCAAATCGCACCAAAACAGTAGCCGAAAGAAAACAGCGTGTCGGACAAGAAAGCTCAAGGTTGCTAGATTGATTGAGACTTACAAATCGCTCCAAAAATCCAATGCGAAGCAACCGTCGTGGCCAACTATTAAGCATTAAATAATAATGATCATCTTCATCACAATACCAACAAGAGTATAAACAAAATGTGGGCCGAGCTGTGCCTTTTGGCTGCGCGCGGTTTTCTGTGTTGCTTGTTTGAACGCGCGCAGGTTCAAACTGCCAGCCGCGGAAGATGTCATGCAGAGAGGGCTGTGTGGCTTTGTCGAGCTGAGAGTCATCCACATCGTCGTCGCTGCACATCGTGGGATGGGTTGTAAGGTGGCTCCATGTTGAAATCCCATCTGAAGCCGTCGAACCAGGCATGAGATTGCAACATATCCAAGCCACCAGGACGCATCGGCAAGCGCTGTGCTGGATCCTGAGTGCACAGTGCCAGAATGAGATCCCGGCATGCGGTCGACATCAACGGGGGAAAAAGCACCGGCTGAACGCCCTTCAGCACTCTGGCATAAATCACCACCTCGGGCTCATCCGTGCCAAAACACGGATGTCCAGCCATAAGCTCGAAGATCAAAATTCCGAGCGCCCACCAGTCAACCGCATGACTGTGTCCGCTTTTGCTGATAATCTCCGGCGCCAAATAGCCCAAAGAACCGCAGAATGTGTAAGTCTTCTCCGCGACCTCAACATGCTTGGCAAAGCCCAGGTCACACACTTTCAAGAACCCATGTTCGTCAAGCACTAGATTCTCCGGTTTCAGGTCTCTGTAGACGATGCCCTTCTCGTGCAAATACTGGAGTGCACAGACCACGCTCGCCGCATAGAAGCTTGCATGTTTCTGGCTGCAGAAAAACTCTTTGTGCCGCTGATAAACCATCCACAAATCGCAAACGCCAGGCTCCATTACGAAGTGGATGGCCTCCTCGTGCAGATATGTCCCGAACAAGCGGATGAAGAACGGTGAGTGCAATGTCAGATGGATGTCCCTTTCTCGCATGATTTTGGCCTTCTTCTTTGGCTTCAGTTGGCTCAGATCGATGCGCTTAACTGCGTAAGTCGGGCCGGCTTGGTGCTGCATGAGCGAAACGATACCCCAGCTGCCAGTTCCAATCCGGCTGATTTCTCTGAAGCTTTGAGCATTAAGACTTTGCTCGGTGAGACTGGGGCGTGTGCGCACAGGAGACAGTGCAGCATGGCGGTCCGGTCCGATGGTGTCCGGATGGTTGCTGGCGTTCCCAGCGCCACCTACGGCGTCACAGCACTCCTGGTCCACATGCACGTCCTTCTGGACAGCCAGGTCGCCTATGTCCTCGAGGTTGGCCGGCTCTTCTGCAGCCCCTTGTTCGGGAACTGCAGCATTGAACCAAAAAGCAGAGAAAGTGGCCAAGGAACCGAGGATCACACACGATAAAGTTGGGTCCAGCGAAGCGCTGGCCAGTGCCAACGAAGTGCTAGGGGTGCCACCCAAGGCACCAGCCAAAGCGGAGCTGCATGACAAAAATGTCAAGTTGGAAACCCAATGCCATGCATATGTCTTTGGCTCAGACATGGCTTGGGAGCTCCTACGTCTGAATCCCAACAACACTGGCTCCCGCCAGGTACCTACTATATAGGGCACTAGAGCCCCTAGGGCCCCATGCCTGGGAAGGAAGGCTTGTTTCTCATGTCTATGTATGCTACTACTATACTGAACTCAGACCCCTAGCAAAAATAATACTTTAAGCTGTTTCTGCGGGATGATAGAAACCAAAGATTAACAATCGTTTGAAAGTACCCCTGAGAATATGTACTTTAGACGTGCAGGGAGTCTGCTCAATCCCAGAGAAGGCTTGGCAAGCTTCAGCTCTGAGCCGCAGACCGTCAACAAGCCTTGCGATTCTTTGCAGGGCCCGATCCCTGAACCCCGAACCTCCACAATCCCAAACCCCACTCCTTTAGACGTTAATTCTGACATCCTGAATCTTGAAACCTAGTTCCAGGCCCCGAGTCCCAAACCCTAAAGACCCAACTCCCCAAACCCTAAACTAGGTGGGGCTTTTACAGCTTTTGAAAAATATTCGTAAATAAGATCCTCTTAAGCCCAATAAGGGAAAATATAAAATCTCCCGAAGCCCTACCTAGTAAACTGCTCAGGTAACCATTGACAGTGCCGAGCAGCCGTCGCGTCGCTGACGAGGAGGACGCGGAGCCCGTTAGCTAAGGAGAGCTGGCCAAAGAGCAAGGCTCGTTGATCGGCTTTGGACTACACCGTCAAGGGATCCCTTAAGGTATCCTTTAGAGTTTAGAGGTGTTTTTTTGTAAGGCTTCCTATAAGGGTTTATAGTGGTTTATAGTGGGTTAGGGGTTAGGGCTCTTTGCTAGCTGGAAGCCGCGAGCAAAATCGAAACACCTACACCTCGAAGTAAGTATAGTGTCCGTTGCAGCTCCTTGTTTTCTATTTTTGAACAGTTGAGCAATTTTACGTAGTCGGATCCTCACAAAGCAAGAACTACAATGGCGACTGTAATGCTTGAACTTGCAATTGCCTGAGATCTGGCAAACCATAGCCGGCTCGACCGCCCGATATTGTCGCTGATCGGTCCTTGTGCCATGGAGTCTGGTCTTCAGGTACTTTCGGGGGCTTAGGTAGGGCTTGGAGCTTCTCGGCAGGTTTGGGTTCACAAAGTTCAGGAAGCCTTGGCGATCGACAGGGGCCCCGCGGTTCATACATCTCCCACTGTAGTATAGGGGCTTGAACAATAGTTAGAATAAGGTTTTGCGTGTGTGCGGCCGGCCGGTTTAAATTCTACCTGAACCCACCCGAAACCCACCTTTGAAAGGACATCGACAAGGACATCATAATGAGGAAACCGAAACATGTAGGTTTCTTATAGGGTCCAAGTATCTGTTCACCATGCGATTTTCTGCCGTGCCTCCGCGACTAATCGCGGAAAGCTATGTTTTTTGGTGGATGCTGAGAGTACCTCGGCACGACTTGCTACTGTTCCGAGCATTGTGGTAGAGCAACTGCTCCATCTCAGCCAATGCTGAATATGCCCGGAACCCTTGCGGGCGAGGCTCCGGACTGCAACTTTGTGAAGCAATGAACTGCAGCTTTCGAACGTGCATGCTTGCAGTAGGTCCATATATCTCTTTGCACTATGCATTTATCTATGGAGAGCGGCAGACAGAGAGAGTGAGAGAGAGAGAGAGAGAGCGAGCTATGTGCATACCTGTACATCTGCGAATACATCTGTCTGTGTAATATATATGTATATATATATACTTATACATATGTATGTATGTACGTATGTATGCATGTATGTATGCATGTATGTATGTATGTGTGTAATTATGTCTGTCTGTAGGTATGTGTTGTTGTAAACGATAATGAAATGAACTGTATCACGTAGCAGAAAGAATCTATGGAAATGCCCGCGTCTGGACCAGAAGCCTCAAACCTGGCGCCGGAGTCCCTCGCAAGGATCACTGCAACTTGGGAGTTTCCGAAAATGAGGGGTACCTTATTTGGGGGTCCTTATAATAAGGATCCTACTGTTTAGGGTACTAGATTAGGGCCCCCTATTTTCGGAAACCCCCACTTAGCGGGGTCAAGATCCTTTAAACGGAGCCACACTGCCTACAGTCTCCATGGTAGTTCCTTTTTGGGTTACTCTATGGGGTCCTAAATATAACATTACAAAGATGGTTGAACCAGAAAAGGGGACTGCACTGGATACCCTAGGTAGTATGAGTATGGGTTCCTTCAGAAGGTGCTCAAGATACCACTACTCGTATGATGTGGGCATGTTGACCTTTACACGTCAGATTGAGCACTCAGCCCTCAACCCCGGCATTGCAAACCCTAGGCTAATTATGGCTATTTTACCTCCGGTCGTTTAGTTTTTCTCTTTACCAAGCACCCAGACCTTCCAATATCATTTACCAAGGAATTCAGCTTGAATTACAGTGGCGTCACTATCTGAGCTCATGCATATTCCTTATTATCTGGGAACCCGAGTGTCCCAGAGCCCATGGAGTGCTAAGACTTTTCCTCATGTGTCCTCTACACAGAGTAGAAAGTCAAGGGTTGCACCTAGGATCTATAAGTTTATAGGCCTCATTTTGGGGTTAGGGCTTAGGGTGCAGAGTATGACCGGAACCGTCAATCCTTAGACCATCGCCCCCAGGCAGCTCAGCTTAGGGCGGGCTCTTTCGAATGTCACCTCGGCACCCGAGAGGGTTTGAAGATGGTCTGAGTTAGGGTGTTCCGACATATACGGTTTAGCTATTCGGGGTTCGAGGATCGGATGGTCTGGGGGCTAAGCTTCTCGGGTTTCGTAGCTCTTGAGGCTTTTCCTCCCAAACCCTTGTAACCGATATGTGTTGTGGTGTTCTAGGCCTTCAGCATACCATGCAGCCCGAAGGGGATGCACTACATCCGTAGAGGCGCCATAGCAGAAGTTGTTTGCTAATGCTGCTGCAAGGTTCCAAAGCATGAGATGGAAGGACACGAACAAGAGAAGTTGCATAAGCACGTCTAACCCGAGAAATTGGAAACCCTGACATGTTAATAGTGGATGGTCGGATTATGATAATGCAATAACCTAAACCCCAAACCCTAAACCCCTAAAGCCCTGAACCCCTAAACCCTACTCTATGGACCCCTAAACCCAAATCCCAACTCAGTGAGCTCACTGAGCTTTGAAACCTTCGGAGACCAATCAGAAGCCCATTCAGGAACCTACAGAGGGAGTACTTTAGGGCCAAAGCGTAGGCCCTATGAGTACATGGACCTTTAAACTCTAAACCCTAAAGCCCTTCTAGAACTCCTATGTAACTAGGAGCCCTTAAGGGAGCCCCTGGGGGATCCCTATAACAGAGGGGCCTGAATAATTGGAATAGGGTTTTGGGGCCCAGTATACTATGATTATTACAACAAGGAACCCCCAAAAATAGTATAGGTAACTATTAAGGCCCCTATATTACATGGACCCTTATGCAGGGTTTTGAACCCCGCGAAGTCATGACCACGCGGCCCTGGAAAATCGCTGCCGTGGCCGCGGAGGCGGGAAGCGAACGAAGCTGCTCCTTCTGGGGCTTCAGAACGGTTCAGGCTCAGGGTTTAGTAATTTAGGGCTTAGGATGGTTTAGGGTTTAGGGTTATCAAGGTCCGAAAGATAGGATCCGAGATTCATGCCCGAACACGCACAGTCGTCCTGAGCACCTTGGCATCTGGCATCGAGCCATATGTTGTGAGGCGCGGGACAGACATATCTAATGAAGCGTCAACAAACCTGTTTGGGGCCTGAACCTTGCAAATTTCCCGCCCCTGTTCGGGGTGCCAGCTCATACACCCCTGTTCGGGGTTCTCTGTGCGAGCCCTGCAAATTTCCCACCCCACCCCTGTTCTTCGGGGTGCCGGTGCCATCTCATACACCCCTGTTCGGGGTCCGAATTTCCCACCCTTGTTCGGCCATCTCATGTGCGAGGGCCTGAGCCCTGCAAATTTTTCCACCCCTGTTCGGGGTGCTATCTCATGCACCCCTGTTCGGGGTTCTCTGCGCGGCGGCCTGAGCCTTGCAAATTTCCGTATTGTGTGGCCGACACGTTTGCCCTTTCAACTAAGCGTCGGCCGGGATCTGCTTCCCTAATCCTCTATTTCCCTACATAACTACCAACAGTTGCAGATCGCCTGAAATTCTATACCGAAAGAACTAATTGTTTGGGTCGTTTGGTCCTTTGGACACTAAACCCCTCAAATACACAGCCAAAGCCCCGCAGCGTACTTACAAGACGTTTATGAAAACTATACCCCAAGCCACCTTAAAGGAGCCGTATAGAACCAGTAGAACTTTGAGCCCCCATAAAGGAACAACCCTAAAACCCCTTACAGTAACCGTTTGAAACCGGATTAAGGACAATTAGTCCTTGCATTTCCCTTTCCATTACTCTTAAGGTTTGAGGCTATTGGGCTTCCAACTTTCGGGCTTCGACTGTAAAGGAACCCTTACATCGTTGAAACCCGCATCCCGAAGACTCTAACCCCCAAACTTTAAACCCTGAGCTTGGGGACTTCAAAATTCCGAGGAATGATTTACATTGCAAGGTCCCGAAACTGTCTGGATTCGGTGCAGGGCTTGCAAGGGTTTAAGACTCAGGGCTTTGGGAGGGCTCTTCGGTGGATCCAGGATGTAGGGTTGGGTTTATTCACTATGTCGGGTCTACGGCGAATGAATGCGACGAACCTGAAGGACGCCCTGTGCCAGGGCCCCTCATGGATCAACATTCCACCCCTCCACAAAGCTCGCTCTGTCTACAATCATTTCAGTTCAGAGCTCCCGTCAAGCCAAGCCTCACGAAGCCCTCAATCACATTTCAACGGACTGAAGACCCCATGTGCGGAACATCTGCAACTCCAGACTCCCAACACCAAGATCACCAAAACCATAGACACCGGCAGCCTCAACCCCAGACTCCCTCAAATTCCCACGCTGCACGCATTGGCCCCTTGCATCACAGCAGCCCCGACTTGATGCACATGCTCTAGATTTCCGCGACATGCCCTGCAGTCTCGAAGCGAGTGATTGGCTCGCAACCGCTGAATGCGATGCTAGGAGTGCTCCTGCGGCCAACGGGCCCTTCAGGGCAGCCGGCCACCAGGAGGAATCTTCCTAAACTTTGAATCTTAAGTAAATCGGTGCTCTGAGCCCTCGCTCAGCGC
>BGNK01000511.1:138337-238870 GCA_003297005.1 Symbiodinium sp. clade A Y106
AGCCTGCACCGGGGCGGCGGTCACGCACTGCGCACGTTTTTGGCGGAAAGCGGCCCCGCCTCGGCGACGGAGACCTCCCGCTCGACTTTGCCATCCATGACGAGCCAGGCCGTCTTGCCGCTGGCGCCGAGCTGCACCCCGCGGCCCTTCTGCTTGTCCTGCTCGTAGAAGCCCACCTCCACGTTCCCGCTCTTGTACGTGTACGTTCCCGTGCCGTGCCTCTTGTCGTTCTTCAACTCTCCGACGAAGACCGCGCCGTCCGCATACGTGTACGTTCCCTTCCCGTTCATCTTGCCGTCCTTGTACTCTCCGACGTAGACCGCGCCGTCCGCATACGTGAAAGTTCCAGTGCCGTTCCTCTTGCCATCCTTCCAGTCTCCCTCGTAGACGGCGCCTTGCGGCCACGTGCACCGCGCCCGGCCCTGGACTTTGCCCTCGCCGTTGAGGGGCAGCTCCTCGTCTCCTCCGATGGGCTCGAAGCATTCCGAGACCATCTGCAACTCGTCCTTTACGCCCTCCTCCCACTGCTCCCTGGCCTTCTCCACTGCGGTGGCCAGCTTCTTCTCGTTCAGCATGCTGCCTCCTCGAATGTGGGTGATCGGAAAGGCGAAGAGGCCGATGCGGGGGACGTGCCACTTTTTCCCCATCTTTTCTTCCGAGATCTGCATGTACGACTTCTCCCGGACCGGGCCCTGCTGGATCTGCAACACGAAGCCCCGCTTGCTCTTCTCGATGATGTCCAAGTGTTCTTGGAAAGTGAGGAGCCAGCGCGAATCTGCCTCCTCCTTGTACACTTCCTTGCGGGTANGGCCCTGCTGGATCTGCAACACGAAGCCCCGCTTGCTCTTCTCGATGATGTCCAAGTGTTCTTGGAAAGTGAGGAGCCAGCGCGAATCTGCCTCCTCCTTGTACACTTCCTTGCGGGTAGGAGTGAGAAACAGAGAGAGGGAGAGAGAGGTCGGCAACAAAGCTGATTGAACCCATAATCCAGCCATGCTCACTTCAGAGATGCCTTAACACCGGAAGGTCCTCGGAAGCAAGGGAGTCTTGAAACTTTCTACAGAACAGCTTTCAACCCNCGGCAACAAAGCTGATTGAACCCATAATCCAGCCATGCTCACTTCAGAGATGCCTTAACACCGGAAGGTCCTCGGAAGCAAGGGAGTCTTGAAACTTTCTACAGAACAGCTTTCAACCCATTGTTTGTGGCCCCCGAGCGCGCCTTGTTGTCTGTGTTGGGGTTGTACACTGTGCAGCCCAGTTCCTCCAGGATCTCCTTGATTCCGATCGAGATTGTTTTCCAGGGCTCTTGGAACTTCGTGGAGAGAACGACGTGCGGTGCATCTGGGCCTGTCTGGGGCACTGGCTTCCTCGGTGGCCACGTAGTCGGGCGACTCCAATCGTTCGGGACCTTGTCGTAGCTCGCACTCTTGTAGCCAGCCATGGGCTGAGCAGGAACTGGTGGAGCTAAGCTGGAGTGACCTTTTGAGCAGCCTTGCCCTCGAAAAGACTCGGCAATGGGCTCCCTACCGCCCTTTTCTGGTGCCCCGTCGTCCCTGATGTTGGGGGTTGAGGGTTGAGGGGTCGCCAGCATGAACGTCCCTGACAACATCACCATGGGCATATACTTGCAAGAAATATCGACAGCAGAAGCAGAACAGGCAAGATCGCTACCTTGAACTACCAGAATTATTACTGGTTGTAGGTTCTTAGAAAACCGTAACATAGAAATTGTGGGTCCTACGTTCGAGGTACTGCACCAGGCACAAGACTAGCCCAAACACGATACCTGAGCGGCAAGAGGTTTTCGAAATGAGTGCCTTCCGGATTCAGAGTCTTGCTGATGATCCCTCGTGTTGATGAAAACATGGCACCTTGAACAAGCCCTACAGCCTCAGAGACCCAAACGAATATCAGACGAACATTCTGCAACTGCCGTTTCGAAACCCCGTGAAGCACAACGACGCCACCCCAGCCATCCTATCAAACGTCAACGCGGAAATCCATAAGCCGAACTCCCCGCCCCCTCCATTTGCCCGGCCCAAACCCGAAACCCTAAAAACATAGGGTTCCTGATTATGGTTTGCATAATATAGAAAGCATATTCGGGAACCCAACTTATCCTTTTTCCGAGCCCCTAAACCCGAAACCCTAATCCCCAACCTTTAACCCTAAACCCCTTATAGATCACTGTAAGGATCAGAATCTCCTTCTGTCTTTGCTTGTGTCCCTCTGCCTCCGGCCATGTCTTTCCGTGTTTCGTGTTGGCTTTCTCTCTGTACTTATTCCTTCATCGTGTCCACCCTGACCGCGTACGAGTCGTGTTTGAGAATCGCTTTTGGGACGGGGAGTGCTTGCAGATCAGGCAAGGCATGTCGAAGCATGCAGCATGCATGGCGGAGGCTTAGAGACTTGCTGTTTCAGATTGCTGCAACCTCCCCTCCAAAGACCTTTCAACAAACGACCGCGCATATCAGATGCCTGGCTTACTTCAGAGGACGTAACAAACAGGAGATTAAAGATTAATGTCCAGTACTCTAGAAGATGTGTTCGCCCCAAGCTTCCAACAAAAACCTCCTGTGTTGCTGTTGCTGATGCTGGTAATGCTGATGTTGACAGGTCTTGATGGTTGCGATGATGCAGAAGATAAGTTATTGTTCTGAGGATGACGGTGATGCAAAAGAAAGTAATGCTGACAATAATGAGGAAGTAGATTGATGGTGTACATCCTCGGGGATGAGGCAGCAGCCTACTCCCGAGGAAGGGTATGTGTACGACTCCGATTACTGCTATTGCTGGGTTTCTCATTGTCACTAAGATCTTTCCACTGTACTTTCGGCCTCCGTCTATGATTGCTAGTGTTCGTAGTAACCTTCATGGTGTCCTTAGTACCCTTATAGTAACCCCTGGAGCAAACCTTGCAGCAACCCACCCTAAACCCTAAACCCCTACACCTACACCCTAAACCCTAAACCCCTACACCCTAAACCCCTACACCCTAAACCCTAAACCCCTACACCCTAAACCCCCACACCCTAAACCCGTAAACCCCACGCTTGCAACTTGAAACCCTGTGGAGTCGCAGCGGAGGCTCCAGCAAAAGCAGGCTGCTGGTTCGCAGAAGGCTCCGCTGAAGCTGTCTGAGCGGGAGGGGGGGGGGGGGGNGGGGGGGGGGGGGGGGGGGGACTTCTGGGATCTTTTTTAGGTAGTTAAAGGACTTCTGGGACCATAGAGCTGTGCTCGGGGCTTCAATTTCGGGAATTTCGGGGCGGGGGTGGGGGAGTTATGAGCAAGGTTAGGTCTGGGATTACATGAACCTTGGTGTTAGCATCAACCGGGACTGAAATCCTGCCGCTGCCCTAACCTTGGGCAGCAAGCTACCTATTCGTTCGAAATTTCTACAGCTACTCTCGACGAAAGATGCAGATGCGATGCCAGCAAGTGAAAACCCTAGGCCCCCCCCATCCTTAGCCCAAGGATCCGGGCTTCGGAAAAAACTCAAGACATAGATGTAGATATAGCTACAAGCATAGAGATAGATACAGATACAGATATAGATGCAGATGCATGCATGTATGTATGAAGGTATGCACACACGCATATTTTTTTCTCCACAAGGGCGTCGAGTGCTGAGAGCACTTGCTGCATGGGCAACTGGCCAGCTCCGCCACAGTCCTCGGGGATTGAGGGCAACCCCGTGCACCATCAGGGTTTGGAGTTTAGGGTTTAGGGTCTTAGGGTTTAGTAGGCGTTTCGGGTTAAAGTGTGCAAACCTTCCAATACCTCTGAAGATCCGTAAAATGTATCTACCGCATGACTCTTGTAATGAAGCTACGCTGGAAGATCTGGGTCGGTCTGTGTTGTAAGGTCTGGGTCGGTCGCAGGTGCCACTCCTTGTTAGTGGCGTCGTCAAGAATAGTTTACAGGGAGCTGCCATGCAAAAGCACAGGGGGGGTTCTCGGGATTCGGTTCTGGGGCCTCTACGGTTAAGGCTTAAACTCCATCCTCGATGTAGATCCCTGATTCCTGATTAATAGCTGCACTCCTCTCTTAATTGAAACCCTTTTCGTGGAGGGGTTTCGTCATCAGGGGGCCAAAGTCTTTTCTGGAAGAAGCCAAGCGTCTCGCATGCGGCGAACGTATCCTTGGAAGCGTGACGACCCGGCAAGCAAGGACGGGCGTTTGCGAACCGCGCCTAGAAGAGGCTTGGGGTGTAGTGACTGTTGCATGGGCTGTTTTCGCAGGCTCTTTCAGACTGGAACTGCTGCTCCTTCTTGACCAGATCGAGCTCAACTCGGGCCCACTGAAGCCTAAACCGAAACGACCTTGCTACTGGCACGATGCCGAGGAAGCCCTCTTAAGCTATCTGAGCTTTGCCGACACTCCGAAGCAGCCCCAAGAAACCAACAACCTCCTACAGATCTTGGATATTTGCAAAGATCATGTGCAGGTTCCAGAGGATAAGGTGCCCCTATATGTCGCCCGACATAGTAGGATGCACACGATAGAAGAAAACCCACAACAAGGAGATCCTGATTGCGGGAACTTTACGGACCTGAACAATAGGCCAAGAATATTCCTCAGGCTCAAACCCCAACCCTAAACCCCAACTCTACACCCCTAAACCCCGGCCCAAACCCTAAACCCTAAAGCCCAACCACCCCCAGCCTAAGCCTCCCTTGCAGCCTGGCATCTGAACTCGGGGGCTTCCTTTCCGGTTCCGGCCAGGGTCACGGCATCCCGCTGCCAGTCAAACAGGAGCGCTCCTGAAAAGCCCACTGAGACTCCAAGCATACAAGTAATATCATCATCGTGTCATCATAGTATCATTTGGTATATCGTACTTATGGTAGTATATTATGGTGTAAAACAGTATGATCGTACATGGTAGTGAAGAACCGGTGTGAGTGTTCCAGGACCCGCCTTGTACCCTCAAATCGGGGCATACGGGGTCTCAAAGAGGAGCGCTCTCGTTTGAAGGGCAGTTTAGGGTTGAGGCTCTAGGGATTTGGGGCGTTAGGGCTTTCGGGTTTTAGGGGTGTTCGGGGTTTCGGAGATTTCACGGTCTAGGTTTTTAGGGGTTTAGGGCTTATGCAAGTTGGGGATTTAATGGTGTCGGGTTTATTGGGTTTAAGGCATTGCTACAGGCGGATGGTTGTTTATACGGTCGTTGGGTTTGGCCTTTGGGTATGGGGTTTAGGGGCATGGCTTTTGCAGGGAACCGGATTGCCTGAGAACCTACACCCTAAACCCTAGCGTCGTTGGGTTGGGAAGTCGGTTTCAGACCTCAAGGTTTCCTACGGCTGTGGAAGAAATTCGTGGGATGCCTTGCCCCGAATTTGGTAGGGCCATACGGACTATAACTCTAAACCCTAAACCCCTAAACCCTAAACCCTAAACCCTGAACCGTACGAACTATGGATTTCAGATGCTGAGGGTGCCAGGTCCAGGTTTCCAGACGGCTTTAGAAGAGGGTTCCATGAAAGGGATCAATAGGGTTCCTTTATAGGTTCCTTAAGGGGTGTATTTTCGGGGCCTTGTTAATTCGAGTAGGGTTTGGCACATACATTATGGCTAACCTCTAAAGCTGTACCACTCTGCAACCTTCCTGCCCGAACCTTGCAAGTTTGCTTGCAAGCTGCTGCTTCGATAAAGCCTGAATCCTAAACGCAAACAGACCCTAAACCCCAACGCATGACCCTACACCCCAAGCCCTAAGCCCTAAAATCCCGAGAGCCCTAAACCAAAAGCTCCTGTCTGCGGGCCAAAGGGATTCAGCTCGATTAAGCAGAGGCCACCTCCTGCGAGCTCGCGGCGTTGTGAGTTGGGCTCAGGGTTTTTGGGGTTTGCGGGTTCAGGGTTTTCTTGGGGTTGAGGGGGTTTAGGGGTTTAGGGTTTAGGGGTTCAGGGTCTTTTGGTGTTTTAGGGGGTTCAGGATTTGGGGTTTAAGGGTTCAGGGTTTTTTGGGGTTGAGGTGTTTTAAGGGTTTAGGGTTTGGGGTTTCGGGGTTCAGGGTTTCTTTGGGTTTAGGTGTATTAGGGGTTTGGGGTTCTTGGGCATTGGGGTTTACGGGTTTAGGGATTTAGGCTTTTCGGGTTCAGGATGGAAGGTGCAGGAGGTCAGGGCTGCTCGGCAAACGTTAAACCCCAGACTCGTATCATTGTAACTCATACTATCAGGGATCTGGGCGTTCAGCATTATAACTCACACTCTTGAGGGTTTAGGGCTTAAGGGTTCTGTTCATACGGTTTAGGGGCTTAAGGGCCTAAGGGTTCTGTTCGTGCGTTTTAAGGTGTTGAGGCCCCAAACAGTCTATTCGTAGTCTCAGGGGTGCTAAGGCATAGGAGTTGCCTGCTCTGCCTTATGATTCGCAGGGCTTCGTGCTTTCGACTTCTATAGCGTTCAGGGTCTGCATTTAGGGTTAATATGGGTTTGGGCCTAGAGTTTCGGGTTTAGTTTATGGGATCTGAGGTTCCGGCCAAAAAATCATCCGAAGCGTTTATAGGGTTTAGGGTTATGAATATACTAAGGTGCACATACAGGCTAATACCAACACCCCAAAACCTTCAAGCACAGGTAAGCTGGGAGTTTGATTAAACTCGGATTCCTTTAATTCGGGCTTCCGATGATCATGAGACTCTGTATTGAATACAGCGCTTCCCAACACGATATTCTGATCATTTGCGCCCGCTACTTTAAAGATTGAAGATCCGTGAAGAAGCTCCCAAACAAACCTATTGTGGAGGATAAATGGGCCTTCTGGGATATATATATATATATGTACGTATGTATGTATATATATATATATATATATGTGAATATATATATATATATATTCACATATATATATATATATGTATATGAATATGCTGAGCCCGAAACAAAAGCTTGTTTCGGGCGAGTGCAACTTATGAAGCCGTGCGACAGTAAACCCTGCCAGGCCAAAACGGCGTAAACATGTTCACACGAGTTTCAGCTCCGCCGCGGCCAACGCAGCATTCGCCCTGCACAGTTCCCTTTTTCAGAGGTTCACTTGGGCTAGTGTAAAGGCCTGAATAATCAGTATATGTTTGTGGGGGTTCCTTCTTATAATTATGGTATACTACTACCCCAAACCCTATTCTTATTATAATTATTAAGGCCCCTGCATTATGAGCTTGCCGCGCACCCCTTCACACAGCTGGCGGTCCAGCAACTTCTGGGCTTCCTGGCGGGGTTCCCAGGACGTCGCACCTCCGATAAATGGATCTCCCGCGCCGTGGCTGCTGAAAGCCGACGAGCGCAGGAGGGAACATGCAAGCCAAAGCTACGGTTTAGGGCTTAGGGTTTAGGGGTTTAGGGTTTAGGGTTAGCTTCACAGCAGCGGAAGGCGCCTGAGACTGCGTATATACACTCAACAGTCAACAGGTATGCCGGCTTCCCAGATATGTTTTCAACATTGTCCTTGTGTAGTATTGCCACAAGAGGCCCGAATAACGGCTGTCGCTCGAATCCTGTTTGGGCTTGTGACACCGAAACTTACGAACCCTGTATCCCATATAGGGTTTTGAAGAGACTACCCCGAACCCTAAGCCTGCAAACACTTATAGCACTAATATCTAAGTGATGATGATGATGATAAAAAAAAAATATATATACACACATAAAGGGCCCTAATGATTCAAATAGGCTTGGGGTATATTAAACTACAGCCAGAATAAGGAACCCTCAGAAAAAAAAGACACACACACACACACACCGACAATTGGTAATTATTCCGTCTTCTACGTCAAGCCCTCACCGACAGCTCCTTCTAAAAAGGCGAAATCGACGACGAAGCTCTGGATGTCGTCAAGCTTCGGCGATACCTGCTTGCAGTCGCTGTAGGGCTTGGGGTTTAGGGCTGGAAGTTTAGGGTTTAGTGTGACGCAGGCGCTGTAGGGCTGACACCTATACTTGTTCTGGTTTCAGAAGTCCTTAAAACGTTAGGGGTAGGGTAGGATTTACAGAGTTAGACTTCTAGGTTTGCCGAACGGGGTTTCGGACTTAGAGTATATGGGGTCTAGGAACATCACATGTAGCCGCATAAGGAGCAACTAATTAGACTTGAAAACCGCGTGTTCGTTCAGGGGTACGCACGGTATTCCAAGCACACAAAGATCCCGCAATCAAGATGTAAAGTAGCAAGAACAAGATTCTCAACCCCCAAACCCTCAGGCCCTAAACTCCAAAACCTGAATCAGGAACACGCATGAACCCTGATTGTGCAACTTGCAGTTCATTCCCTTGAATCTAATACCTAGCCTTCATAAGCTATTGTGAGGCTCGATGGGGTTGCAGAGGATTGGTCAAGGGTTTAGGCCTCAGGTTGATGTGGACAAGGGCAGGGGCTCGAGACACAATTGGTTGTCTGTGCCTGTGCCGTGAAGAAGTCGTTCACCTCCTTCGGCAGTTTCAAAGCACTCACCAACACCACAGAAGACACTGGACAGAATCTCTATAGACAAAACATGCGTTTCCATAATAAGAGTATATACATATATATGTTTATGTGTATATATATATATATGTATATCGTGTATGTGTATATAGTAATTATACATATAGAAGACTCACTCACCCACTCACTCATCACTCACTCAATCACTCACTGACTTACTGGCACACACACACACGCACATGTTTAGATTTCTACGCTTTCTGGTGGGCAGTATGCTGAACGAGGTCGAGACAGAACTGTTTTCTTCTATACGTCTATAGGAAGCTATCCGCTGTACCAGCAGTTACCAACACGTGATGAAGACCCCTAAGGTTTCAGAACATCACGCTCTGGTGGCGTGCACCTGCGGTGGCGAGGCTTTGACGCGCTTGGATTAAAGCTTCTTGTTCATGCATACAGAAACAGCTGCATTGCAAGACTAAGGAAACACACGTGACACATAATCGTGGCACCTGCTTCCAATATTTAGGGTTTAGGATAATAGCCGCCCTCGCCCTTTACGAGGCTTGCAGTAGGGATCCTGTATTATCACGTCCTGAAAGGAAGGGGCTTTACTCGTCAGGATTCTACTACATGAAGAAACTAAACACTCTGCCAGATCCAACAGCCGGATGCAGTCAGCAAGAGCCTCCAAACAAGCCTCATGTAGGGGCCTTAATAATTTTAATACGGATTTGGGGCCTAATTATTTTAATACGGATTTGGGGCCCGTTATGCTATACTTATGGTAAGGAACCCCTCAAATAGGATAGGTAGTTATTTAGGCCCCTATAGTAAAGCCCCAGAAGGCCCAACTCCCCCAAACGCCGACACAAGTTGGAACACCAAAAGCCTCACCCCTTCCATCCTCCTCTGACCTTAAGCTCAAGACCTAGATCCTGAACTGCGGGAGGCGCGGAGTTGACATTCAGGTTTTCATAGAGCCCCCAAAGCCTGTACTTACTTGAAGGGCTGCCTGATCTGAGGGCTTCATATAATCACCATTACAAACAAGTTTCTCTGCTAGTGGTATTGCAGAAAACGTGAACTATAGCCACCACTTCCAGAAGAGATCCTAAACTTGAGACTCTTAAACAAGCGTG
This sequence comes from Symbiodinium sp. clade A Y106, assembly GCA_003297005.1. Lineage (NCBI taxonomy): Eukaryota > Dinophyceae > Suessiales > Symbiodiniaceae > Symbiodinium > Symbiodinium sp. clade A. The sequence goes on from BGNK01000511.1 coordinate 147,899, forward strand.
GGTTATTGCTCGAGAGTCACTGTTCCTACCCTTTTGGGCGTACCAAGTCTTCTGGGCACCTCGCCAAAACATCCCTCAAACCCTCTACCTACCCTAAACCCTAAACTCTAAACATCTCTAAACCCTAAACTCCGAAAAAGGGTAGAGTTTGACCCTCGAGGCAGGGTTCGGGTCAGAGGTTTTGGGCCGGGGGCTCCTTGGCGATGTCCGGGCCTCGTTCGAGGAACATAGGTACTGTGGTGCCTGGGCGTGCGTACTTATGGGAGTTTCCGAAAATTAGGGTACCTTGTTTTAGGGTCCTTATAATAAGGATCCTACTATTTAGGGCACTATATTAGGGTCCCCTATTTTCGGAAACTCCCTTATCTTCTGAGGGCATGTAGAACGGGCTCTATATGGGTGGGTTTATAAAGCAATCAGGGGCTGTATCATGGTGTTTGCAAAGGTTGCTTTAAGGATTTGATTTTGCAGGGACAAGAAAACCACCTGAACACGAAACTACAAACAGAACACACGCTGAACACTAAATTCCAATTTCCAAAACCGCGACCGAAAACCCCCAAACCCCAAACCTTAAACCCTAAACCCCCAAAAGCCTTCAGCTAGGCCTCCCACAAAACATAGGTCTATTTCAAACCCTAGCCCGCAAGCCCCAAGCACCAAATCTAAATCCCAAGCCCAAGTGGCAACCAGCACTTTGATGAGCATGAGTATGGTTATAGAATGATGATTATGAGTATGGCTAGAATATGATGATTCTGAGTATGGCTATTTATATGATGATTATGAAATATATGTTTGTGGTATCTGCTGCCGTTGCTTAGCTTTTGGACCCAGGGACTGCAGTGGTACTGCGACAGAGCCGTCAGCTTGCCGCGAAAGACGAAACCCCGCAGTTCCGTCTCGGGAAGAAGCCTGGCCAAAGACTAAAGGGATCTATAAGGGGTTCCTTAAAGGGATCTATATGGGGTTCCTTCAAGGGATCTATAAAGGGGTTCCTTAAAGGGATCTACAAGGGGTTCCTTCAAGGGATCTATAAGGGGTTTTTAGGAAGCCTGGCCAACGACTAAAGTTTAGATTTTGGGGTTTAGGGCTAAAGGGGTTCAGGGTGTTGGGGTGAAGGGTTTAGGGCTTTGCATTTTATGGTTAAGTTTTTCAGTTAACCCCAAATTTTCAAGGACTTCTTTTGTAAGGAACTCAAAAACAAGGATCAGAACCCTAACAGGGAGGCTCGCTTGCGTTCAGGCAGGGTTGAGAAAACCCTAAACCCGAGTTCAGGATTTAGGGTTAACGGGTGATAGGCTTCCATAAACATGAATATACTTGAAGTCAAAAAAGGATCCCTCTATACTTTGGGGTATAGACGGTTCCACTTCGGTGCTCTTTCAGTGATCATAGACTTTACGGGCTTGGGGTTCCAGCATTTCGAGGTGCAGGGTTCAGGGTGAATCATTGTTGGGCTTGGTGTAGAAGTCTCAGATTTCCGGATTTGGGGAGTACGGATTGTATTTGTTTGGAGCTCAACGTGTAGATTTCCTTACTGGCGTTACACACCAAAACTCTCAAGCTCTAGAGCCTAAAACCTAGGACAACACAGCCTGAACCCTAAAAAAAGTTAACAACCTATGCGACCCTCAACGTTTGACGCCCAACCTCTTAGAAGCCTTTTCTGCATGGGGCTGGCTAAAGTTAGCGCCAGGTGTTGGGGTAATTAGACTCGATAGTGCCATCAGGAAGCTCCGGCATAATAGTGTTGCTTATTGTTCCTAAACTCTATAAAGGAACCCATGCAGTCGTTATGAAGCAGTTTGACAACCTGGAAAACAACCTATTCTAAGATCATCCAACCTATTCTAAGATCATTCAACAGTAGCAGTAGTAGCAGCAGTAATAGTAGCAGTAGTAGTAGTAGTAGTGGTAGTAGTAGTTAGTAGTAGTAGTAGTAGCAGGAGTAGTAGTAGTAGCAGTAGTAGTCGTAGTCGTAGTAGTAGTAGTAGTAGTAGCAGCAGTAGTATTAGTAAGGGTTTAGGGTTTAGGGTTTATCCCTATTCCTGGGCCTCGTCTCCCAGCGACGGACTTGGATGCAATCTGCGGCCCCTTGGCGACCATCGGTCTGGAGACGAAGCCTGGCACAAGGATTTTTCAGGGTTCAGGGTTGTGCTTCTTTAGGGTTTAGGGTTTAGGGGTTTAGGGCTTTCTGGGTTTAGGCGTTTTGGGGTTTGGGGTTTAAGGGCTTGCGGATTGAGGTTTTGACGTGGCTTGATTTTGTGTTCATGGCTTTTCTAGGGCTTTACTGCATGGGTTCTTAAAGTCAGCTTAGAGGAATGTCAAAGGAGTGTTTGGAGTGTTAATGGAGCTGAAATAATTAACATGGCCTTAGAAAGTTTGCCTTGCTTGTTAAGGTTCGAGCTTATGGATTTAGGATTCCGGAGTTTCGGGAGGTGTATGCTGCGAGGGGTTGCTTTTGGGAGTCACAGAGTTGTATGCCGGGTTGACGCATGGTTCGAGGGTTAAGGCTTGAGGATTTAGAATCGGTTGAGGCTTCAGGGCTGGACGGTTTTGGAACGAGGTGGAGACGTCTCGGTCCTTTCGCTGAGGATGTGTTTTTGGATGCATGTAGGCTTTCTCTGGCTTCCCCAGTTCTATAGCAGATGTCGAGCCTGAACAGCTAATCAGCAGCTAATCAGCCAGATCTATTGCGACTTCCGCCATGCAATTAAAGTTCGGGCCTCGATGTCTGGGGAGTCCGGGTGCGGACGGACTCCCTCCCACTCCCCACTGGCATCCCTGATCTCTCGAAGCTTCCGGATGAGCTCGGTTTTCGTAACCCATTTTTTGACATCCTTGCGAGTTGTCCCGGAAGTACTCGTGACGTTCGGCATGATAGAGCTCTTAGCCCAATTCTCGGCCGATGAGGCCCAACTCTCGAAGAGGTAACGCATCGTCCTTAGAGCCGTAACCCCAAACCCTAAAGCTAAAATTAAATGTGTAACATGGGCGCATGATGCTTCTACGATGTATCCTCTTCGGGTTTTGATGCAGCTCTTAAGCTCCAAATTCAAAGTCTCACCGTATGATGGCCTTTTGAAAACAATCCTACAAGCACCCCAACCACAAGGTACCTGTGCATCTATGGCACTTTTCACCTTCTGGAACATCACGTCTTATCGGGGGGTCGCAATCGACAGAAGTTGTGGCGAGACTCGGTTCTCATGCAATGCCAAACCACCCAAACACCCCGAGTACCCCGATTCACCAAAGAAACAAAGAGCACCCAGTCCCTTCAGTGTAGTCTGGAGGACACACGACAACCAAAACAAGGAATTACAATTGATGCCTTTGTACTTACCAGATTCCGGACCCCTGAACCCTATGCAAGCCCCGAAACTCTAAACCCTACAGCCTTCAAATCCTAACACCCCAACCTGTCTTTGTACAGGACCGAAAGATCGAACGCAGCACACGGCCTGCTCATCCAAAAATCCTCAAATGTCCTGCGCTTTTCAATGTTTTTGTGGAGATACACCTATACGGATATACCTAAACCCTGCTCTGACAACCCCGACCAATTTGGGAGTTTCCGAAAATAGGGGAGCCTAAGATAGTACCCTAAATAGTAGGATCCTTATTACAAGGATCCCTAAATAAGGTACCCCTAATTTTCGGAAACTCCCATTTCTTCGACATCCACCTTACCAAACAGCCCGAACCCCAAAGCCCGAAAACTCCAAACCCAGAGGTCCCAATTCGGAGTTGGAGGTTTCGGGTTCGGAAATATCTTACCGTAGACCTTAGCAGACCGGGCTACAAGCCACCTGGGATTAGATCGTGAGGGGGTTGAGGGTTTAGGATTCTTGAGACTCGCTGCTTTTGGGCTTAGGGTATAGGCTTATATAGGGTTTAGGGTTTAGGGGTTTCCAAAGTCCATGGACATCGAGAACAGTAGAGATCACGAAGAACTTGCGACTGCCCATGGATAAGCGGATGAGTCCGACAAGACACTCATGGCAAAGAAACTCTGGGTCCTTCGATTTAGCATCAAGCGTGCAACTCCAAAGCAGGTTTCAAACCAAAATGGCCACAATAATCGGATTCGCGTGGCAAGGCTTCTTCTGGCCGTTTCAGAAACCCTAAACCCTAAACCGTACCCTAAACCCTAAACGCCACTGATTCGCAGCAATCCTTGGCCTTCCCTAGCTGCTGAATTCCAGGGCCACTGGCCACGGACTTTTCCTACAGTATCCTACACTGGGCTTTTAAGTAACCAGGGAGAAAAAAGTATAAACTCCTATTTCATCATGGTTCCGTTGAGGGGGGGTATTCGGATATGGTGCTCCAAAGCCCAGTACAACTCCGCAATACCGGAAAACACTAAATTCGCACCCAGACTCGAGCAGCCCGCAGCTCTAACAGCACCGAAACCCTGCCAGCATCCTAAAGTACGGAATCCGAAACAAAGGCTGCGGGTTCCTATCGGTACTGTAGCAAGGCCTAAGTGTATACTATTGCATACTCTATAGACACATAGAGCCTTATAGCAACTTTTTCGGCGGTCCTGTGGCTGTGGGTCAGCATCCACAAGGCTTCTTCACCGGTCTTTACCTGCTTCTTTTAAGGTTTAGAGGTTCATAGGGGTCTAGGGTTTCGAGTTTATGCCTGCTTTGGGGTCACCGGCCGGAGGCCTTCATAACCGGAATAGGATCAAGGGGTTGTAATCGCGCGAAGTATTTCGTGATTTACTGATCTAGATGTATCGGGATTGCAAGTGATGCCATTTGGGAGTTTCCGAAAATTAGGGTACCTTATTTGGGGTCCTTATAATAAGGATCCTACTATTTAGGGCAATTTTAGGGTACTATATTAGGGCCCCCTATCTCGAGCTGTATTCCGACCGCTATGCCAGAGTGCTCTGATTTCAGGATTGGCGCTGTGAGCGGAACTGTCCAAGGGTGTCGGCTGATGGGATGCGGGGCTTAATGTGTGGATGTGTGGGCGAAACTACGTATGAGCGATGCGAGATGCGGATGAACAGGGGCCTGAGCAATTAGAATAGCGTGTCGGGGTACTTTAAACTAGAATAATAAAGTAATGTAGTGTGGCGGCTTGAAGAAAATAGGCCCCCGCCCGACCAAAAGTTTTGGCTTGAATGATCTGGTGTCAGTGACCCTTCGGACCGGGGTCAGGCTCTGGGTGGCTTTCAGGGTTCGGTTTTAGTTCAGGGAGGGGGTCGAGGGTTTGGGGTTGAGGGGGGTTGAGATTCGGCTCAAGGGTGATGATTTAAGGTTTAGGGTTAGCTAGGTGGGGTTTCGGGAGGGTTTCGGGCTTCAGGGCCAGGGTTTTGGTGCTTTGGGCGCGGGTTTAGGTCGTGGGTGCCTTAAGACAAAATCCCCCAACCAAAAGAAAACGCAAGAATTAGGCCACCCGTTTTTTTTGGTACGGGCTCGAACGAGGGAAAAAAACATTAATTGGACACATTGGATTATGCAGGCGCTCACATTAATGATTAATGGGGAGCTCGAAGGAATAATGTTCGCATTCACTGTTCAAGAATATTTGATGATATGGATTATATTCGGTCTACGACTCCAATTACTGACAGTATCAATCATATGCAATGTTTCCAGGCCATCAGGCTTGCCACAGGCATTCTTCGACTGGCGATTGGAGGTTCGGTGTCTTCCCTTCCGACCTGACCCCTAAACCCTTTAACCCTAACCCTTAACCCTTAAACCCTTCAACCCTCAAACCCTAAACCGTTAAACCCTAAACCCGAACCCCTAAACCCTGAACCCTTAAACCCTTTAACCCTAAAACCCTTAAACCCTAAAACCCTAAAACCCTAAACCCTGAAACCCTTAAACCCTAAACCCCAAAAGGCTGGTTCCGATCCTAGGACCGGCCTCCGGAAGCGGCACGGGGCCTTTAGAACTAGACTAGGGTTTTAGGGTTTAGGGTTCAGAGTTTAGGGTTTGGGGTTTGGGTTAATTGTACCACTAAACCAAAATGGGGCACCACAAGAAATCACCTGGTAATTATTTACGCAGTTTTGGGCAAATTGCACCAATGTAAGACATAATCTGGTTGATTTTTCCAGCTCCCATGGGGTGGTTTGTGGTAGTGTTGTATCTATCATAATTATGCGGAACCGTAAGGAATAATGTTGGTTACTACTCAAGCTCCTATATAAGGGCACCCAAAAAAACACATCAGCACGCATGCGGATAGGGATATCCCATGAAAACCCTCTCATACTGAAGCCCAATGAGGTAGGAATATCCCTATAACATGCTTCTGCGCCGGCCTTGGTCAAAGAGATCATGAGCCGAATGGCAGCTATCGCCCGGATCGAGTCGTCACCAACAGACCCTGCACTCTGCAGGCCGGGGCTTTAGGGTTTAGGGCTTTAAGGCGTTAGGTTAGGCTTTCGGGGTTTAGGGTTTTCGGGTAAAGGTTTAGGGTTTAGGACCGTGCTTTGTGCAGGCCAAGACTCCAATGCTCTGCAATTAATTGAAGGCCCCGGAAGAAGGATCCCCACCAAAAGTTCAGAAGTATCCCTCAATTAAAGTCCCTGCTAAAGGATCCCAGTATGGTCCTTGATATGGGGAATACTCTGTAATGAATGAAGGGTCCCTGAATAAGAACCCGTGCCATACTTTAGGGAACATTCGGTAATTCAGGGGTTTACAAGTCCCTGGGAGGCTCTGGAATAGACACTTTCGTCGTCATATGAGGCTTAGGTTTAAACGGTTTAGAGTTTGACTAATTACAGTAGGGTTTAGGAGTTTAGGGTAGCTACACTCTAGGGTTTGGAATGTAGGGTTTAGGGCAGATGCCCCTAATTCAAGAGATCCATCGTATGAGGATTTCCTAACATTGGCAAACCGCTTCAAAATCCTACCAAGCTCAGATACTACAGAGGTTTAGGGTTTAGGGTTCAGGGTTTAGGAATGCTACACCACTCAGACCCTGAACGCTAACCCTGCGGTGCTAAACCCCAAACCATACTTTAAAAACCCCTCTAGAGCCCTTTTAGAACCCTTGTAGCCTTCTTTATAGAACCCTTAAAGAGCCCGCAAAGAGGCCTCATCAACCGGATCCTTCAGATCCCTGAATCCTCCCACCATCCGTACTCGGTTTACGTCACCACAACATCCCCTAGTTCTGAAACCCAAAGCGGAGGAACAGTTTAGGGCTTAGGGGTTTAGAGTTTAGTAATTCGGGAAAACCCCTCTTGGCTCAACACGCTTCAAGCAAAACCTATAAACCCCGGTACAAACTTGATGTATCAAACTCTGTCAGTAGCCTGACAAGGCACTATAATGTACCACACGTCTTGGACATGCCGCCGCCTGGAAGCGACTTTCGCACCTCCTCCTGCGCGTTGTTTTTAGGAGCTTTCATATTTTGTCCACATATTGCTCTGGGTTGAATTCTACTTTTAGACCAATCAAGGGAGTGGAGTACAAACCATATATTCATTAAAGTGTGCAGGATAGGACTCGGACCTGCACATCGTTAGCCTCGGTTTTAACAACGTCTACAACGATTTCAGGTTTAGGGTAGAGGTTTAGGGTTTAGGGTTTATAGGGTTTAGGGTGGAGGCTCAGGGTTTAAGGAATCAGGGTTGAAGTGAGGGGTTAGGGCCCACAGCTTAGGCTTGGGTTTCAGGTCACCGCCCACCGCCATAAACCCACCCTAGCTTAAATCCGGCCATGTAAACCGCAGTGCAGCACTTAGATACAGGGACCAGACAGAAAGTGACTTACTGTCTACCACTAAAGCCTAAACCCTAAACCCTTCACCCTAAAGCAAAGGCTACATCTTGCGCATGTCACAACCACGTGTAGTCGTGTCTGAGGTTTCAGGCTTTAGGGATTTAAGGTTTAGGGTTTAGGGTTTACGGAGTCTACGGAGTCTTCGGATTTACTTCAACCCTGACAGACCTTCAAGCCATGCTATTGGGCCACTGTCCGCATTACGTATGTCCCTCGCTCCAGAGCGAAGCCCTGTTGTCCATACAGCTATCCATAAGAACGACTCTGGCCCACACCTACTTCGTAGAAAACTCATGAAGACTTCGAAAACCGATATGCAAAAGATGTATAGAACCCGGATTGGCTGTCTCGGAGCTCTGCGAAGACCCTAAAGCCCACGCCCGCAGGTCAGCAAGTGGCCTGCATCACTCTCCACCTCTGAGTAGCACCAAGGCGCTCCAGGTTATCCATGACGGCATCCTCCACATAATATGAGGGCCGTCAAGATCCTTTAAGAATTTAGGGTTTAAGGTATCCTCCAAATAGAGACTTCTAATTATTGTGGGTCTTTGTAACCAGGGTTCAGCTATCTTGGACTTGAACTAGGCCCCTATTGTGGAAAATGCGGGGCCAGGGCCGCCGGGAAGACTTGCTTCTCAGGAGGGGAGATCTGTGATCTCGACCCCCTTTTTCTCGCTGCACCTATACATGGAACCTTATACCCTAAACCCTTGTAATACCCTTTTTGAGAACCCTTATAGTACCTTTGTAGGAACCCTCAAGGGTTCAGATATTTTGAGCATCCACATATCAGCTTCCTCAGCTGAGGCCTCTACTACAGGGTTTCTGCTGCTCCTGCCGCTGCTGCTGCCCTTGCAAGGTATTATACTAATGTCATAATGGACAACTAATAAGAAGAAGATCAAGAATGCACCACTACCACTACAAGTACACGTACAGTCACAACAACAACTACTACTAAACTTAAAAAGACACTGTTTTGAAACACCAGCACCACCCCGTATTACCCGCACCACCAGCACTCCACCACCGCCAGCACCAGTACCATCAGCAGCACCACCACCAGCAGCACCACCATAGCTATTGCTGCTGTTCTGCTACGGCGACTACCACAGTGGCTGTACCACAAAGCAAGAATGTCACCAAGACAGCGAACGTTCAACACTCACGCTAGCATTCGTCAACCCTTGATTGCTGGTCTCACAGCCGTCCGCAATTGCAACCCCAATGTCGCAGTCGAAACCTGAAACCGCAGGGTGTAGAGTTATCCGGGGAGCTGCGCGTGAATAGACTGCAACGTCTATCTAGAGCCAATGGCATTGCGCTTTGGACTTCGCATGATCACAAGTACTTCTTAGGCCGTTTACCACGACCCTGTAATGATGCCTCCAAAACCCCCAAAACCTCGAAACTCGGACCCCCGAAATCCCAAACTCAAAAAAGCTCTACAGTAGAAGCTTCAAAGTTGGAAACCCAATAGCCTCAATCCCTAAGAGTAATGTATATGGAATCCCAGCACTCTTTGGCCTTAATCCGGTTTCCAAGTTTATGGGGTTTACTGTAAGTACCCTAAACCCTAACCCCTAAACTCTAAACCCCTAGCCCCGAAACCCTAAAACCCTAAGCCCCCCTAAACCCTAAACCCCTGAACCCTCAAAACGACGTTTTTGGGGTTTACTGTAACCCTAAACCCTTTACCCTCATAGAACCCTATAGATCCCTTAAAGGATCACTTAAAGGAACCTATACTTTTTGGGGTTTACTATAAGGACTCTATGGGGTCTACTGTACGGCCTCTGAAGCCGAAGACCCCCGAGTTGCCGAAAGTCTGGTTTCCTGGGCTACATGGGTGGTTGTCAAACTTAGGGGGTCCCTTTTTGGATACCCTAAATAATAGGTGCCGTAGTATATAAGGGACCCAAAAAGGGAGCATAATTTTGACAACCATCTATGAACAAACTACCTGCTATCTAGGCACAGGATGAATGGGGCCCAGAGGGAAACTCGATAAAACCCCAAACCCGAACCTCCCCTGAAATGCTGAACCCTAAACCCCCGCAAACCCTAAACTCGAAACCCTAAGCCCGAAACCCTAAACTCCTAAACTGTAGGCCTTGAACCCCAAACCGTAAACCCCTAAACAGAGATCCTTCGGCGACAAGTAGTTCAGCCTCACGAAAGCACCGGACCTCAACGCGATGTGGCAGGGCTCCACGGGCTCGAAGTACGCTTTGAGGTTGAGAGTTTACGGTTTTGGGGATTTAGAGTCTGGGGCTTTAGATTCAAGACCTTCTATATAAACCAGAAAAACCACCGACAAATCCAGGGACACCCCTCTAAACCCTCATGCAACCCGAACTGCACCCACAGGGCACTGAGTGGCCCACCCCTCGAAGGAGGCCATCGCAGCGTCCAGTTTCAGCGCCATGGCCTTCCAAGGCACCCTGTTCTAAGAAACGCTTATGGTTTCTAGGATTTGGGCTTTAAGGTTTTGCGTCAGTGCTGTTGGGGTTCAGGGTTTTCGGGATTTAGGGTTTCGGGCTTTAAGTTAGGATTGCGACTTAGGCTGAAAGTGTTAGGAGTTATGCCTTAGTTTTTTCGGGCCTTTAGAGCTTGGGGACAGAATACCATCATGCAAATGCAAAAGTAGGGGCCCTATACAATTATACTATGAATCCCTATAAAGTATATGAACCCTAAACCCTTTTGGGGTTCCTGTCGTCCTTAAGGTAATGCTTTGGCTCAGGGCTCCGGGTGTACTTGTAGGCGCATGCACCATCTCCTTTTGTATTTGGGGCTGTTCCGATTAGTTTAAAACGCACCGTGCAGCTAGGTTCCCCTGGAGTATATTGTACTATGATTATAACAAGGAACCCCCCAAATAAGGGTGTAGAGTATATGGATTAGGGGTTGTATCCCCAATCCTCCTGGGCCCCAAAAGCGTTGTACGGCAAGAGCATTCCTCAACCTCAGGCCCCAAAACCTAAAATCCTAAACTGCCTCAACCCTAAAGCCTGCACTATTCTAGGAGTTCGGTATGCCGGAAAGAATCGAAGGCCCTGAAACCTTAGCCTGCCTCCAGGCGCGCAGCATCGCAAGCCCTGGCTTTGTCGTCAGTTTGCCATCTTAGGTTCTTCGGGTTGGGACAGGGTTTAGGGTTTCAGAAAGGAACTAGGGTTTAGGGTTTGGGGTTAGAAGCTTCGGCGCAACATTTGGGGTACAGGAATCAGGTGGCTACGAGTGCTGGCAAAGGCTTCTGGAACCATTTTGCAGTCGGATCCCACTGTCGGCTCGGTCAGAGCCACTAGGGTTTAGGGTTTAAGTCTTAGGGTTCATGGATTAGGGTTTAGGGCTTCGTGTGTTTAGGTTTCAGGGCAGCATCTTGAAGCCGTTGCGGGTATGCCTTTCAGAGGTCAACAGGCACGGCTTGCTTCAAGTGTTACAGGGGGAACAGCACTGTTAGAGGGTTCTATAGTGTTTCGAGCTATTGGAGTTGCGAAGACTTGGCTGCTTAAGCTTCGGCAGACGCAGGTTGGTGCCCCCCCCAAACCCTAAACCCTAAACCCTAAAGGGGTCTGTAAGGACCCCCAAAAATGTACCCCGAATTTTCGGAAACTCCCTTCTAAGAACCCTTAAAGGTACCCTTAAAGGAACTCTTTTGATCCCTGAGACCTCTAAGGAACCAGCGGACCTGGTCTTCGTCGATGGGATGAGTGCCAGGGCATCGTCCGATGCGCGTGCGAGAGCCTGAAGATCAACTGCCAATTGTTGTAGTTAAATTAGGGTTCCTTTAAGGGGTTCCTTTGAGAGTTCCTTCAAGGGATCTATAGGGTTTAGGATTTTATTGTTTAGAGTGTAGGGTCTAAGGTTTAGAGTGTCGTTGGGGCGTGGTGCCTTTTTGGGGGGTGTTTGGGAAGACAAACTGTCAGGGTATTGTTTCTGCACAAGGGTGACTGGCAAACGTAAAACCGAATCTTAAACCCTAAACCCCACCCCCTAAGCCCTAAACCCTTAACCCTAAATCCCAAACCCTTAAACCCGAATCTTTTCAGCTCTTGAAGCCTCGATGTCCTCCACTTCCAAAGGCACGCTTTCAGAGGGGAAGGTCACCTGGGAGCTTCGGTTCGAAGGGTTTCATAACAGGGTTAGGTTTTTAGGGTTTTAGGGCTTCGGGTTTGAGGGTTTGTTTGAGGGTTTTAGGGTTTTGGGGTTTAGGGTTTAGGATTTAGGGTTTAGGGTTCTAGGGTTTAGGGCTTGGGGTTTTAGGGTTTAGGTCACCTGGCACTGGGAGATTTGTACTAGCGTTGTCGCAAGGGGTTCCTAGAGGGCTTCATGTTCATTTGTCGCAAGGGTCCGTGTTAGATTTGTGATGAAAAGTCTTGTCGGTTGTTGTCCTTGTCAAGGCTTTTCCCGAAACAAAGAGACATGTTATCTCTCTCGCGAGATGCACTCTAAGAAACCTGAAACCCTAAACAATCCCTTTTTACAATGACCGTGCCAGTGCTGCGCCTTTACTGTCATTCATAGCCAGGGCAGTCGTTGGAGAAGCAGGAGCGGTAGCACTGTCGCTAGACACTGGCAAAGGTGTTCAGCCTCTGAACACGACTCCCACCCAAACAGCAGTTCAGTACAACCCTTACGCACTTAATGCTGGAACCACACAGCCTGCAGCATGAAGCCCAAACTCTCCTTAGACCGTAAACCCTGAAGCCCTAGGCCCCAAGCCCCAAAATACTACAGCATAAGGAACGGTACATGCGTCAGTGGGCTTTTAGGGCTGTCCACTCATCGACCCTCTTTCCAGTGCCCCTTCTAGTGCCCTTACAGTAACCTGCCCATCATCCTAGACCCCCCAACTACCCTCTAATACAGCCCAAATATCCACCGCTAAGGGCCATAAGGACTCCATTAACAAGCCATTGGAAACTCCTGGATAGTACCCCTTGTCGAATTCAGACCTCTACTCGCCTCCCTTGGCCGAGATGCAGCTTTCACGCTCTCGAACCAGGTGTCAAACACGAAGCTACCTAGTGTCGCGGGTCTTAATTTTCAATAGGCTTCGGGGCTCCTGTAAGACTATAGCTAACTCTATAATAGTTGAATTAGGGTTTGGCGATCCTGCCTACTATAGCTATAATAAGGGAACCCGATAAGGAATGGCATTGGTCATTCTTGGGGCCCCTAGGGGCACGGAGGCTTAGGGGCGACCTGAAGGCTTAGTGTTTGGGGTTTACTTGACCCCAAATGCCCCTAAACCCTCATCCCTACCAGGACCCCCAATGGCCCTGTAATGGAGCTCTTATGGTTCTTAATACTGGGTATTTAGGGCATAATAGAGGGTAGTTGGGGGGTCTAAGTAATCCCCAAACCCTACGGTGTAGGGGCTTAATGGCTTAAGGCTCATGGGGGACTTACGGATCCGTAAGTCAAGTCGTCAAACTCGAAACCGAAGTGTCAAAGACGAAGCAGCCTCAGCGTGAGGAGGCGTAAGGGTTTGGGGCTTAGGGTTTATAGGACTTTGGGTTTCGGTGTCAGGAGGTCTTGCGAGGTTAGGCTTAGTGCCCTGATGCATCCCCAAATTACACGCATAAAACCCTTTATCGACACCCTAAGACACATATGAATGCTCTATGGGCTACTGGTCAAATAATTCATTCTTCCCATAAGGGCCCAAGTAGTCCATATTTATGGTTTTTGGTACCTAGAAAAGCCCTAAAGTCCTACAATAGGGAGCACATGGACGCTCTGGGTTCGGCTTGGGTTTCACATTGTTTTCCGCGTTTTGGTCTGAGGGCTTCTCGAGGATTCCCTTACGGCATAAAGCCTTAAACGCACAAACGTGAATCCAGCAATCCTATGCCGTAGAATTTTCATTATGAGCATGGAGCGGCAAACTCTGCAGAACATTTGCATTCCAGTGTAGCCGTAACAGACCCCGGGACATTGAAGGAGAGGTTCTGAAAGTCGAGCTGATTGAGATCTGAGCCGCAGGTGCAACGTCGGCAACACGACGCACCAGCACGTGGGAGCTCACGTAGATTTCCATAGTCGCGTGCTTCGCACAGCCAACTGGACTTGTGTTTCCAGTCTCCCTTGCCCACTACGCAATGCATCGAAGCACCATCTAGACCTGCTGTCTCGGGATCTGCCAGGGCTTCAAGGATTTGACAAACTCTGCCCGCAGTGCTTATAGCGTGATGTTCACTGACCACGCCAGAGTGGCACCGGTTATGGCCTCGATCTAATGCAAGAACTTATCGTTGCAACACATTCAATTTGCAACTGATCGTCTATCGCATGTGCATTCACTGAAACCTATCATCCATGGCACGGAGAAAGGAAACTTGCGGCGCACCACTGATTCTGCTCCGACACCAAGAACATGCCATGACGAGATCAGGCAGCACAGGACCCTAAACTTTGCTCCAATATAGGGACCTTAAGAAGTAGAATAGGGTATTGGGGCCCATTAATGCCCATTATACTGTAAGTATGACAAGGAACCCCAAAATAGTATAGGTAACTATTTATTTCGGTCCCTATACTGAATCCCTACAACAGCCCTCCTTATAGTCCGCTGACACTATTCTAAGTATTTAAGCCCCTATATTAACCCCAGCCGTGCGTGGTCAGGAGGGGATTGTCTGGGCTGCTACTGACTGAGCAACTCAAAAGGCTTAGGTTTTCAATTTAGGGTTTAGGGCTCAGGGTTCAAGATCTGGTGTTTAATCTCGATTTTGGGATAGGAGTCAGAGTTTGGCAGATTTGAGATGATGTTTTGTCATGAGCATGGCAGATTTGAGATGGTTTCGGATAGAAGCCTACCCTCAGCCCTAGCCCTAAACCCTAAACCCAAACCCCCCTTTGTCCGTTACTCTGTGGGCCAGAAGACAAGCCCAGGTCTTGGGGGTTCTCTTGCATCGCTGTTTCAGGTGTCGCGCCTAGGGCTTAGGGATTTAAGGAAAGTTTAGGGATTTAGGAATTTGGGGTTGAAGTTGTTTTAAGCAGGGTTTAGGAGCTTTCGTACATGGTCTGGGTACATCCGAAACCACAAGCAGTAAAGCTCCTGAACCCTAAACGGCTACCTAGAACCCCTAACTACCCTTTAAATACCCACTCTTAAGGACGGGCAGCATTAAAGGGCACTTGGGGGGTGGGGGGGGGTTTAGGGCCACTCCAAACCCTAAACCTTTTTGCCCCTAAACCCCCTAAACCTAAACCCCTAAACCATAAACCCTAAACCTTAAAAAACCCTAAACCGTGGGGTTTAGGGAACCGTTTTGGCCAAAGGGGCGGTCTTTCGCTGCAAACTCGGCCTGAAGCTCGTTCAGAGCGCGCTGCCTCAACTTGGAGCCGCCGGAAGGGGCCGTCGGTTAGGGTTTAGGGTTTAGGGGGTTACTTCAAGGGATCTTGGTTACAGTAGAAGCCAGGAAGTTGGAACATAGCTTTAGGAGGATTAGCCCTTATACTTTACCTTGTTAAGGGCATGGGGACAATGATGTTCCAACTTTCTGGCGTCTACTGTACCTCAAGGGATCTTTGAGGGTTCCTTTAGGGGATCGCTTGCATAGGGTGGGGTTTGGGGTTGATAGGGGTGTAGGCTTAAGGCTTTAGGGCTTCATAGAGGTTTTCATGAATGTTTCTAGAGGGGTTTGGGGCAGAAGTTTCATAAGGTTTAATTAGGATTTGGGTGGGCTACGGGATAAGGAAGCCGGTTTCTGAGAGGCCGCAGGGGTTTTATTGTCTGTCGCATTGAAGGACTTCATAGGGTTTGGGTTTAGAGCTTTCGTTTTGTTTAAGCGCCTCTCTTCCCATCCGCTCCTGTGGATTTATGGGAACCGAAAAAACGGCTAAACCAAGAAAAATAACTACAGTAACCCCAAAAAGCAACTACAATGGAGACTATAGGTACACCCTATGATAAACCCTAAATCCCGTTGTTGGCCCGCCTTTTCCTCCCCTGACATGGTCAGTAAATGCTGCACACCAGAAAACCATACTCCAGCAACCCTGCATCCTATCCAAACGCATCCTTTGGGGTTTGGAACGTATGGCTCCGGGTTCAGGCTAGTTTCGAACCCCAACATATAGATCATAAAGACAGCTCGACACCCCTGAGCCTCACCCCCTCCCTATCCAGCGTATGCTGCCTTCGATGGCGAAACCAGGCAAACACGGAGGCGACGGCGATCGCAGCCGCCAGAAAAAGAAACATGGCTCTGAGTGCAGGAGTTTACGCTAAACCCTGCGTAGACGGCTTCGAGTGAAGAGTTGGAGCTCCAGGTGCTAGTACCGGGGTTTAGTAAGCGTTTAGCGTCGAGTTCGAAATCCATGACCTACCCCCAAGCTTGAAGCCCCATGCGCGAGAAGCCTTCGTGTTACTTGGGCAGGCTTCTCGCAAGCTGTTGGGATTTAGAGTTTGGCGGAGAATGCGGAGTGCGCTTCGGGTGTTGGAGCTGGTGCTTTGTTTGGGTGATAGTGTGACTGCAATAAGCTGTGCGGGTTCTGACTTTGGTGTTGGCGTTGTCTTGAGAGCTTACAATCTTCAAGAGGTAGCCACGTGAACGGAGAGTCTACACAATCCATCAACATAGAGGCTTTAACTTAATTCGATTAACTCGCCGAATCAAATCGCTGGGATTTGGGGTCGCAAGCCCAAATCGCCTCGTGTTTGCTCTTCTTCAAAGCTTGGGAACGCAACTCATGTGATTTGTGTGTTTGACGTGCCAAACCCTTGCGTACACTGCCTTCAATCAAGACTGCTGCGACAGCACTCGTAAGAAGAAATCGCCTCAATGATGTTTCAGGCTTGAGGTGTTGGGAAGCCCAGAAGTGCTTGTCTAGGTGGGGCTTTTAAAGCTTTTGAAAAATATTATTAAATAGGATCCTCTTAAGCCCAATAAGGGAAAAAATAAACTGTCCCAAAGCCCTGCCTAGTTGTTGATAAGAATCACCTCTAATATGTCTATTCCAGAGGAATGGATCACATGTTTCGGGAGATTCGGCTATGGATTGGAGCCGTGAAGATACGAAGACGTTGATATATTGAGGTAGTATATGAGTTCTCTCCATGCTCCGTTATAGTCTGCCGGTTGGGGATCTTACAGATTTCGGGGGTTCGGAGGTGAAGGGACATCTCGCCTCCAAATCCCCCTCAACCCTCGACGCCGAACCCCTCTGACTGTAAGCCGCAAACGCATGTGAAATCCTTCAAAAGCCTGATTCACTAGAAACTAAACCCCGAAGCCCCAAAGCTTTGGCAAAAGCCCTAGAAACCGCGAGCAGGGCATGAAACCACCACTGAAGAAGAAGCTTTATCAACAAAAGCTTCAAGCCCCAAAGCCCAAAGCCCTGGACCCCATAAAGCCTAAAACACTAAACAATAAACTCCTAAATCCTGAGTCCTCAACCCTTTCGGTTTCATGCCCCTTTGGGAGTGGGCCTTGCAGGCTGCACCTTTGGCAGCGCGAAAAGAGAGACCTGACATGGAGACTTCAATAGTTTGGAATTTGGAAGAGTCTACAGTAGAAGCCAGAAAGTTGGAACATCATTCTCCTCATGCCCTTAAAGTAAAGTATAAGGGATCCTAGCACTAATCCTCCTAAACCCATGTTCCAACTTTCTGGGGTTCACTGTAGTCTGGTCTAATTACTATAGTACTGTATAGTCTAGTCTTGTCGAGTATCGTATAGTATGGTCTATAATAGTCTATGCCTAGTAGAATGTACCATTCATGAGCCGCCCGTTGTAATGTCCTGAAAACCGGAAACTCCAGAACAAACAAACGACAGGACCACAAATTTAGGGTTTAGGGATTCGGATGGTTTCGGTTTTAGGGTTTAGGCTTGAACCCTCGGCAGCCTGCGGTGAACAAGCCCAGCCCACCAGCAGGAAGATGAAGGCCCTCGCCAGACCTGCACTTGAACCCACTGGTTTAGGGTTTAGGGTTTATAAGATTCTCGGGTGTGGGGTTTCGGGCTTAGTGTTGAAGGTTTTTGGTCTAGGGACAGGCGTTTAGGATGGTGGCAGCATTCTTCCTGCGACCAACATCGGTATTCGCACTGATACCATGGCCATTTAAAAGCCTACCATGTGGATGACTGGTACTGCCGTTACTATCAGTCAGTGATACTAGCTACAATTACTATTACTCGTTCTCGTACTGCGTTACTATGGCTATGACCAATGACCATAAGTCGACTACGACCTATAGTTCTTTCTATCATAGTCATGAGTACAATCGCTGGCGGTGTTACGTTCTTATTTAAGAAGCTGAACCAGTACGGCCGCTACGACTACGGCTGTGACTGCGACTACTGCTACGACTACGAATACGGCTACCTGTGCTGCAGCTACTACCGCGGCTACTTCTACTACTGGTACTCATACTTTGTTGCTACTCGACGAAGGTCACATGAAGGCTATTGCTTACCGTACTTGTCCCTGGTGGGGCTGTCATCTTCGTACTATGAGCTTACATGCAGAGATACATCTGCGCATGTTGATATCCATGTACGCATCACTTGGCCTTCCGATTTCAGGTTGTTTTGGCGACATGCGGTCTCGGAATGAGAAATTATAGGATTTCGGAATTCGACCCTTTACTCCCTTTTGCAAATCCTGAAGAAGGAAGGATAAAGGGCGTTAAGTTTCGCGTCATAGGCCAAAAGACTTTCTTAGCCGAGGACAAAGCCTTCTTTGCGATCTTCTGGAGCTTCGTTTTGGCTTAGGGGTTGGGGTTCGGGGCTTGGTGTCGAAGCCGCACCCCGGAAGTCTGGATGCCTTCATAGGAAAAAAGCGCAGCTTACTCGTGAGGGCTAGGGCCTGAGCACCCTAGCCCCCAAAAAGGTCAATTTTGTAAACTATATGGGTAGTTGTCAAAATTAAGGTCCGTTTTTTGGAACCCTAAATAATAGGTGCCGTATTATAATAGGGACCCCAAAAGGGACCATAATTTTGCCAACCACCCATATAGTAGGATTATATAAGCCCCAGAGGGTACCTACTCAGCCCCTAAGCACTCTAAACCCTAAACCCCTAAACCTTAAACCCTAAACTCCGGCTTCCTTCCGGGCGACCGGCTGTGCCTCCATGGCTTCTTCTGGGCTGGCACGGCATGGCCGACGGAGCCAGTGTCAGCATTTTGTGGGCTTAGGGCAATAGGGCTGTAGTTCAAAAGAGTCCGGGGTAAAGGGTAGGGTAAAGGGCTTAGGTTTTGGGGTATATGTAGGGTGTCAAGGGTTGTCAAGATTTTTGTACGACGGTATCAGGTCGAGTCATAGCATGTCACTTTTTTGATAATACAGTACCAATAGAAGCAACCGTTTAGGTTTGAGAATTTCAGGCTTACTCTGGTTTTAAGTTAGGTTCTGCAGGCTAGGATTTGAGATTTCAGACTGGTCGACTGGAAACTGAATCACGCCGCGAGCCAGTTGAGGCCTCGGCATTCCAATCACGTCTTAGGGCTTCGGGTAAGAGAAACCACTTGGTGAAGTATTCTACCACCAGCTAAGCGCGGCGGCCAGTCAAGCCAGCCAGGTAAAAGACCAGTGGACGGCGTGAACCATCACATGACTCGCCGTTGCACAGGTTTTGCTGTTGTGCAATACGCAGGTGCCTGAAAGTGCATCTCTTCTCGATGGTTCACGTTTCTTGGCTGCAAGAGAAGCGTGAAAGGCAAGCATCGATGCCAACATCAGCACCAACAGCAATGGGGACATCACCACATGGGCGTCGCCTTTGACAAACACTATCAGCGCAGTCAACGACAAAATGCTGAACTTCATTCTCGTCATCAAAAGCAACAACAATTACCATGGACCATAACGACACTTATCATCTCAGTCTTCATCGTCATCATCCCAAGCTCATCTCAGCATCATCACCACCACCACCACATGCACCACCTTCAGGACAAAGCATCTTCACCAGTCCTTAACCACCACCACCTAAGATCATCCGCTTTTGACGAGAGGCCTTCGAAGTCACTGGAAGAGAGCAAGGTCTGTCTTCTGGGGTCTACAAGTACCGCCCAAAGGTCTGCAGTTACCACTTTCGGGCTTCGGGTTTTAGTCCCCACAGGAACCCTGGTTAGAGCCCGTAATGGGCTTTACCAACACCACCCAGCTACTCCTCGATAGAACCTATACGGGTACTGGGGGGGGGGGGGGNGGGGGGGGCGGAGGGGGGTGGCAACGCATCAGACTGTACGGCTTAGGAGTCGCTCTGTGTGACTATCGGTAGAAAGGGACAAGATGGGTGAGGGGAGGAGCGTAGGTGATTGTAGGTGCTTCTGAGGAGTACACAAGCCAACATAGGCCTACAAGGCTCTGAAAGGCCTATGATGTATGTAGAAATTCAGTAAACTTTGAGGAGCCTTTGATGGTTTAAGTGGTTTTGAGAGCTTGCGCCGAGTTGCGCCGCTTTTTTCGACCAGCAAAAGAGAATTTCGGGAAATTTGCAAAGCAACTAAATTTGGCACCGTCGCAGCTTCAGCTAATGCAGGGGTCTCAATAATTCGAGCAAGGCTTCGGAGTAAACTATATAATATTGAAGCTTCTGTAGTTGACCCTAAAACCACAAAGCTCTGAAGCCCTAAACCCCTGAACCCCCAAAATGAATGGTCATATTGCCATCCGTTCCTAATGTGGACTCAACACTGGTCCGTTGAACCCAAAGCATAGACATCAACACGTGCCCTCATTCAGAGAAATACTGGAAAGGTACCTTGAATTATATACTTCTAATAAATATTACAAGTTGTTTGAATTCTCTATTGCGCCCTTGAGCAGCCTAAGCCCTGTGAGCTTGTATTAAAAAACATGGTCTAAGCCCAAGCACGTCTCCTACAATCCTAGCAAACCCTATGAGGCCGGGAAAGCGCGGCCCGGTAGACACCTGATGGAACCCTCAGCCCAAAGCCCTGAACCTTAAAACGCTGCATCGACAGGCCAGTATCAGGATTACGGATCCTCCTTCCTTGGGAAGCAGGATAGCGCTTCCAAGAATGCAGTCCTTTCGTTTAGCACAAATGCCTCAATAGATAGAAGCGAGTGTTGGGGCATATTGTACATGGACGATCAAGGGATACTACTACTAGTACTACTACTACTAGTACTAGTACTACTAGTACTACTACTACTACTACTACTACTAGTACTAGTGATTAATGCCAGGATAAATCATAATTCAGACGTCTTGACAGAGCTTGAACTTCTTTTAGACTCAAGTTTTAGGATTGAGGGGTTTAGGGTTGTGGCATTTCCATGGTTTTGGAGCATCGTCGCATTTTTGGTGGCGATGACCGACCGTCTTGGCTTTGTTGCTGCTAGGGTGTTTAGCAAACTGAAGTAGTACCTACCATTACTGCAGAGGGTTCGGAGGAGATCTTTTTCTAAAAGGCTTGCATCTTGAAAGACTGCGGAGTGGCAGCCGCGGGCCCATGCCATCAAGGGTGTTGGGCTTTTTGGTAGGATCTTATTACCACCCTTCTTGCAAGGAATTTAATAGGGGCCCTAAGGCCATGTCAGTTTCAGGTGTCCGAGAAGCATGTTCACTGGGTGACTGTGGGAGGAAGGGGAACTTGCATCGTCCAACATGCGCCAGTAGAAGACACATCGCAGATAGAAAGATCCACTAAATCAGGACCCTAGAAACCCATTGCTATACGATAGCCATCCCCCAAGTTAAAGCACTGCCCTCTCAAGTGTGCTTCAGGAAGTGTCTTGCCAAATATGATGAACAGCTTCAACAACCGTGTCCCAAGCCCTAATAAGAAACCCTGGGATCATTATTCGGGTTCTTTATGTGGGTAGTTGTCAAAATTCGGGTCCCTTTTTGGGTACCCTAAATAATAGGTGCCGTATTAGAATAAGGACCCCAAAAGGGACCATAATTTTGACAACCACCCATATGAATCAGAATATATTTGGGTTAGAGGGCCGGGTCTCCTACATTAAACCGTAAACTCTTAAAACAAAACTGAAAGCCCACAGTGCGAAAGCACTTAAACATTTAAACGCTGGAAGCCTACGTCCCAAATCATATCTTAATTGAAGCCTAAAGCCCAAGTCACGACTAAACCCTTCAACCCTGAGCTACATCTTAGAGCCTCCTGAAACAAAGAGTAGGGTATGGAGGAGGAGTGTTTCGGGCTTAAGGCGTGTTCGGCAAGGTCCAGAGCTGTTGCAAAACAAGTCTATCCAGAACGGTCCACTTCGGGCATGGAATATCAGTCAGTTAGGACTTCGTATGAGTATGACTGTATACAAGACCTGGACCCTCTGGGTACACTCCTCACGTCTGCCTGGTTCTTCCAGAGCCGACGAGCTGTTGACTGCAGCGGAGTGGTGCTTAGCGAGTTGTTCTTGAGGCATCTTCTGCAGCATTTATACGCCACAGGGATTGGATGGTGAGGTTTAAGAACTTGCGCAAAGCAGCGGCCATAAACATAGGTCGAACTCTGAAACTGAAACTAGGTCCTAAGCCCAACACCCGAGCTCCCAGCACCGACAATACCAAGGCCACCCAAGCTGCAGAATCACCAGCCCAAACCATGCAAAACTCATGCCAAACCCGAGTCAAGATGTAAAGCCCAAGCCCTAAATCCCTAAACCCTGAAACCCGACCAAAACAAATATCTCTAAACCCTTAGCCTTAGCTCCTAAACCCTTCGGGCTTACAACCCCAAGCCCGAATTCCCAAAGCCCATGTCCTGAAACCCTGAAGCCGACACCTCAGAACTGCACGACGAAAACTGTAGACCACAACCACGCCATCCCCTACACAGGCGTTCTTGCTTGTTGTTTAGAATGGGGTGGGATATACTTTGTAACTACATGCTCACTCTAAGCCCTGAACCCTGTAAGCCCCAAACCCTAAGCTCTATATAATATGCTGGTTTTTTCAACCTGAGTTTCGCAAAGGGTTCCAGAGTTTATCGCAAACATAAGGTTTGAGGGTCTAGGGGCTCTAGGCTGTAGGGCTGTAGGGAAGCTTTGGAGTAGAGTCGGGTGGATTCGGGTGTCGCGCCCTGAACTCTACTTAGACTGCTCGCATCCACACCGGGCACATCGCTCTCGCTAGAGAATATTGTGGTGAGTGCACCTCGAAGCTCAGGGGAGATGACTGTAGGATGTACGTACCTGCACCTTGGCCTTCGCCTAATCCGATGATATATGAAATTACGCCTTGTCATCTGGGAGTTTCCGAAAATTCGGGAACCTTATTTTGGAGTCCTTATAATAAGGATCCTACTATTTGAGGTATTATATCAGGGTCCCCTATTTTCGGAAACTCCCATCTCAACCTTAGCCTACACTACAAGTGCGAAGCAAGCCAGAGAGCAGAAACTCAAGGCCTACATAGAACTCCACCTGAGCCTCACAGGCAGCATTGAATTCGACTGCATCCTGCACATCAGACAGCAAGCTCCACACTCGCCTGCGAGGTTCAGGGGTGAGGGTTCAAGGGATTGGGGTTTAAGTGTTTAGAGTCAAAGAGCTTGGGGTGTAGGGCTCAGAAATTACAGGGCTGAAGGGTTTAAGGATTTGGGCTGTGAGGGGTCTTGGTGTTTTGGGTGTGGAAGTTTGCGGTTGGGAATTTCGAAGATTTAGGGTTCGAGGACTTGAGACAAGCCAGGCTCTAAACACTAAACCCTGTAAATAAAGCCTTACTCCCTAAATCCTAGACTTTATACCCTAAACCTTGAATCCCAACATGAAACCCCAAACCCAAGCCCTGAAACTTTAAATCCTAAACTTCAAAAAACCCTAAACCCTAAAGTTCTACATCCTAAACTGTCCTAAACTATAAACCCTAAACCCTATCACCCCAAAACTCCTGACCCCCCAAATACCCACTCTTGATTATCATAAGGACTCCAACAAAGGGCCCTTGGAGGGTCCCGGTAAGTCCTGAACTTGAAACCCTAAACCCTGAATCCCAAAATTCAAGCCCCAAATCCAAAAGCTCTAAGTCCTAAGCTTTAAAATTTAAACCCTGAACCCTTAACGGACCCCTTAAAACGCTGGGCCGCCTCAGTTTCAGCAGCGCGTGGAGGCCTTGCTCTGCAGGCGGTCCACGCCCAAGAGCAGCCTCCGGCAAACCTGGGGTTTAACAATAATTAGAATAAGGTTCCTTTAAAGGCTTCCTTGAGAGGGCTGTATATAAGGGTTACTATAAGGGGTATTGTGGGGTTAAGTATAGGGGCCTTAATTATTGGAATAGGGTTTAGCGTTAAGGGCTCAGGGTTTCAGGGTTTAGGGTACAGAGATCGGGGCTTTGGTTTCCAAAGGGTCCATGTAATATATGGGCCTGAATGATTTCCGATACTATTGCGTGGGGTTCCTTATTATGATTAGAGTATAACATACCCAAAACCCGGTCGAATTGTTCAGGCCGCCATATGAGGGCTCAGCGGCTCGTGGTTTAGGGCTACATCGGGATTTTAGGGTACCGGGTTTGCTTTGTGCGGTCTCATAGGGTTTAGGGCTTTTTAGGGTTTAGAGTACAGAGTATTGAGTAAGGGTTTAGCATGCAGGGTTGAGGTTTCAGGGTTGAGGGTTCAGGGGTACAGCCGCCTCCACCCGCTGCGTCCAGCAACGTTGCGTGCGCCTTTCCAGAGCGGCCGACCTCAGGTCATTAAGGGCAATTAAGGGTTTAGGGATGTTTAGGGTTTAAGGTGTAGGGTTTGCCGTTTAATAGCGCGTAGGCGGTAGTATCCTGCGACAAGGTTGTGTCGAGTGCGTCGTAGTAAGGCGACGAGCTGCGAAAGCCTGTCTCTAGAAGGCTTTGTCCTTCTTTCTCACTCACCCCACCCGTATAAGGCGGCCAAGCCACCCAAACCTACTCCTTTTCAGGTTTACACCTAAACTCACACCATCGACTCATAACAGCGGTTTTGGCAGGGCAGATAGGTGGGCGGCCCATGCCTAGAGTTTAGGGTTTAGGGTGTAGGTCTATATGATTTAGAGGATCCTTTAAAACAGGGGGTTTCGTAGGCCTTTCATTCATGCTTTTCAAGAGTCTGGGTATGGGGGGGGGGGGTATGCTTTGATACTACTAAGAAAAATGACCTCTACATAGCAACCCACCCTACGCAACAGCAGCTCGAGGGATCTCTCGGCATTGCGGGCCCTAACTACCACACCCTAAACCCGAAGCCCCAAACACCCCCCAAAACCCTAACCCTAAACGGCCTAAACCCTAGAAGCTCTGGAGCGGTTCGAAACTGATGCAGGTTGAAGGGCCGGTAGGCTGAGGATTTACAAGTTACCAGGGCTTCGGGGGTTTAGTATTTAGAGATTCAGGGTTTTGGAGCTCATTGCTTGTCGGTCTGGCATCGAAGCTTCGGGGTTCAGGAGGACTTTTTGGGGTTCAATAGGAACGGCGGTTGAGGCATTCAAAGTATCTCGGGTTGTGGCTTCTAGGGGGATTAAGTGCCCACTGCGAGGCTTCGGGTTTAGCTGAACATGACGGACTCTGAACATTAAGTCCTGATACACCCTACTGCTAGTGCATTTGCCAAGAAGCCCTGTTCGTCGTTCCAGCTGCCGGGCATACCGCTTCCGCTCCACGCCTCGCACGATACTGCAAAGTCAGGTGTATACCCAGAGGCTCCATAGTAGTTTACTTCCTTTTTGGGATTACCTTCTAGGGTTCTAAATATGAACCCCAAAAAGGAACTACTATGAAGCCTTAGGGTATAGTCATCGCCATTTTGCTACAAGCAGAACAACCGTTGGGAACCTCGAGTCTTTCGATCAGCTGGGGACAGAACCCCCTAATTCTTTAGCCGTTGCTACAAAATCAAAGACCACCAACACCTAGAGCGGCAGCCGTTGGAACATCTTTCAGGAAAATCCATCGAGGCTTAGATTTGATGAAAAGAAGGAGGAGCCGCTTTCGCGCACCCTAGACTCCTAGACAAGTTGTAGTTTCGGGCTTGCCTCTACCCAGGACCTGCTGCACTCTCTTACAGCCAAGGAGCGTCTCACACAGTCAGCCAGGGTCGATGACTCCTGCAAAATCACTGACGCAAAAGCAACAGTTGGGCGTGCAACGTGCGAAGGGTTGTATGAAGGGGTCTTGTTCAAGGCTGTGTGAAAGGGCTTAGGGTGGGGGGCGGAGGTTTCGCATGTTGGATGCTTACTCAGATCCTCCTACATACCTGAACGTAGGATACAATATCCCTTAGACATATTCCAGGACCCCTCTTATATCACCATTAAAGAAATATGGCTGAAAACTGTAGATTTAAAGATCGATGTTGCTCAACCAGAAAAGAAAACAAAAGTAAGTCAAACACGGATTAACGATGAACCCCCACACCCGAAATCCTGATCTCGAGGCCCTAAACCCCAACCACAAATTCATGACTCCCACACCCTAACTCGAAGAGGATTTACAACGTAAGGCTGGTCTTGCAGCCTAAAACCATCCTTGCAGTGCACTGTTAGGTTTGGGTTCAGGGTAATAGGTCGTGGTGGGTTTAGGGTTCATGGGTTTAGGGAGGGTTAAGGAACTACCGCTGTGGGTTCAAAAACATAATCCAGCTCGAGTACTGCCGCCACGCAGTAACAGTCCATGATAGCGTTAGTATCAAGGGCCTTGTACATGTATCTGTATTATCAACGTAGTTTGATTGTAAATACGAACCAATTCTTCCTGAATGAGCAATATCCAGAATATGGGCATCTTACTAAGTCGGGTAAGCTTTGGAGGGTATAACATAGTGTACTGATATATAGGGCCTCTACCTGCATAAATAACTATTGTGAAAAGCTAAACTAGCTGTAACTAGCTAACTTATCAATCTGACGCACATCACAGTTCGGGCAGCGCCAGCATCAGCATCAGCATCAGCACCAACAACCACCACCAGCAACAGCGACAGCACTGTCACCACCACAATCACCACTACCACCACCGGAATAACAGCAACAGAAACAGAAACAGCAACAACGACAGCAACAGCAACACCGCCCCCAACAACCAGCAGCACCAGCACCAGCACCAAAACCAGCACCAGCACCAGCAGCAACAGCAGCAGCACCAGCAGCAGCAACAGCAGCAGCACCAGCAGCAGCAGCAGCAGCAGCAACAGCAACAGCAACAGCAACCGCAACAGCAACAGCAACAGCAACCAACAAACAACCAACAAACAACAAACACGTGAGACCCCCAAGCAACAAGCACCAAACACCAAGCAACATGGACAAGTAACAAGCAGCAAGCAACAAGCAAGATGCAACAAGCAACAG
The DNA here is from genome assembly GCA_003297005.1 of Symbiodinium sp. clade A Y106. Classification (NCBI taxonomy): domain Eukaryota; class Dinophyceae; order Suessiales; family Symbiodiniaceae; genus Symbiodinium; species Symbiodinium sp. clade A. The sequence continues at coordinate 174,936 of BGNK01000511.1, forward strand.
GCTGCAAACAACAAGCAACGAGTAACAAGCAACAAAAACCCAAGCAACAAAAACCCCTACCACCCCCACCATCACGACCATCGCCCGCGCCACCACCACCAACAACAACACCAGCAGTAGCAGCAGCAACAGCAGCAGCAACAGCAGCAGCAACAACAGCAACAAAACACAATACAACAACACAACAAAACAACAAACAACAAACAGCAAACACCACGACAAAACACAAACCAACAACACGACAACACGACAAAACAACAAACAACAAACATGGCACAACACAACAACACGGCAAAACAACAAACACCAAACAAAACACACAACAACAACACGACAAAACACAAAACAACACACAAAACACAGAACAACAACAAAACAACAAACACAACACAAAACAACAACACAACACAAAACGACAAACACACCACACAACAACAACACTAAAACACCAACAAACAACAAACAACAAACAAACACACACACACACACAAACACAACAACCAGCAAACAACAACAACCACAACAACAACAATAGTAATCAACAACAGCAACAGCAGCAACGACACCAACAACAGCAGCAACAACAGCAACACCAACAAACACAACACACACAACAAATGCAACAAACACAACACACACAACAAACACGACAACCACGACAACCACGGCAACAACAACAACAGCAGCAACAGCAGCAGCAGCTGCAACAACAACAATAGCAGCAGCAACAACAGCAACAGCAACAACAGCAACAGCAACAATAGCAACACCAGCAACACCAGCAACGCCACCACCACCAACAACAACGACAACAACATTAACACAAGCAGCGACAACAACAACAACAGCAGCAACAGCATCAACCACAGCAACAGCATCAACAACATCAACAACAGCAACGACAGCAGCAACCACAGCAACAACAACAATAGCAAGCAAACAACCAACCAAACACAAACACACACACACACAACACATAGACAGACAAAAATAAACAACCAATAACCAACCACCAACCCACCCAACCACCCAGACAGACAGACAGACAAACAACAGCCCAACAATAACAATAATAATGTTACTAATAGTGATAGTCATACGTCATACTCGGTGTCGTAATTGCTTTGTTGGGGTCATCGTCACTGCTATTGTTTAACATTATTACGGCAATACTACTAGTAGCAATGACGGTATCAAGAGCCACAAGACCAACAAATGCAAGGGCAGCAATCTCGACTGCAACAGCCGCCAGAGTCACATTCACGCCACAGAAGCTCCTAAACTTCCTAAACCCTAAGCCTAAATCCTAACTCAAAGCCTGTAAACCCTACACCCTGCAGCTGCAACCTGATTCCTGATGCCTGACAGAATCAAGCAACGAAATGAGTGAGAGACGCTCTCTCTGCCTGGCTGCCCACAGAGTTGCTGCGCTTGAAGACCGTGAAGAACTGGTCCATCGCCTCCTGCATGTTAAGCGCACATAGAGTTGGGGTTTGGGGCTCCGGTTATTCTCAGGGCTGCTATAAGGGTACGAGTGGAGGAGCACAAAGGATGCTGTGCTAGGGAATTAGCCACCTCGTCTGGATAACTAACTTGAAGTCAGGATACTGTAGTATAAGAAATTGCAGGATGAAGCATGACTACACTCCAAGGTCTAGGCCCTAGAGGGGCCACAATCTGAATCCTACAGCCTTTCGTATGCCAGGAATAGGAATATTCAGCTCTACTACAAAGCCTCGACCGGCAGAGGCCCCTTTGGAGCTTATCAACTCTCGTCGAACCCCAGAGCACTTGACAGTTTGCGACGATATCCATTAGGAACACACCCTACCCCAAGGGTCCAAGTATCTAATTATCATATACTCTCCAAAACAGTAACCTACATAACTACTATCCTAGGCCGGAGTACCTAATTATTGGGTCCTTTGGACCCTTAGGGCTACAGGGCTACAAACGTAGAAGCCCTGAAGACCTTTCAGCGACGGGTTGTCCAACCCCTCCCTCTCATGCCATGGTTTGTTTTCCTCAGACTGGGTTTGGGGTTTGCGACTTTAAGGGACTCTCTCTGTACGTCGAGGTATCATGAAAGGGCCGTTGCAGTCGGAATGGCGGTTGAATAGCGTTTTAGTCTTTGTAGTCAATAAAAGGCCTATACAGGGACACCGCTGCGACATTTTCCGCCCTACCCATAAGCAAAGCTGCTGAAGCATGCGCGGAGGCTCGAGAGCCCGGTACGTTGCTCGGAGCACAGGGCTCAAGGTGAAGCACAGGTCCGCATGAGCAGCAGGCAGGAGGAGGAGGAGGAGTATAAGGTGTGGATGTATATGCAGGTGTATAGGATTACCTTTTAAGGCTCTACGTAAACAGTAGCTGAATTGGCCAACATCTCGCATGAATAGTTTCATGACTTGAAGCTGCTAATGCTTTGCTCCCCACATATCCCAACCTCCACAAAACTTCATCCTCATCACCCCAAACCCCTTGCATCATAAGCCGTCATCGGTCTGGAAATCCCTGAGTACCCTGAGGTACCTCTGCACACTCATATGCCCAAAACTCTGATTTCAAGAAACAGGGACACCGTGCGTCCTGGTTTTGAGCGTCCTTGTGGCACGACACTGCTGGAAGAGTGGGAGTCAACTTTTGACTGCGGAGTGAGTTCAGGGCTTCGGGTACCACACAGTTGAAGATCAGACTACTACCAATTTCGCCAATCCCTGATCAAGAAATTTACCTTCTGCAAGGGCAAGCATGGTAGGACTTCATGAACCTGTTGCACTTTGGCACTCAAGCTGCGCAGTCAGATATCCATAATACCAATTGCCCCCCCAATGCAAACTCTCAATCCAGGTGACTGGTCCTACTACAAGCCCTTGCAGCCAGCATAAGATTCGGCTGGTTGTCAAAGCTGGGGCCCCTTTCGATAGGGTGCCGTATGAGAAGTAGAACAATCGCCTTTCTGAGCTAGCCTCTCGCTTATAGACCCAAAGGGCTGAGACCCCAAACCTAACATCCTAAAGTCCTACATACACCTTAAAACCCTCAGCCTAGGATATTTGGGGTTTATGGCTTTCTGGTTTAGGGTTCAGGGTTTCGCGATCAGGATGTGGGATTTATGGTTGAGGATTTAGGCCTTATTTGCGTTAGGGGTTGTGCTTCTAACTTCATGCGATTAAGCTGTGTAGGGTTGGCCATTCCACCCCCGTAGAGCATGCAGACGTGCGAAGCACCGCTGGCTTGTAGTCCATAGACTGGATCCAATCGAAACAAAGCGACTCGTCCGATCAGCTGTCGACCTCAGCCTGGTTCATTTTCCGCTTCTGAGCACGCTTTTCGTATCGACCGGGTAGTCCTGGCACATCGTCACCCAGCTGGATTTGGAGTCCGTCACGACCACAAAGTCACCTGCAGTCTTGCGATATCATCTCCAACCGCTTGTAGTCTCCAGACGGTAAGAAGTCCTCAAAGTGGCACAGCATGCATCGCCACCTCTTTTCATCCGCATAACGCACCAGCAGTTCTGCTTGATGATGAAGGCGACTATGGTTGAGTCAACTGCTCATGGCGCGGAGCTACCAATTGAGGATGTCCTTCGGAAGTCATTCCCGGAGCGCTGCTTCTTAGATCCTAAACCCCCTCTCACGCACTATGACACACGAACGAACGAACGAACAAACGAAGGAAGGAAGGAACGAACGAACGAACGAACGAGCGAACACACGAGCACACGAACACGAACACACCCGAACACACACGAACGAACACACGCGCACGCACAGAGACACACAGACACACACACACACACGCACACATCCAAAGCCATAAGTAGATCCGTACGTAACCCCTGGAACCCTGAACCCCGAAAGCTCTAAATTCTGAAAACGTGAGAAGCTGTGAACCACTACAAACTCCTGCACACCCCCCTCAGTAGAACCCTCCGAAACCCCGGAGCCTAAAAACCCTAAAAAACCCTAGACCCAAAACCCTAAAGGCCTCCAGGGCTGTCGCTTCCCCGTCCGAGGCGTCGTCTTCCTCCTCTTCTTGCTCGAGGCCTGGGTTACGAAGCAAATAGAGGGCCTACATAGTTAGGATGTAAGGAATAATGACCAGTACTATTTGGAGCCTAATGTAGCGGCCTCAAAAATTAGTATACGGTTTTGGGGGTCCTTATAATTGTAGAACTTTGGGCCGAGAAACCCTATTCTAATTAGTAAGGCCCGATAGTACATCTACTGAATACCACATCTGCTGAAGTTTCTTTGGCTTCCTATGAGCATGCGCGGGCACAGGATTTATGCCCTAAGCAGGGTCTGCAGTTTAGGGGGTGTGAGGTTGGGCTGGGGTCTATTTCGGCGCCCTTCGAACCATCATAAAAACTGCGTTTTCAACATTTTCTTGTGTGTTATTGTCAAACAATGAAGACTAAGAACAAGTCCCAAGCGCACTAACAAGGACTGTTGAAATCAGAAAGAAGAGACTATTCGAATCCTGGAAGGGTGAGTTTTGTCTAGCATTTCGGTACCCCATATGGAACCCATATCGACCGTTTAAAGGAACCCTTGTAGGCCCCTAAATACTACCCTAAGAAGGCACCCTAAACAAGTAGGCTTTCCAGCTTCCAGGCAGTGGCTTAGCTCCAGGCTCCTCTGGGCTCAGTTCTGGGGCTGACGGCTTAAGCTTCAGTTAAGGCCTTTGGGTTTGGGTTTAAGGCTCAAGAGCTTTGGGTTCAAGGTTCAGCGGCTCTGGGTTTAGGGTTCAAGGCTTAGGGTTTGGGGCGGCTTAGGATTCCGGGGCTTTGGGTTTAGGGTTTCAGGTTCGAGGCTTCCCGAAGCCTGACACTCGGAACCCCAAAGCCCACCCAAATACTCACCCATGACTCTAGCACTTTGCATGGCTTCATTTATCCCTAGAGTATTGAAATAAGTATGCGCAAACTTGTATGCACATGTCGGTCGATCTATCTGTCTACCTGACGAATGCGAGTATACCTCCTCGTTGTTTACAGTAAGATACCCTCCGGTGTCTCCAAAGTGATGCTTCAATCTACCGTAAACCCTAAGCCCTGAACCCCTTCTGCTTCTGCAGGCATGCGAGCTGGCTTGCAAAGGCATGCTACATTGACTATATAGTCGCCTGGGAGATGTAGAGCCGACTCATTCGACTGGGATTCAGTCGTCTCTACGCTACAGAATTTTTCAATTAAGGATAAGGGAACCCGATGGCATACCAGCACTAACTATGATGGAGATCATTCGAATTTGGGCTAGCGTGACTGCAGATTTCTAGAACATGGGCTCGGGCGCAAACTTTAGTGTTCAGGCGATTGAACAGAAGATTTGAACATAAGTGGTTCAATCAAAGCCGGTGGCCCCAGACGGCATCCAAAATAGAATTGCTAGGGCCTGCATCCAAACCCAAGCTTAAGCACCTAAACACACCTTAGCTCTAGGCCCAGCTCCCATCTTAGAAGGCCAGATCCCTGAAGGTGTCGGGTATGCAGCGTAGTTGGACCCTGTTGCAGATGCCAAGTATTCAAGTTCTATCTATAGCGATGTTGATGTTCACCGTTATTTGGATACGTGTGCAAAGCCCATTTCCATTCCGCATCCCTGAGGACCAGCTGCTGCCAAAACACTCCGACTCTCTCCCACGCAAGTCTCATCCAAGCTGTCTGCCTCTGATGTTTTGGCTATGCCAGGTCACAAGATTTCCCAGAGTGTCTGTAGATGATTCTGCTTGGATTCGCGGGACGTATGTTTCTTTTGGTAGCGGGCATGGCAACACGAGATATGGCAGACGACGATGCTGCGGCTGTTGCTGATCACGACGACCCGAACGAGGGTGATGAATGTGCTTATGACAGCTATGATGACGATTGCAATGAAGATGCTGAAGTAAGGACTGCGGTAGTGACGATCGGGATGCCGATAATGGTGATTCCACATGGTGATGGTGCTGTCGCTGCTGCTGCTGCTCATGGTGCTGCTGCTGCTGCTGCTGTCGCTGTCGTCGCACATAGTGATGACTGTGATGATGGTTATGACGATGGCGATGACGACGAGGACGACCACCACGACGATGATGATGGAGCAGAAGATGGCGACGATGTGAGTGGCGGTCCTGCTGTTGGTGGTGCTGGACTTGTTGCTTTCAGGGCTCAAGCCATGCAACAAGTGGTGGCCGAATCCTCCAAACCAAAGCGCATCCCTTACATCCCGAGGCCCCGCACTCTTCTCAAAGCCCTGGATAATGAAACTCACGGAGCCGGAGCTGGCCTGAATGAGCCCATCATACCTCCATCCCTAAACTCTGCACGCCCGAACTCCAGGCTTCTCCGGGCTCAAACCCCAAAAACATGCTCAGACCTCGCCCCGGAACCCTAAACACCGAAAAAAGACCCTGAACCCCAAGTGTGTAGTTCCTGAAAAAGTATATGGAGTTGGAAGAAGCCCTGAAAAAAACCCAAACCCCCAACCCCCCCCCCCCCAGACTCCTGAATGATATATCTTCCCTAAACCCTCAACCCTAGGCCCTAAACCCCATAGCAGTGCTGGAGGCCTCTGGCAGCTCCTCGCAGTCCTTTCCGTCGTCCTTTCCCATGCCGATGAGTTGGTGAATGCCTGGGGGAAGTACGGAACTGTTCCCAAACTTCTGGGATGTGGGTTTAGGGTCTAATTAGGGTTTGGGGTTTAGGGAGTTTAGGGTTTAGGAAACTTATGTGATTCGGATCCTATCTAATTATGGTAGTTTCCCTCACAGGATGCCTTTGTAGAGGTCCGTACCTTGAGGACTACCTAGATTATGAGTTACTTGGGGTCCATGATGCCACATCTTTTCTCCAACTCCCTGAAATGTCGCAATTCCTGTGATCGTAAACTTAGCTGCCTGATGGCAAGAAGAGGGAGTTAGGTATTAAGCACAACGCTGGGAAGGCTGGGCAAGTGGTATCTCCATGGTGAGAACAACAATATTAATGATAGCGATACAGCAATAAAGGAAACAATACCAACTATGAATTAGAATATGGATTCTAATGATATTGTAGTTGCCAACCGTATGAACAGTTGCACTAAATGAGACAATGACAAACACATAATAGTGGTGCTGACAGTACTCGCAACATACTAGTATTCATGATTATCATAATCATGAGAATCGTAATAGTAATAAACCCTGAGCCCTGAACCCAATCTTTCTTATCATCGTCTGACACACGCAAGGGCTCTCAACCCTGAGCCCTGAACCTCCGAAGAATGACATGAGCCCACAGCTCCAAAAGCAACATACAACGACCATGATAGTCCTAATCAGGTTTCGGAATATTAATGTTAGACTGTAAAACTGATAAAAAACTAGAGAATGGTATACACATCGCAAACTATTCAGACCCGTTTATAATCCCCGAAGCTTCCCAAACCCTGAATCCTAAACCCCTAAAACCCTGAACCCTAAAACCCTAAACGCTAAACCATAAACGCTAAACCCTGAAGCTCACGATCTCGAGATTCGGCCACGATGCGCTCGAGGCCTTCCAACTCTACAGGGTGCTTCTGCGCCCAGACAAGCTCGACCTCCACGGGCTCAGGGCTTTTAGGATTTAGGGTGTAGGATTTAGGGTTTAGGATCTAGGGTTTAGGATTTAGGATTTAGGGTTTAGGATTTAAATTTAGGGTTTAGGGGTTTAGGGATAAGGGGTTTAGGACTTGGGGTTGAATTGTTTACCCGGAGAAACACCAAAGACGACTCCCCGGAAGATTTTTGGCTTCGGGTCTAAGGTTTAGGGTTTAGGGATTCAGGGCTTAGGCTTTGGGTTTAGGGTTTAGGGTGTAGGGTTTAGGCTTTGGGATTCCGGGTTTAGGGGTTTAGGGGTTAAGGGTTTGCACAAATTTGCCGAGAATAGTTTGAACGTTCAGCTCTATCGGGGATAAAAAGGGGTAATCTGATGCTACAAATGTGATGAATATACTGAATCAGCTACTAAGGGGTTGCTTTGAGTTTCATTGGGGTTGCTTGAAATTTTCCCGGCTAGTTCTTGTTGTTCTGGTCCCTCGAAGTCGTACAGCTGCCACGTCTCAGGTCAGAACGATTCCTTTTTGTATCTCACTGGGAAAACGACAGATGATGCAAACTATGGGGTGAGCACCAGGGTGGTTGGGCTGGGTTTTGGTGGGGAGCCAGGTTCACGGTGCCTGTTGCTCTACACTGACTCAACGGTTCAGGGTTTAGGGTTCTAGAATCTAGAGCCTAACTGTTGCCTAATTTCACTGCTCGAAGCTTGCTCGCAAGCATATTCCAAGCTTGCTAAGAGCTCGACAACACAAGGGGCTCGATTGTCTCCAAAAAGCGGCATCAAAATATCGGGGCCTCCACAGTTGCCATAGGGCTCTGGGGTAAGTACAGGATACCATGATCAGACTGTCAGTATGTGGGGATACTATTACAATCTGTGCGACACCTATCTTACAGTAGTTGGAACGCCTTTCGTCCTCTTCACCCGTACTTCAACTGCACAGACTCCGCAAGTGCGCAAACCCTGGACCCCAAGCCCTACAAACACAAACTCTAAACCCAAACTCCTTACACGACGCCCTGAACACTAAGCCCCGACGCCCAAACCCTTAACCCAAACTATCTAAAGCTTCTAAACGCTGGCCCGGGGGCCTGAACACTTAAAGGCTTACCTTACAAACCCCAATCCTAAGCTCTGAATCAAAACCTGTTCAACCCGCACCCTAAACCCCTAAACCGTAAACCCCTAAACCCTAAACCCCTAAACGTGTGAACGCGTATTGCTGGTATGTTCTTTCAACACTTAAATAAGTTGAATGGCATTTTTCAAAAAGGTGACACAAAGGTAATTAACACACCAAGACCACGGTAAATAAAAGGTATCGGGCGGTGGCAGGGCCGGCTTGCTCGTCTTTTATGTGCTCGTGCCTTCTGGCCCCTAGCTTTTCCAGACACCTTGTTTTTATCTTTTTGTTGCCGCTACCTTTTCCCAGCATCTTCTTTTTGCGTTTGGTTTTACGGACCTGCGTTTCTTTACCTTTTCCGTTCACCTTTGTTTTGCCTTTTTTTGCGGCCCCATCTTTTCTTACCATTTCATCACGTTTTTGCAAGTTTTACATTGTTTTTACCTTTGTTTCTTGGAAAATGTAAATTTTCCAGGGGGCGGGGAGCGGCTGGAAAGGTAAAAAAACAAGAGAGAAAAAGCTGAGGGGGGCCTCCCTCCCGTCCCAGACCCGCCCTCCCTGCCCCCCTTCCCCCGCGCAGCGCACACCCGCTCCGCAGTCCGCCTTCTTTTAGCTTCTTCCGAAGAGGGCTTACCCTTTCCCTGTAGCTTTATTTTACCTTCTCTCGACATGGTGACCTTTCTTTTGCGTTTTCCCTGTAGTTTTAATTGATTTTACCTTAGTTTTACATTTTAAATGTATTTTGTTGAGATAGTAAATACCAAACAGACGTCCACAAACCTAAACCCTAAACTTAAACCCTAAATGCACTGATGCGCCTCCGCCAAAGCTCGCTCCCATGCCAAAGCAATGGCCTCTCGGAACTCCTGCCCGGATAAGCATTGCCTCTAACTATATCCCCCTTAGAACCATAATAAAAATAATATTTTTAATATTCTCTTGGGTTTTATATAAACAAAAATAAAAAAAATAATTCCTAAGGAGACTAGAGCTAAAGGGTACTATACGGTTTCCTTTCCGGGTTCTATAAGGGATCTACCAGTATGACTCTATAACATAGGGGCCTCAATAATCAAAATCTGGTTCCTTTAAGGGCTCCGTTTAAAGGGTTCCATAGGGGTTACTATTATAAGGGTTGCTTTCAGGGTTTAGTATACGGTTCAAGGTGTAGGGCTCGTCTGAGTCTCTATAAGGGTACCATGGGGGTTTAAGTTTTAGGCCTTGGGATTTTAGGGGCCTTCAATGGGTGCTGTCAGGGTTCCCTGAAGGGCTCTGTAATATAGGTGCCTGAATATTTAGAATACGGTTCCTTTAGAGGGCTCGATATAAGGGTTACTGTAAGGGGTTTATGGGGGTTTAAAATAAGGCCTGAATAGTTGGAATAGGGTTCTGGGCTCCTTTATACAGCACGAAATAATTATAAGGAAACCTGAGGAAGATTGTTGGGGCTTCTACAGAGTGTTATGCCAGGTTTACGAGTTTCGGCCTTTTCGGAAACTGCACAAAGCTGTTTAACCCTAGCCTAACTTGGACCTGGATTGCTCGAGTTTCTGATCTTCCCGTTGGGGCTTAGGGCATAGGAGTATAAACGCGACCAGAAAGTATTTTGTTCGGACCTCTGTGTATCTATCTATCTATCTATCTATCAGCCCTTGTATGTATCTATCAGCCCTTGTAAATGTCTATCTATCCGTCCATCTTTACATGAGGATATACATGTGTGTGCGCGTGTGTATGTATATATATATATATGCATGTCGGTTTAGTTGGATATCTTAAATACAGATGTAGAAGAGTTATCGGACTTTTTGTGCCAGGGTGTAATTAGGGGACCGGGAGCTGTTGTAAATTACGATCCCTTTCCAGGATCCCAGTTGACATGTGTTTGCTGCTACCTACACAGTACCGCAGCAGTTTAAGGTTTCGGGACAAGCATCTTGAAAAGAACAGCCCCTGCCAGCCGAGTCCGACAACCACACCTCCCTACACCCGTATCCAGTCATACACCCCCGACTCGATATCGCTTTGGCTACAACTGACACTGCTGCTTGTCAAGGGCCAGCAGTGCACCACCCCAAGCTGTAAACCTGAAAACCTCGCCGCAGCCTGAATCCTCCGACCATGAACCCCCCCACCTCTGAGATCATACCTATTATATACATATAGTTATATACATAAACCAATATATGCACATACTACATAATTACTTACATTCCAGACATACAAACAGACAAACATAACTCTTGTTTGCATCGCCACTACATCAGAGATGCTAATTACGAGCCTCGTGTGAAGTGCAAGCTCTGCATAAAGAGCTCCCTAAACCCAAAACCCTATTAAACCCTAAACCCTACACCCTATAAACCATAAGCCCTAAACCGGCTACGACGTGTCAGTCTACCTACATCAGGGGCCCTCCTCCGCGAGGTTGAAGCGCCTCCGCCCTGAGCTTCTCAAAGGTTCTCGTCTTCTAGGTTTGAGTTTAGGGTTTAGGAGTTGGGGTCTTAGGGTGTAGGAGTTGGGGTTTAAGGGTTCAGGGGTTTTGGGTGTAGGGTTTAGGGGTTTAGGGTTTGGCGGTTTAGGAGTTCAGCGTTTAGGGTTTAGGGGTTTCGGACAAGTTTAGGGTTCAGGTTTAGCATTTGGGACCCGCAGCTTGCAGGACCTAGGGACCTAGTGCTGCGCGCACATTTTCTGGAATGACCGATCGATTGGAAGGTGCCGGAATGCAAAGAGGTATCACCAGCGTGGACTAACCGGGACACCGGTCTTACTCTCCTGCTTCATGTGGGTAGTTGTCAAAATTAGGGTCCCTTTTTGGGTACCCTAAATAATAGGTGCCGTATTATAATGGGGACCCCAAAAGGTACCATAATTTTGACAACCTCCCAAAGGTACAACACAGACAGTGCCAACGATGCTGACGGGCATAATGGCCTCACCTGAACCTTAAACCCTAAACTTTAGACCCAAACCATGACGCACCATCATTGGAGACGCGGGATTGTGGAGTAAGCCGAAAGGCCTCACAGTCGACAGACACCGTCGAACGGTTCATGAAAAGTATGACATGAGGCTTACTTCAGAGCGGTCAGTCTAGGATGCATGCAGCAGGGCGTGCCTGGGTTGGACATGCTATGATGTGCAACAACACTCTAACTATGATACCCCACACACTGAACCCGAAACTAGAAAATCCTATGCTGCCTACAAACGGTGAAATCTCAAGACCCTAAGCCCTGCAATTTTTGGCAAAGCACTGGACTGCGATGGCGGACGTGTAGAGGACAAACCTGCTTGTTGCGCGGTGCTGCGAGGCCACATTGTGTGGCTGCAGTGCCAAAGTTCTGTCATGAACTTGAACTGATTCCAGGAAATGTGATGCGCACGTGATGAGAATGATCGCTACTAACTACTATCGTGCACATCACGACTGTGCGCTTGCTTGATACCAACATCTGAAAGTTGCTCAGAACCCGTCTACACTCCTGAAGTGACCGGCTCATCTCGCGCGGATGGGTCTCGGCTTGAACATCCCGTCGAATGTCGAGCCCCGAACCCCCACAAATAGTCTCCATTGTAGCTCCTTTTGTGGATTACCTTACACGACCCTAAATACAAACTAGGTAAACCAAAACAAGGAACTACAATGGAGACTATAGGTAATCCTGAAGCCCCACCACCAAAAACAGCCCCTAAACTCTCAAACCATAAAGCACGGGACCTCCTGCAACCCGCCTGATGTCTCCCCTAAGGCTATTGACAAATGGCCCTTGCTAAGGGTACCGGAGTCATGGTCCAACTGCAATAGTCTAGTGCGCTGGCGAACGAGCTGTGTCGTTGTTACTGGTATAGTTGCTGCAGCTGTTGTGCTGCTATCGGCTGGTTGCGCAGTGCTGGTACAAATCACTGCATCACGTGCGTTGGTTCGCTAGTAGCCGTTGGTATTCCTTCAGCTGCTTGCTTGCCGATCTTTCTTTCGTAGCCCCAACCTCGGGATTTTGGCAGGCCTACTGCAGGCCTTATATATGCAAACATCAGGCGCTTCTAATTATGCCAGCAGGCTTGTGCTCTTTGGGACGACACGTCAGGGAATTGCCTGTGTCGCGGCACCCGGGTCGTCTATTGCGGGAAGTGCGAAGGACCGCCCAGCGATCTCACAACTAAACCTTTAAACGCTGAAGCAGAAAATCTCATCCCCAAATCCCGAAAAACCCTACACCCTAAAACCCTAAACCCTAAACCCCAAAACCCCAAATCCCTAAAAACCCAAATCCCTAAAAACCCTACACCCTAAAAACCCTAAACGCCCCAAAGCCCCAAAACCCTAAAAACCCTACACCCCAAAACCCTAAAGCCAGACCTTCGCTGGCCGGCCGCTCGTAGTCTTCCTCGACCTCCTCCGGGCTCTTGGGGACCTCGCTCTGCCTCTCCTGGCAGAGGGGTTTCGGGTTTAGGGCTTTAGGGCTTTAGGGGTTTAGGGGTTTAGGGGTTTAGGGTTTAGGGGTTTAGGGTTTAGGGGTTTAGGGTTTAGGGGTTTAGGGTTTAGGGCTTAGGATTTAGGGTTTAAGGTTTAGAGTTCAGGGCTTAGGGTCTAGGGTTTAGGGTAGAGCATTGGCTCTAAGTGTGGGGGATGGGGGTTTCGGGTTCCATGTCTTAGGGTTCCGTCACAAACCTGTGTTCAACTAAAGATTACGCGTTGGGGGTTGGGAGTCGGGCTAATGAAGGAGGCCTTCGTAATGAGAACGGGTCTTGGGAGCAGGTTATCATAGTTTACTTGCATGCCGGGGCGAGAGCAGAATATTTCTTTCGTTAGAAATTACTCAATAATTCCGACGCCTTTTCTTGCTGCCGCCACGCAAGTGGATTTGCCTGCTGGGCGGTTCCTTGTGTGTTTAGGGGTTCAGGGCTTTGGGGCTTCGGGTTTTGGGTCGACATTAGGTTCCGCCGCCCGGGGGCGAGGGGGGGGGGGAACACTATCAAGTGCCGCCCTACGGCCCTACACACCCGACACCCGCTATCGCACCAGACGTGGGTGATTCAGAAAGTAAGGGGAATGCAATAAACCCCAAATAGTAGGATTCTCTGTAGAAGGATCACTAGATAAGGTGCCTCGTACTGTTTCTTCTCAACCTGTGGGGCCGATACCATACCACTGCAAGAAGATGCCTTCGACCTGGGGACTCCAAAGCCCGCTAGTTACGGAATATGCCGATGATATAGACTTTAACCCTGACTTCATATTGGGGATCAAGCTATAATGGCTTGGAAGGCTCTCGCGATAGTCGAAGTCGGGGTCGATGTTGAGGTCGAGGATCGCTCCTCCGAAGTGGCTGCCTTCGAGCTGTCTCCAGCGCATCTCTTGCGGCACGCGCTCTTCTGGCAGGGACGCCAGCAATTTCGCGACTTGGGGAAGGAGAGCGGCCGGCAATTTCGCCGCATCCTTGATTCTTTGTTCCATGAGATCAAGGGTCGGTGCTTCGATTTGAGAGCATACGTCTCCCTAGGCCGGAGGCCTCCTTTCGGGATTTTAATGATTTTAATGGCATTCGTACGGGTCTTGATGAAGGAATACACCGAACATGCTCTTTATGATCCTGTTGTACTTCAAGCTATATGTCCCCTTTTTGGGTACCCTAAATAATGAGTGCCGTATTTTTATTATAATAGGAACTCAAAACGGGACCCTAATTTTGACAACCACCCTATGGCTCAATAAAAACATTGGGAGATGCAAGGACCAAGAAATCAGCAGAGGTCCATCCTGGGGGCGCAATGAGTTCGATGCGGCTCAATTTCCCTGGGGATCAAACTCGCCCAAAAGCCTTATGTAGTATGGTCTTGGCGCCCAAAAGCCTTAATATATGAGTCCTTAGATCCCTAGGGTTTGTGAAGTCCCCGGTTTAAGGTGTACCTGGACCCCAAATAACCTGCCTTTTTAGGGTTTCCAAATATGATTTCTTTACATAGGTCCTAAAGAATGTAGGTTATTTGGGGTTAAGGTAGGGTATAGTGTGACAACAATACAACATGGCACGGATGAGTGCCTGCGAGCCATACCCTAAACCCAAACCCCCAAGCACCAGGACCCACCAGGAGTTAGGATTAGGGACCCTTGGGGAGAAAGAGGTCCCTTTTAAGAGAGCCTAAGAAGGGTCCCCTTTTGAGGGCTCTCCCGCAGGCTACCTAGGAATCACGTGTATCCTGTACTGCTACAGCCCCTCAAAACTCGGATGTTCAGCCCCCTAGGGAAATCAACCAACGATGTATATAGGGCTTGGATTTTGGGTGAAAATCCTTGTGTCATCTTACTAAAAACCATTCGATATAGTCTAAATCTGCTTCCATTATCCCTAAACCCAAACCCCAAAGCCCGAAACCCTATAAACCTAAAAGGCCCCAAACCCTAGGCCACTGCTGGTCCTCTTTCAGCGCAGGGAACCTTGCCAGTTAGCATTCACGGATCGCTACTGCACGGGTCCCCGAAGCATATGCAGGATGTACCTTAACCCCAAATAACCTACCTTTTTCAGGACCCATATAAAGAAATCATATTAGGGAACCCTAAAAAGGTAGGTTATTTGGGGTCCAGGTAGGGATTAGCAGTTGAATTAAGTCTCTCGAAACATAGAAAGAACCCCACATAGAAGCCCGCAGCCTTAACCCTGAATCGCAAGAACCACTTCATGTCACTCGACGATGGGATACCTGGTACCGGTCCCGATGAAAGAATACCAGGTTCTTGGGAAGCACTTTTTATACCCACGGATCTAGGGTCTATAGCTTACCAAAGAAAAGATCAGCATCTTGTGGATCAGGATACAGGGGAGAAGATCAAATCTTGGGGTCGAGGGCAATGGTTACATGATAGCCCGAGCACAAACCCTTAACACGACAATCAAGACTTTGATTCACAACCTAAGCCCTAAACCCTAAACACCCTAAACCCAGCCCCTGAATCCTAAACAAGGGCGAGAGGTCGGTAGCGAGGGCCTCTCTTGAACGTTTTGAGTATAGGTCAGGGCTTTAGCATTTCGGTTCAGGGCTTCGCGAGTCCTTTGTTGTGGCTTTCTCCGAGAGTTGCAAAGGGGCTTGGGGGTTTTAGGCATGGAAGTGGCCTGGCTACACCAGAACAGATTTGGGGGGGCATCTATAGTATTAATTCCGCAATACCTGCAGTAAACAACTATTCTGGCAATGAAACTTAAAGCTGTCTTGCATGGTCCACGGAATGCCGTAATTCATGGTTGTTGGAGAGTCCCTGATAACCTTATCTAGGCCCAACGCCGAAAAAAACAGCTCCGACAACCGTAACCTGCTGCGATCCTTCAAGTCCAACACCGGCCCTGCACACCCTAAACTCAAAACCCTAAACCCAGAACCCTGAGCCCTAAACCCAGAACCCTGAGCCCTAAACCCTAAACCCCAAACCCTGAACCTTATCCTTAGTCGGCGCCAGGCCACAGCAAAGGCGACGAGTAGAAAGCCATCCCCAAGTTCGGCGCTTCATCCTGTCTTTGGAGTGGCTTTCGATTTCAGGTTTAGGTTTTGGGGTGGAGGGTTTAGATGATTTAGGGCCTAGGGCTTAGAGATCATGCAGGACGTCCCCCAGAGATCCTGTGAGGGTCGTCTTGGGGTGGAGGCTTCTCGGGTGTATCTGAAACCCTAAACCTCACCGGGGTCGAAGGCTTAAGAAAGCATCGTTCTTTCTCTTTTGGTTTGGATTTAGGGGTTTAGGGGTTTAGGGTTTAGAGTTTGCTTCCAGGTTTGGGTACAGTAGCAGTCTATAATAGGGCTACTATTATGGTCCTAATATGTCGAAAGCATCGTTATTTCTCTTTTGGTTTGGGTTTAGGGGTTTAGGGGTTTAGGGGTTAGGGTTTGGTTCCAGAAAATACGAAGAGTGTTTATTTGTCTTTTGGTTTGGGTACTGCCCCCCATAGAATAGCAGTCTATAATTGGGCTGCTATTAGGGTCCTAATATGTCGAAATTATGAAGATTATTCAACTGTTACTGAGTTGGGGCAGTACCCAATCTTTTGGTTTGGTTCCAGAAAATACGAAGAGTTTGGGAACTGGTTCCCAAAGAGGTTTCTAGAACGGGAGAAACACCTCAGTACCATACTAGTTCAAGAACCTGTAGGCTCTAAGGCATATGGGGGTTTCCGAAAATAGGGGACCCTAATATACTACCCTAAACAATAATAAGATCCTTATTACCTATATGGGCCCCAAAAAAAAAGGTCCCCAATTTTCGGAAATCCTATGGGATTTGGGGTCCTTATAATAAGGATCCTACTATTAAGGGTACTATATTAGGGTCCCCCATTTTCGGAAACTGCCGTTTGTCTGTGGTCGTTCGTTGGTGGCTCAGGCTTCGGGGGCTTCGGATTTGTGGGGAAGGGGCAATGGAGGAGCTTGAAGAGTTCTGGGGGCGCACGGTTTCGGGTTTAGGGTTTAGGGTTTCGGTTTTAGGGCTTCGGGTTTAGGGTTTCGGTTTTAGGGCTTCGGGTTTAGGGTTTAGGGTTTCGGTTTTAAGGCTTCGGGTTAGGGTTTCGGGTTTAGGGTTTCGGGTTTAGGGTTTCGGGTCTAGGGTTTTGGGTTTAGGGTGTGTCTGTGCAATGAGGCAACCCCGAGAAAAAACCAGGTCTTCATCGGCCCTCTACAGTCGATACCTAGTCTACGATGATATATACCATAACCCGATTCAAGAAGGCCCCCGTATTACCGAACGATTAGCCCTTCTGGCTCTAGTCGCCCGAGGTCTCAGCAAGCTCCTGCCAAGCCTAAACGGGAGACACATCAAGCATCAAAACAGCAACTACAGTAAGGACGACCGTCGTCGCAGTAATGTCACCAGGTTTACTTGGACCCTACATAACCTACCTTGTAAAGGACTTGTAAAACACTGAATATCACAATCTTAGTTGCTGAGTTCATAAGCCCCAAACCAAAGAGTATACACTTTCAGTTTTATGGTGGGTAATATTCTCCCCAAAAAGTGTAAAGTGTATCCACTCAGCTACTAAGCAATAAAGATACCCAAAAATATACCCTAAACCCTAAACCAAGGATGCCCAAAAAATAGTAGGATATCACAATAAGGATACCCAAAATAGAATATCCCAATAAGGATACCCAAAATGAATATCCCAACAAGGATATACCAAAAATAACAGGCTCTGTAGGGTCCAGGTACATTAGAGTCAGGAGCCCTCAGAGGCGAATAGCTCGGTGTATTGTCAAAGAACTGCTTAGTAAAACCGAACCCCCGCAAGAAGGCTCGAACCATACGTTTATGTATATCTTCTATGTATATGTATCTGTAACATATATATATATATACATACACACACATATGTATACATGAAAACATTTGTGAAGTAGCCTAACCAAGCAAGGAGTTGGAACAATGATATGAGTTGAATAACAAGCGTTACCAACTTCTCACGGAACTTCTGCAAGTGTTCAACACACTTGCTGTTGACCTATGTTTAGCACCGTTCGGTTTGCACAGCTGATAATGCTACTGCGAGTCGTGCTTGCCACACATTGTATTGCTGAAGACCGTGGTGATAGCTCATATGGGTACTATGAGACTACTACTGGTAAACACAACGATGATCATGATGATGCGATGATGATACTGGAAACGGAGAGGAGCAGGACAAGGACGAGGATGAGGCATATTCTTAGCAGGTTTAGAAAACCTAATAAAGTTAACACCCTCCACCGCAACTCTAAGCTTCTAGCCCTAGCCCCACCCACGAAAAGCCAAGCCCGTCCTTGATGCGGAAGAGACCGCACTGCACCACAGCAGCCACAGGGACCTCCAGGAGCAAAGTTTAGGGTTGAGGGCTCCGGGTACGTCTAAGAACCCCTCATAGGGCATAGGGCTAGGGCATTTTCGGGGTATGGGTCCATGGTCGTATCCGTAGCTCGGGTTTAGGTTATTAGGGCACTGGGTTCGGGGCTGAGGAGTTCGTTTGGGGGGCTCGAAGGTTTAGGGTGTAGGTCTTATTACAGTAGAAGCCGAAAAGTTGGAAACCCAATGGCCTCAATCCTTAAGAGTAATGTAGAGGGAATCCCGGCACTATTTGGACTTAATCCGGTTTCCAACTTTATGGGGTTTAGTCCCTACCCTAAGGCTCCTGGACCCCTGTAGTGAGATCCCAAACCCTAGCCGCTAGCCCCCAAAGCCGAAACCCTCCCCGAAAAGCCCAACACCCTCTTAGGAGCCTCAGGGTATGTAATGCCTTGTAGGAGTACCTTACAATTCTTTTCAACGGTGTGCCGTTTGCCGCCGCCGGACTTCGACGGCATTTTCGCCTTCGCCTGCTTAGCACTGGGACTGGATCCGAACAGGTAGTTCAAGTAGTCGCCAGCGGAAGCGCTCACCGCACTGCTAACAAGGGCTGCCGGGGGCTTCGGTCTTGACCTGATAAGGACCCCAGAACGGCGGTGGGACCCTTGGCGACCGCCGGGCAATCCTGGAGTCGCCCCCTCAGGAAGAGGAGCGACAGGGTGAGCACCAGCCATTGCAGCTTCCAACCCCGCTTATTCATCCTTGTAGGTCTTCATCTAAACCAACACTCCAAGCTCCGAGCCTACGAGACCCACGCCTGAAACTCTAAACCTCCACATCTACACCATGAAACGCAAACCCTAAGACAGGCCCCAAGACCCTAAAGCTGAAGCCTCAAAGCAGAAAATCGAGGTCAACACAGTCCTTCTGGAACTTTAACTATACAATCACATATGCCGAATGCTCTATTCTAGCGGGTAAGGCCACTGTATACAACACGATGAGACCTGTAGAGCAGCCCAAGGCCTGTACAAATCTTGTACCCGCAAAACCCATAGCCCTAAACCCTCAACCTTAAACCCTAAACCCCACAACATAAACTAGGCTTTGCATCGTGTCGGGCCCAGGGCTGTTCCCCACCCTAGAAGCTCGTTTTCGAGCTTCCGAGTTTAGGGCTTCGGGGGCTCCGGGTTTAGGGCCAAGCACTCTAAGGGATTAGCTGCTCTCTGTTATTATTGTTTTTTTGCATGGGGTCGGATGGGAGCTCGTCAAACTCCAGCGTATCTAGTAATGTATGTTTTTTTTACATGGATGTAAAAAAACATACATTGCTATGTTCATGCTTTGTTTCTTCGTCTTTCAGAGTTTCCTCCTCCAGGGTTTTGCTGCAAAAGCGGGCCTCCAAAGTAAAACTGTACAGGGTATACGCCAACAACACCCAAGGCGTGCACTAAACCCTAAACCCCTAAACCCTCAACCCGAACTGCTAAATGCTGCCAAAGTTTGGAGGTGATGCCTTGTGCCAATAATAAGTTGGGTCCAGCAAGATGTGCTGAAGACCAACACCCAAGGAATAAGCCCTTGCGCCCTGAAGGCCGACAACTACATACTGACACGCAAGCTCTTCCAGGTTTGTCACATGTCTACCGGCCTCCGTTGTTTAGGGTCCCTATCATTTTATAGCTAACAAGGTGCCGCCGCTGTAACCCTAAGAGCCCATCCCCGTACAGTCTTTATCTAATGTAGTGATGCTATCATATCACTCCTATAAGACTGTTCCCATCACTAAGGCCTCTCTCTATACTATGCTATGGACTCTTTTTCCTTGCGCCGCTCCCTCTCTCTCTCTCTGTCTCATTCGCGCTCTCTTTCTATCTCTTCTCTGTCGCTCGTGCATGTCGTGCTCACAACTCGTTTGAATTCTTGGGGGACAGAAGCCGCCACCAGGGCAACTGAAAATGAGCGAACTCCCAGAATCTTGGCGGCTCTCTGGAACCGGAAGATTTCCTTCTCGTGCGGCTTCCAGGATTTGCATCACCTGTGCTTGTCAAAAAACACGTGAAGAACCCCCAGAATCTGCATAACACCCGTGAATAGCCCTTTTATTAACGCTCTCGCAGACCTCTACAAGACCCTAAACTCCAAACCTAGAACTCCTAGAAACAACCAAAACCAAAATGAATCGCCAAGCCCCAAAACCACAAGACTCCGAGAGGACCGTGCCTTCTCCGGCTCTGTGGCGGCTGGCATGCTCGTGGGCTCGGGGCGGCTTGCCTTGAGGACGACTGGATTGGGTCTCGACCCTACTTTTTAGGGTAGGGGGTCGGGTTTAGGGCCAGGGCTTTTCGGGTCCAGCTTGGGGTTTGCCACTTAGGGTCTTGGGGTTCTGAGTTTTGGGCTTAGTTCGCATGTTTGTGGTTTGGGATCTGTGGATTGGGGTGGTTCATGAACACGTTATTCTCACGGTTGCTTTCTAATGTGTGCAGGCTTAGCCGTGCCCCAAACCTAAGCTTGAAGCCCTCGATCCGGCATTGAAACTGAATTCGCAAACCTGTCTGATTTCCAAACCACAAAGAACTCTTGAAATCCTGAAACCACCACCACCACTACTACTACTACTGCTACTACTACTACTACTACTAATGCCACTAATCCTTTCCCCCTAATATTAAACGGGGGTTCCCCCCCCGCCCCCCCGAATAGAAACTCGGAAAGTGTTTTAATATTAGGGTGTTTTCTATCTCCACTGTCACTTTTGAGCTTTTGAGGGCTTTTGCTCTTGCTCCTGCGCAGGCTTTTGCTCATGCTCCTGCTGCGTCTCTTGCGCTCGCTCCGGCGCCTGTTCTTGCTCTTGGTTCTGCACGGTTTAGGGTTTAGGGTTTTGGGGTTTAGGGTCTGCTCTTGCTCCTGCTTCTGCACCGGACCCCCTAATGCAAATTGGGTTTTAAATGGCCGGGGTGATTTCGGGAGGATTCGCCCCAATGTGTGGTTTATTATTAGGGGGTGTTCAATCAAAGGGGGAAGTGATTACGACTACTGTTACCGAAAACGACGACGAGAACGAAGAAGCAAACGAGCGAATCAACGACCTCCTGGATCAATGTCCAGGTAATGTGACCTTGATGCTATGACTTATCAGTTGCTAGCGCCTCAGCCCAGAGCTCGTTGGGGAACGCGACGGTCGCCAAGTATTCATAAGGAGCCGGCATTTACCCCTGAGCCCCAAACCCTTAAGCCACAAACCCGGAGCAAAAAGGCCAATGGCGCCTGCTTCTTCGGGGACGCTTGTGGCGTGGGAGCCGGCGGTGGTGGCTTCGGCTTCGACACCTGCGACGTCCGTCGTCCATCTGTTGTTTTTTTGGGGCTTAGAGCTTAGGGTGTTGAAAGCTCTGTTGCGGAATTCATGGACTAGGACTGTTAGGGTTTAGGCCAGGCCTTTAAGGGTTTAGGGTAGGCTTTATAGTCAAGTTCAAAACGGCTCAACAGGCTTTACGGGGGTGTTGTTGAAGGGTTGAGCAAGGTTCGTGTTGGGGTGCAGAGGGTAGGGTGTACTTCTGTTTGGGATAATCTTCAATTTCAGAAGTGCTGATAGCGCTTTCACAAGGCTATAAAAGGTGCTTGCAGGGCAGAGCTTTACACAGATCTATCAAACCTTCACGTAGTGCGTATGTGCTCGGTAAGTTTCGCATAGCTTGGAGGCTTAGGGTTTCGGACTTGAGATCTTGTACTGGTTGCAGAAGAGTTACGAGGACTGATACGGGTGTCAACCCTAAACCAAACAACACCACACCTTGCGAAACGTCTTCACATCGGCCCTGTAAGCCTTAAAGCTCATGAAAGCATCTAAACCCCGAAACTCTAAACCCTAACAACCCTGATATTGAAACCACTAATAAGGATTTTAGTCCGAGCCCCTTTAAATATTGGCCCCGCAAGCCCTAAACCCCTAAACCCCAAATTCAACAAAGCCCCAAAACACCCTAAACCCTCAATCCCTAAACCCTACACACCTAAACCCTAAACCCCTAAACCCTAGACCCCTAAACCCCTAAAACCTAGACCCCTGAACCCCTAAAGCCAGAAGCCCCGAGACCAGACCTCGATCTCCGGGTCGTCGGGCTCATCCGGGACGACCACCGGCGTGGGCTCGGGCTCCTCAGGCTCCTCCTGGGCTTTGCTTTCTTTAGAGATGTGGGAGTTTCCGAAAGTAGGGGACCCTAATATAGAGTAGGATCCTTATTATAAGGACCCCCAAATCAGGTACCCCTAATTTGGGTACCTGATTTGGGGGTCCTTATAATAAGGATCCTACTCTATATTAGGGTCCCCTATTTTCGGAAACTCCTCGAGTTGTTTTGGCTCCTTCAAGGGGTGCCTTAAAGGGATCCTTAAAGGGTTCCTTAAAGGGTTTAGGGTTTAGGGGAGGGATGGGGTTGAGGGCTTAGCAATCATAAAACCCTGAAAGCCCTGAAACCCACAAACCCTGGTGGAACCCTAAGGCACAAAGCCCTAGAGGAACCCTTAAACCCAAAATACTCCTGGCCCCATACACCTAAACCCTAGCCGCTTGAGAAACACCTGAACCCTGAACAGTCAAATCCTTAAACCCCGAAGCCCCGCCGTAAACAGGACAATCGCTGAGCCCTAAACCCTAAACCCTGAACAGTAACACCCTGAAGCCCCGAAGCCCTACTTAGAGGCTGCATACCATAGCCCAAAAAAGGTAAGCCTTTTCAATTGTGGTAGGAGTACAAAAAACACAAAAAGTTAACTCAGCTACTAAGAGCCCCCTTTTGGAACCCCTAGAGATCCGTTAAAGGAACCCCTTATAATGCCCTGTTGTGGGCCCCTCAAAGGTTTCCTACTCAGCTACGAGCCGAGACCCTACGCGCACCTCCTGCCGTGTCTTTGGAGTCCAGGGCTTTCCTCGATGGCTTAGGGGTTTCGGTTTTGGAGCTGAGGGTTTAGGGGTTTAGGGCTTTAGGGGTTTAGGGCCTTAAGGGTTTAGGGCTTTGGGGGTTTCGGTTTTAGGGTTTAGAGGTTTGGGGCTTAGGGGTTTCGGTTTTAGGGTTTAGAGAGGTGTGGGGCTTAGGGGTTTAGTTTAAGGCAGATTTCAGGGTTAAATTGGCTAAATGTTTCGTGGTTAGGGGTTTACGGTCTAAGGGTTTAGGATGGTTCTAAGGGCTTTAGCACAAGGTCATTGGCCAAATCCTTCACGCCGCCCCCCTCTCTCTGTCCCNCCCCACTCGGCAAGCCCAACACGGGGGACCCCCTAAAGCTGGAATAGGGTTTTTTTTGGGGGGGGGGGTGTTACAGCACATTTACTTGTACAAGAATCAATTGGCTTCTGAACAAACATAGCGGTGCTGTATCGAGGATTCCGAATCCTCCTCGTAAAAGTCCTAGTATTGGATCTAGGATTTAGGGTTCAGAGGTTTCGGGGTTTCCTCAGGCTTCACATGACTCGCAAACGTGTTTCGCAGCGGCCCACCCCGGACCCAGTATCCTGGCACCGAAAGGTAGCATCATTAAGCCTCAACCTGCACCGCAAAGCTAAACACCAGATAAGAACAAAAAGGTGGCACCACTAAGCCTGAACCGGAAGCATGAGAAACATAAACAGCAGACTCGACAAAAGGTAGCACCATTAAGCGAAAACCGCCCAAAGAAGGCAAACCCGGCAAACGAATGGTAAACCTCAAAGTGACGAGCGACGTGCAGCAGGCGGTGTCTGTGCAACCGCCTGTGGTGTCACGACGTCCTGTGCAGATCAAAGCTTCCCTCTACGATCACCTGCCTCTGGTATAGGGTTTAGGGTTGAGTGCTTAGGGCTTAGGGTTTGGGATATATAGGGTCTACCGAGCTCCCAATAATGACCTACCTTTTCGATGACCTCGATAAGGAAATCATCTTGCATTCACGAAAAAAGGTAGGTTTTATAGGGTCCAGGTGTGGGGTTTAGGGTTGAAGCACTGTCACTCACCCTTGTCAGCGTGTGTCAGACATAGAAGCCCAACCGTGTAAAGTTGGCTAGGTTAGGACCGGTTAGGGTCCGTGAGACAGCTTTCAGTATCGGACCCTATAGGCCCCTCATATGTCCCTATAAAACCCTATAGATCCCTTATGAATCCCTAAGACCCCCCTGAAGATGCCTGATAAAACCCCTAAAACGAATAAGGACACCGGAGAGGAACCTGCCAGTCAGAAGCCGAACCGAACAGTCATTGAAGAGCGAAGCTGGGTCCCCAAGGGTTACGAGTTGAGGGTTTGGGGGATTTCGGTTCAGAGGTTAGAGTTTGGGGGATTTCGAGTTCAGAGGTTAGAGTTTGGGGGATTTCGGGTTCAGAGTTTAGGGTTTGGGGGATTTCGGGAACCCGGCTGTTGATGGTCCTGGACGACTGGCGCATCGACCTTGGACTCAGTCAAGGCTTCGGGGCTGTACCGGGTAAGAGGTCTAGGCGGTTGAGGGTTTAGGCATAGTCTGGGAGCCTTACATTCTAAAATCATGATATGCTGGCTAGAAAGGCATAGTGTATCTGGTTCAGAAAAAGTACGCCGTGCAGGGGCGTTCCACTCTCAGTCTATGCGAGACCCTGAGCCTGTACCCCTTCGAAGACTCCAAGCCCTACACCCTACACCCAAACCCCGTTGTTTTGCCTGTGGTTAAACCTACCTTGGGTTAGTAGGGAATGGAAGAATGGCAATAGTAGTTATAGTTGTACCCCATTCCTCCATTCCCTACTAACCAAAGGTAGGCAAAGTAGTCACACACCCGAGGCCAAGGGGTGTTTCTGCTGCTTGAATGGTTCGACGTGGCTCTGGGATTCGGACGTGAAGCATCCTCTCCTCGACCAGCTTTGGTGAGGGGAGGCTAAAGCTTGTCTAGGATCCTCAGAATCAGAAATAATGGAGCCTCTGTTTGCTGTAGGCGATGTGGGCCCTAAAGCGTCGAATCCTTCAAGCAAGCACTACCCTGGTTTTACGAACCGCCCCCGGTTTAGGGGAATGAGGCTCAAGGTTACCAGGCAGCGCCAAGCCTCTCGCGTACCGGCGTAGACGTTTTGGGGTGGGCTCGATGGAGTTACTTGTCTAGGGCTCAAGGGTTTCGGGTTTGAGGTTTGGGCTTTAAAGCATACCAGATCATGGCCACACTGCTCATCCTCGTTATGTGGCGTGCCCCAACCCTAAACCACAACCGTGCAGGGCTTAGGGTTGGGTTGAGATGGGTCAGGCGTGGTGTAGGAACTACATGGGCGGTTGTCAATATTAGTTTCCCTTTTGTGCCCTTAATATAATACGGCACCTATTATTTAGGGTACCCAAAAAGGGACCTTAATTTTGACAACTACCCATATGGGTTAAGCCTTGGAACACTCAAGTCGGAAACCAGTCTTGGTCTTAGGCTCAACATCAGTACTCATTACCCAGACCCCTTAAGGGAGGATCCAAAAAGTAGATCCCTTAATGGGGGTTCCTATAAAGCACCCTTAGTAGTTTAGGGCCCCAAATTAGGGGATCTACTTTCTAGATCCTCCAGTCTGGGTAAGTTTTCGGATTCCCAGACCCCAAACAGAGAGGTCCAGTCTTGCAGTCAAGCCGAGTCTTCGGCGATGACCGGCTTCGGCTTGGAGGGGATCAGTACCTGGGTGTGGGGTTTCGGGTTTAGGGCAGTTTCGGTTTTCAGAGTTTAGAGCAGTAGGGGTTAGGGCAGTGCAAGGCTTTAGGGTTGAGTGTTTTTAGGGTTTCGGGTTTATAGCAGTTTAGGGTCGGTAGGGGTGTGGGGTTCAAGGTTGGTTGAAGGTGCTAGGGATGTGGGATCACTGGCGGGCTCTTGAGTTGAAGGCTACGAGGCTTTGAGCTTCAAGACTCACCGAAGCAGGCCAGGTATTTCAACAACAGGTTACCCACTCTCTCTCTCTCTCTCGCACTCTCTCCCTGTATCTGTATAGGCATATGAATACGTTGATGTTGCTGCGTATGTCTGTGTGTATGTTCATATGTGTCGGTGTGTGTGTGTGTGTGTGTTTGTGTTATGTATATGCTTATGCCTATGTATACGGTATAGCTTACAATGCATAGTTTCGAACAGCTTCTACTGCAAAACATGCTGCGTAACGTATATCGTATTGCCTTCAACGTATATGCATAACTGTATATGGATATGTGGGAGTATAGGATATGTGTGTATGAACATGTGTACATATATGCACACCTAGATGTACATGCATTCCTAGATGTGTAATTAGATGCAGCTGTACCTGCACCTGCACATAAAACCACTATCTAAATGTACATGTATATGCAGATTATTGCTACCACGTCTATGGTCACTAGTGCAGTGCTACTCGGGTCGCCAAGCCCTCTCCCCCCAAAGTCTTGGCAGGGCCGAAGGACCGGTGCACGGGGTTCTGGGGGAGATTGAGTTTTGCAGCATTTAAGAATTTAAGCTTGACCATACATCCGTCTATACCCTAATATAGGAGCCTTGATAAATAGACTAGACTTAGAATAGGGTTTTGGGGGGCCATTATACCATAATTGCAATAAGGAACCCCTAAAATAGTATTCGTAATTATTTCGGCCCCTATATTACATGCACCCTGCACCCATGAAGAACCCGATGCACGTATATGAATCAAAAGCCTTGAAAACCACAGAAGGACCAGAAAGCCTCGCCTTGCAGGCGTCTCTGCCAAGGCGCATCGTCAAAGCTGGGCAGTCTGATTGGAACTTCCTTCACCTTTGCAGGTTCCGGGTTGATACTACCACGATAGGCTTGGAGGGTTTGTGCTAGGGTTCAGGTTTGGGGGTTTGCGGCATATGGTTCTTACTACCATCTAGATTTTGATTTGCAGCACCTGTTTTCTGTTCGGGGCAGGATGCTATAATGAGATTCTAGAAGTCAGATTAAACAAAACCAAGGGTACTGCAATTATGGGTCTAGATACCTCCCAACCATAGGTGGTGGCGATAGAGGTAGAAGTAGCAGTAGCGGCAGTAGTAGTAATATTGGGGCGTTAATAGTTGGAATAGGGTTTTGCTAAACCCTAAACCCTAATTATTTAGACCCCTATATTAGATATAACCCTGAACCTTAACCTGGCAGAATCCTAAACCGGCAGGCTCAAAGCAATGCCCGCTTGGACCCTCCATCGTTTCATCCGGATCATCATAAGCTGTAGGGTTGAGGGTTTAGGACTTTAGGGCCATGTTAGCAAGAACAATCGTGCGTATTGGCTAGGAACAGTCACCAGACATTGCAATAGTGGTGCAATCCAACATGACAAAGAATGTGGTTCCCAAGCCATGCACCCCCAATTGATGATCTTCTAGGATCCACGAGAAATACATTATCTCACGATATTGCAGCTTGTCCAATGTGGTGCTGTCATCGAGGCGTGAAGGCAAAACCTTGTACGCATCTCATGTCCGTGACTCTGTGTTCTATCCCCAAGTGCCAGGCTGAACTACCGTGGCCGCGGCCGAATGTCCCATTATGAAACATGGCACGCTGTCGAACACAACACCGCGATGCGAAATTCTCGCAACCATCCTTGACAAAACTGCAGTTAACAAAGATGGTAGCACAAAATCCTAAAGCACATAAACCCCAAATCTCGAGCCACCGAAAGCCAACCGCCTTGGACAATGCCACCTTGCTAAAGGTGCAGCCACACAAGCAGGTCAAAAGCAAACCGGCTTCAAATGATCTAAATGCCTGAAAATTTCAATCACAAGCACGAGGACAGACGCACAGCCTGAAAAGAAACACACACAAGCCCAATGCACGTGACAAAATCAACTACAGCCAGACTCGCCACTAAAGCCTCCGCGCCTAAACCCTCACCCCTGTACTTGACTGATCACGGACCAGCTTCAAACATAACAAACTCCCCACGGAGTAGGTGCTAGAAGGGCTTTTGAGGGCTTTGGGGTAGAGGTTCATAAGGGCTTCATCAGGGTTTCAGGAGTCTTACACACAAACAGAAATACCACAAATGTATGTATCTATGTATGTATGTATGTATGTATGTATGTGTGTCACTGTGTGTATGTAAAAATAATAGGGTTTCAGGTGAAGGAGTTTGGAGTTCTTGAGTTGAGAACTCAAGGTTTGGGGGTGTGCCAGGTCTGAGCCATGCTCTAAGCTTGGAGTTTGGGCTTTACTTTGACCAGAATCATGCAGCATGCAGGATCTCAAGGCCTGCAGGTCAGCCCCTGCCCGGGCCCAAACCTCAACCTAAGCCCAATCCCCCCATAAACCTTGGCATCCGACACCATGATAACCAAAAACGGTGCGAACCCCAACTCTAAAGCATGACATGCCCAGACCGCTTAAGGGAGGATCCAAAAAGTAGATCCCTTAATGGGGGTTCCTATAAAGTACCAAAGTACCAGTAGTAGTATAGGGCCCCAAATTAGGGGATCTACTTTCTAGATCCTCCCGGGGGTCTGGGTGACGCACAACGCGGTAGGGCCGTAGAATCCCAAACCAGAGACACTGAAAACCGGGGCCCCGAGGCTCCGACAAAACCCCTAAAGTCTAAACCCTTAACCTACCTTTGGTTAGTAGGGAATGGAAGAATGGTAGTAATAGTAGTTATAATTGTATCCCATTCCTCCATTCCCTACTAGCCAAAGGTAAGTTAAACCCTAAACCCCTAAACCTTGAACCCCTAACACCTAAAGCCCACAAACAAAAATGCCCCAAACCCTCAAACTCCCTATAGATCCCTTCAAGCATCCCTGTAAAGGACTCTTGTCTGACCCTGGAAAGGTAGGCCCTTACCCTAAACCCTAAATGGGAGTTTCCGAAGATTAGGGGGTACCTTTAAAGGGATCCATTTGGGTTCCTTAAAGGGATCTATCAGGTTTCTATAAAGGGTTTAGGGTTTAGAGTTTCCGAAAATGAGGGGGTACCTTATTTTGGGGTCCTTATCTAGGTTCCCCAGTAGCCCCCTAATAATAAGGGTACCCTTTTTCCTACTATTCCGTTTTTATAAGGGAACCCAAAAGAAAAAGGGTAAAAGGGTACTACTGGGGCACCTAGTTATAATAAGTATCCTACTATTTAGGGTACTATATTAGGGTTCCCTATTTTCGGAAACTCCTAAGTCCTAAACCCTAAACCCTTCCCAGGATCTGGCCGTGACTTTTGGTGGCTCTTTCTCGACCTCCGCAACGACATTGGCAAAGACCTCAAAGTGTGGGTTCCCTTAAGGGTTGCAAAGGGTTCTCTTCAACGGGTCCATAACCCTAAGTCTCCAAGTATACAAATAGTACCTACTTTGTCTAAAACGTTGGGTTATTTGGAGGTTCGGTTTTGGGTTCCGGGGTTTACGGAGTACGGTCTAGGGTTTATAGTCATCGACAGCGTTACGTTTCAGTTGGGCAACTGGGAGCCTTTCAGCTACGTGTCGGCCGGGTTCTGCTTCCCTAATTAATCCTCTATCTCCCTACCTTAACCTACCAAACCCTACTTTTTTGTCGGTTCTTATTATAAACCCTAATATGGGATTTATAGGGACCCGACAAAAAAAGTAGGGTTTGGTAGGTTAAGGTACATAACTACCAACGGTTGCAGATCGCCTCACAGTCTATACCGAAAGAACTCATTGTTTGGGTCGTTTGGTCCTTTGGAGACTAAACCCCTCAAATACAGCCAGAGCCCCGCAGCATACTTATAAGACGCTTATGAAAACTAAACCCCAAACCCCATTAAAGGAGCCGTATAGAACCAATAGAAATATGAGCCCCCATACAGGAACAACCCTAAAACCCCTTACAGTAAACCCCATAGAGTTTGAAACCGGATTAAGGACAATTAGTCCTTTCATTCCCTTTCCATTACTCTTAAGGTTTGAGGCTATTGGGCTTCCAACTTTTGGGCTGCGACTGTAAAGGAACCCTTACATCGTTGAAACCCGCATTCCGAAGACTCTAACCCCCAAACTTTAAACCCTGAGCTTGGGGACCTCAAACTTCCGAGGAATGATTTACATTGCAACGTCCCGAAACTGTCTGCATTCGGTGCAGGGCTTGCAAGGGTTTAAGACTCAGGGCCTTGGGAGGGCTTTTCGGTGGATTCAGGATGTAGGGTTGGGTTTATTCACTATGTCGGGTCTACGGCGAATGGATGCTACGAACCTGAAGGAAGCCCTGTGCCAGGGCCCTTCATGGATTAACATTCCACCCCTCCACAAAGCTCGCTCTGTTTACAATCATTTCAGAGCTCCCGTTAAGCCAAGCCTCACGAAGCCCTCAGCTGCAATCACATTTCAAGGGACTGAAGACCCCATGTGCGGAACATCTGCAACTCCAGACTCCCAACACCAAGATCACCAAAACCATAGACACCGGCAGCCTCAACCCCAGAATTCCTCAAATTCCGACGCTGCACGCATTGGCCCCTTGCATCACAGCTGCTCCTACTGGATGTGCATGCTCTAGATTTTGCCACATGTCCTGCAGTCTCGAAGCGAGCGATTTGCTCGCAACCGCTGCATACGATGCTAGGAGTGCTTTGGCGGTCCACGGGCCCTTCAGGGCCGCCGACCAGCCGGGCAAAACTTCCAATAATTCTGAAATCTTCGTAACTCAGTGCTCTGAGCCTTCACTCAGCGCTATTGCGGGGAGTTCTCCGCTGACCTCGGCTCAGAGTTATGAAGGGGGGGGGAGACCACGGACAATCACACAAAAAATGCAGTCCGAGGCACAGGTTTGTCTCACGGAAGGGGCGGCAGGCCGAGCTCTTTCGTCACCTTCCGAGCCTGCGCCGGGGCGGCGGTCACGCACTGGACACTTTTTGGCGGAAAGCGGCCCCGCCTCGGCGACGGAGACCTCGCGCGCGACTTTGCCATCCAGGAGGAGCCAGGCCTTGTTGTGATCTGCGCTGAGCCTCGCCCCCCGGCCCTTGTCCTTGCCCTGCTCGTAGAAGCCCACCTCCACGGCGCCGTTCTTGAACGTGTACGTTCCCGTGCCGTGCATCTTGTCGTCCTCGTACTCCCCCACGAAGACCGCGCCGTCAGCAAACGTGTACGTTCCCTTGCCGTTCATCTTGTCGTCCTTGTACTCTCCGACGAAGACCGCGCCGCTCGCATACGTGTACGTTCCCTTCCCGTTCTTCTTGCCGTCCTTGTACTCCCCGACGAAGACCTCGCCGTCAGCATACGTGTTCGTTCCCTTGCCGTGTCTTCGGCCATCCTTCGAGTCTCCCTCGTAGACACTGCCGTCCGGCCACGTGCACCGCACCCGGCCCTGGACCAGGCCCTCGCCGTTGACGGGCAGCTCCAGGTCGCCTCCGATCGGCTCGAACCATTCCGCGACCATCTGCACCTCGTCCTTGACGCCCTCCTCCCACTGCGCCCTGGCCTTCTCCACTGCGGTGGCCAGGTACTTCTCCGCTAAGGTGTTGCCTCCTCGAAGGTGGGTGATCGGGAAGGCGTAGAGGCCGATGCGGGGGACGTTCCACTTTTTCCCCATCTTTTCTTCCGAGATCTGCATGTACGACTTCTCCCGGATCACACCCTGCTGGATCTGCAACACGAAGCCCCGCTTGCTCTTCTCGATGATGTCCAAGTGCTCTTGGAAAGTGAGGAGCCAGCGGGAATCCGCTTCCTCCTTGTACACTTCCTAAAGGGTAGGAGTGAGAAACGGAGAGAGGGAGAGAGAGGGAGAGAGAGGTCGGCAACAAAGCTGATTGAACCCATAATCCAGCCATGCTCACTTCAGAGATGCCTTAACACCGGAAGGTCCTCGGAAGCAAGCAAGTCTTGAACCTTTCTACAGTACAGCTTTCAACCCGTTGCTTGGGGCCCCCGAGCGCGCCTTGTTGTCTGTGTTGGGGTTGTAGACCGTACAGCCCAGTTCTTCCAGGATCTCCTTCATGCCGATGGAGATGGTGAGCCACGGCTCTTGAAACTTTGTGGAGAGGACGACGTGCGGTGCATCTGGGCCTCTCTCGAGCACGCTTTTCCTCGGGGGCCAGGTAGTCGGGCGACTCCAATCGTCCGGGACCTTGTCGTAGCTCGCACTCTTGTAGCCAGCCATGGGCTGTACAAGACAGTGAGAGGGGGGGGAGTACTGCACAAGCAAAGCACCAGAAAACCTCGGCGAGTCCTTTCGTTTTGCGCTTCTGCGGTCGCAGTGCCTCTAAATTGGACCCCTAGTCCCCTGCACCACCGAAGGTTTCTATAGCGGTTCCGACAGGGTTTCCATACCGTTTCCGCAATTTCCATGAAACTTACTACACGGTTTTTTAAGGGGTTCTAGGAAGCTTTTTCTAGAGACTTAGGACCGCACTGCACTGAACGCCCCAAACCTTGAGACCTCCTGGGCCCCTGTCATGCTTCTTCCGAGCCCACTCTTAAAGCAAAGGTAGCAGAAAATGGTCCTTATAATAAGGATCCTGCTATTTTTAGGGTACTATTTTAGGTTTCCCTAGTTTCGGAAAGCCACAAAAAGTTAACCCTAAACCCTAAACTGCGAAACCCTAACCTCAAAGGAAACTCTAAAATTGACTCTAAATCCCGATTTAGGACCCCTAAAACTGTAGCGATCTTATGATCATCTGAAAAACAGCACAAAGTATGGCACGACCCTATAGAAACCTCCTAAGCACTTCCGAAAAGAGCAGCCCTAGGACACTTCAAGACCCAATGTTGCTGAATTGCAACTACTACAATCTGAACCCTCATTCCTAAACCCTAAACTCCTAAACCCCAAAACTCCTAAACCCTAAAACTCCTGCACGGCATGCCCCAAACCCGAGCCCCCGACCGGCTCCGGAACCCGGCGAGGTCTTCTTTTCGCGCCAAAGATGTCGTGGAACCTCAGGGTTAGAGTTTAGCATTCAGGGTTGTGCGGGTTTATAGGGTTTAGGGCTTATAGGGTTAAGGGTTTAGAGTTGAGGGTTCAGGGTTATGGGGTTTATAGGGGTTTAGGGTTTATAGGGTTTATGGGGTTAAGGTGTCGTGGAACCTGAGGGTTAGAGTTTAAGGCTGAGGGTTTTTTAGGGTTTAGGGTTTAAGGTTTATAGCTTTAGGGTTTAGGGCTCATAGGGTTTAGGGTTTAGGGTTTAGAGTTTAGGGTTGAGGGGTTTAAGGGTTATAGGGTTTAGGGTTTAGGGTTAGGGTTTAGGGGTTTGGGTTGAGGGGTTTCAGGGTTTAGTATTTAGGGCTTTGCGTCTTAGGGCTTTGAAGGTTTAGGGTTTAGGCAAGATGTCTACTAGTTTAGGGTGGTTTCGGGCTAGGGTGAACCATGTACTTCCATTATGCAGTTACGTAGTTGCTGAGTTCATAAGCCCCCCAAAAGTGTACACTGTTAGGGTAAGATTATCCCAAAAAGTGTCAAGTGTATCCACTCAGCGACTAAGATTCGATGTCTCGAGTTTTGGGCCTTTGTCGACTTGGAGGTTCGGGGCTTAGTTTGAGGCTTCAGGTTTAGGGCTTGGGGCTTGGGGCTCAAGGTCTAAGGGCCAAGGGTTTAGGGTTTGGGGCTTGGGGCTTTTGGCTCAAGGTCTACGGGTTTTGGGAATTTTTTGGTATAGGCTCCAGCATTTAGGGTTCGGGAGTGATAGGGTCTAGTTGTCGGAGCCAACGGTTGCGGGCTTCACACGAGGTTTAGCGTCGAACCGTTATGCTTTTTAGGGGTTTAGGCGGTTTATTAGGTTTTGGGGTTATGGTTTCGGTGTAGGCTTTGGTCGATTTGGGTTTCGGTGTAGGCTTTATTTGCTAGGCCTCAAGGCCACAGCTTTCACAGCTCAGGGCGCAGCTGACTAGCCTGAGGTGCCTTGTTGTTTGGCTTTGGAGGCCAGGGCCGGAAGGCATAACAAATGAAATGCAACCGGAGCCCCAAACCCTAAACCTGAAGCCCCAGAAGCACTTTAGCCCCAAATCCAAACGCAAAACCCCTTCTGTTGACCTGCGAAAGCCCTGTAGCTTGTAGATAAACCCGTCAAGCACCCTCCCTAAACACTAAACCCTGAGAGAACGCGAACCAACGCCTTTTCAGTCCCTAAAATTCAGCCCTAGACTCTCATGCCCGAAAGATGGCCCGTGCCGGATCCTTAACCCCCCAAACCCTGAAATCCGAATATAGGGGATTTAATAAACAGAACAGTTTTCTGTAAGGGTACGTCAACATATAACTTAAGAGGGGCTATATAAGGGCATGCATGGTCTCAATCACAAAAAATCTCAGCCCTAAACCCTGAAGCCCCCACCCTAAACGCCAAAAACCTGAACCCCCCAACCCCTCTTAAACCCCTATAAACCCTTAAACCCTATACGCCAACAGAACCGCCGCTAAACCCACAAAAGCCTACTGTAGGCCCCCAAAAGCCACCGATGCCTGCGCCGGGCTTGCCGGTCATGGAGCTTCAAACGAAAGATCTGAAGCTCCTCCGACCTCGGAGCTCCGTGTTATAGTCCTACATGAAGGAACCTGATTAAGAAACCTTGGGCCTTTATTAGGGTTCCTTTAAAGGGGTCTATGATTACTATCAGGGATCTATAAGGGTACAAAAACATGTAGGAACCTGATTAAGAAACCTTGGGCCTTTATTAGGGTTCTTTATATGAATCCTACTATTTTGGGGTTTTATAGCCCTACATGAAGGGGCAGGGGACTTAGTAAGTAGATTATAAGTTTTGTTATAAGTGCCCTAACTTTAAGGGCATCAGGATATGTTCTGAAGTTCCTCCGACCTCGGAGAGATGCTTTGGGTGTAGGGCTTTTGGGGTTTAGGGCGTTTAGCGCTTTGGGGTTTAGGGTTTAGGGATTACATTAAGGGGATTAGGGCCGCTGTCCGATCTCGGAGCTCCGTTTTGTAGTGGGATTCCCGATACCTGAACCGGGTACCCTGATCGCTAAACTCTAGACCCTTTACCCTAAACCCAATAAGCCCTAAACCCTAAGATCTGAAGCCCTAAGATCTGAAGCTCCGACCGACCTCGGGGAGATGCTTTGGGTGTAGGGCTTTTGGGGGGTTTCGGGATTACGATAAGGGGTTGGATTAGGGGTTTTTAGGTGTTGGGTTTTGACGGCATAGAGTTTAGGGGTTAGCGGTTTTGGGGTTCAGGGCTTTGGGGTTAAATGAAGGGTTCAGGCTCAGGGCTTTGGAGTTCAAGGTTCTTTCTTGGGGGCCTTCACGATCAGCACAGAGAGCAGGCTCATCGCGGTGACGTGCCCGACGACGATGTAACTGCCCAGAGGCCCGAATCGCGCGCTGGTGCCAAGTAGCTGGCTGCGGTGCCGACCCCCGTGCATACAATGCTGATGAGGAACCCGTTGTTGACGAGAGATGTGCACATCGTAGTTAGCGAGGTCGCACGTCCTAAACCCTAAACCATAACTAATAACCCCCTAAACTCCCTCGGCGGAGACGCTGCGGAGGATCTCGCCGTCGCTGGCGTCGCAGGCGGCACGAGTTGTTCCAAAGCTCAGACAAGATTCACAAGCTCTGCAAGGGCTCGATGTTCCTGAGAAACTCTATGAAGCGCAGGCGACTGGAACGCGAGGCGGGTCGTCGGCGACGTGACTGCTGACTTTAGGGGGTTAGGGTTTAGGGTGTGGCATCTATGCGGGCTCTTCAAGTGTTCTGAACAAAGCTCCATGCACAAGGGCTCTATATGTCCATTATAAGGGTTGCAGAAGAATGGGCTGCAAAACAAGCTCCTGAAGGGTTCCATAATGGTTCCTTGAGAAGTTTGCCAGAGACGCTCAGGGCTTCATAAAGGCTTCTGGACAAGTTCTCTCAGGGTTCCTGTAACAACTCGGCATATACGGTTTCTGCGAGGGTTTCGAAACCAGGAACGGTGTCTACAAGGGTTCCTGAACCGGGACAAGGGTTTAGATCTCAAAGCTTGATAAGGTCCTATAAATTGAGACTAAGGGATAAGAGTCTAGGCTCCATGTATCGGGGGATTCAGAAGAGGCTCAAACAGACCTAAGCCCGATCCGTGCAAGCTAAACCCTAGCTAAACCCTGAAACCCTAACCCCCGAAGTGTTGGAAGGGGTTTATGCGAGCTCAGGGCTTAGACCAGAATGGCTTGCTCTCCAACAAGAGCGTTTCACACATGGTGTGGGCTTGCCAAGAGCATGGCCATAATCTACAAAGCAGGTCCAGTGGTCTTGGGCTTTGTCGATCTTGATGAAGTTTTGTATGCGCTGTATTCGTTTAGGTAGCCCTGGTTTAGCGTATGTAGGGTTTAAGGATTGCGCCCGGATCAGGTTTCGAGGATTCCTGTGTATGGTCCAGGGCCCAGTGTTACATAGAAGCGTCAATCACTAACATATACTAACAGGATTCCTTCGCTCTACTTGGAGATTCATGGGTAGTTATAAGTAGGGTTATAAGTAGGCTAACTATACTTATAACCCATATTAAGGGACTTATAACCCTACTTATAACTACCCATGAACCTCCAAGTAGTTCTTCAAGCCCTTATACTTCGGAGCCTCTGGCCTCCTAAACACTAAAGCCTATAGCCGACACCCCCGCCCGCAGTCGCCTGTTGAGCCCACGAGTTGTTCCAAAGGCTAGAAGGGCTCCTAACAAGCTTTCGAAGGTTATATATGAGCTCCTGAAAGGTGCTCTACAAGGCTTATCTCTAAGGATTCCATGAGGTCTCGATACGGGCTTCCCTGATAGGGGCCTCTATAACTTGAAGAGGGTATTGCATAAGTATATAATAAGAAACCCCAAGGAACCATATTTATAGTTATTCAGGCTTATATATTACATCTCCAGATCTTGCTGCAGTCCAAAATGCACGTCACCCATGGGTCGTAGGTCTCTCTCCTGCGCAATCCTGATCAGATTCGGTTTGGGGCTGCTTGCGGGGAGGATGACAACGACAATATTATAGGGGCCTTTTATTATTGCCTATACTATTTTGGGCCTCCTTATCATCCTTATAGTATATTATGCACCAAAACCCTATTCTAGTTCATAAGGCCCCTATATTAGCTGAAAGTCTTGAGATTTCTGGCTTAAGTGGTTGAGGCGGAAAGCCTCAACGCCAAATCCGAAAGCCCATACTGGAACTCGGCCTGAACAAGACCTTAGGTTTTAGGGTTTAGGGTCCTGAAAATCTGAACTCCTGACTGTCCGTCCTGGCCAAGTGTTCCACGAAGGCCCGGTCCAGGCGTGCACGTCTCCTTGCTGGCGGAAAGCAGCAACCCATTTAATCAGCATTGCAAGGGCTTGCGATAGCGGCAGGAGAAGCAGGATAGTAGTATTAGTAGTAGTCGTAGTAGTAGTAGGAGGAGGAGGAGGAGGAGGAGCAGACGCAGAAATCCTGCTGCTGCATTCTGCGGATTGAAAGTGCTTAATAAGCCCGAAACCAGTTGAACTCAAAAGATCACAAGGCTTTATGTGCCAGCGAGCTCCTGGCAGGTTCTGAAGCCTTTGGCGTGTAGAGCTCAAGGCCAAAGACCTCGAACCTCATAGAACTCTGCTACTCTGCTACTCGACCCGACCCGTTCAAGAGACAGCCCGAAGGGCCGAAAACCATAAACCATAGGTCAGGCTCAGGAAAAATGAAACTCGCCCTCCAACCTGAAACGCACCGAAAGCCCATGAACGTTAAACGCCCCAAAACGTGAAAAGCCCAATAGGGCGGACTTGCTGATTTTCACGGGTGCTACCGTCGTCTGAAACAGAAGGTAAGCTAGGGCAGAGTCTTGCCAATCAGCCCGAACCCCTACATTGCACCCTCAAGCCCTCTAGCAAAGCCATAAGCCCCCAAAACCCAAAATCCGAAACCCCAAACCAAAAACCCAAAACCCTAAACCTTAAACCCTAAACCGAAAACCCTAAACCTTAAACCCAAAACCCTTATAAACCTTAAACCCAGGATTGAGACTCCCGAGCAATGTGGTCTGGCAAGGGGCTGTGCGCTCACGGGCAGCGGATCAGTGTTGTAGTGATTAAACCTGCAGGATTAGGGTTTAGGGATGTTTAGGGTTTCGGGTTTAAGGGGATGCAGGGTTCGGTGCCTCCGACGCAAAATAGTGCGGCGGGTTGTGTTGTCAACCACACTACTTGAGATTATTGTTGTCATTATCAAGATGGCACTTGTAGTAGAAAACATAGTCTATAATCGGTTGCCCTGAACCCTAAACCCTAAACTCTATAATCGGTTACCCTGAACCCCAGACTCTTTTTCTATTTTAAGTTTCGGGAGTGCCGTGTCAGGACACCAGGTCCAAGGCCCTGAGTCTGAGGCTGAGGGCTCATAGTTTAATGCTTAGTTGCTGAGTTCATAAGCCCCAAAAAGGTGTACACTTTCAGTTTTATAGTGGATAATATGATCCCCAAAAGTGTACAGTGTATCCACTCAGCTACTAAGTCTTAGAAGTACGCATGTATTTCCAGTAGATATAGTCTGGGGTTTGGGTTTGCAGAGAGCCGACATGACGCAATATGCATATAGGCAAAAGGACATAGACGTTCTTCTTCAAGAGTCTTGTGGCGTTTCCTTGTTGCTATGTTGGTGGACACCTGCCTACGGGAATACACACTCCACGCTTTCAACCCGAACTCTTGGACCCAAATCTCTACAGTCTAAATCCTTACGTTCAAGACGCGAAGAAGCTGCATATATCGGCTCTGGTCCTTCTATGGGAACAGCGTACACGGTGAGGCATTGCAGTAGTATTTAAGGTTATCACTCACACCACTGAAGCCCAAACAGGCTAAGTGCCGCTATCGTAGATACTTTGGTCATAAGAGTATATGCTAGATTGATGATTAGAACTCTTGGAGGAAGTGGTGCCACGAAGAATCCAAATCACAAAAGACATAGAAGGTGATGGAATTGCGGGACAGAGCTTTCCCCAAGCTCTGAAGCCTATTCAACACAAGAACCTGCGCATTTCATGCTAACATGTGACGATCTTCCTTCCTTTCTTCTTCGCTCGAAGCCCACAGCTAAGTCCGGCAACCCTAATTAAACCCAAATCTCGAATCCTGAAACACTCAAGACGAACCCTAAGCCCCAAACCCTAATCCCTGAAGCCATCTAGACTAACTCTAAACCCTAAATACTAAAACCCTCACGACTAAGTCCGCCAAGCGGCGAAGCTTTTCCACGTACAAGGAGGCCACCGAGACCAAGATTCAGATCCCCAGGCACCCCGTGGAAGCGGGTGAGGTCGCCTGAGGAGGGTCAGGGGGACCTTAATAGGGAATAAGTATAGCTACAAGTACCTTAAACGGGATCCTAATTGCGGTTATGGTGCTTATAACTCTATAAAAGAACTACTTCGTAAATCCACGGCCCTCCAAGTAGCGACCTTGTATAGCTCCATATGCCCTACATAGAGCCTTTTGTGAACCCTCACCTCCCCAACTCCCCCTAAACTCTTTCAGAGCCTTTGCCTTGCTTTGCTTCCTAAACCCGAAATCCTAAACCCCAAACCCTAACTTGAAACCCTAAACCGCTTCCAGACTGGTAGACTCCCTAAGGTACCAAGGCTGTGCAAGCCTTTCGCCTCGGGGTTTGGGGGGGGGGGGGGGCATGTTTCAAGTCTCTGCAAAATCCCTGTTTCAGGACTTACACGTTTCAGGACTTACACGGTCTAGGTTTTTTGGGGTATATTGTTTCTAGAGGGCTTATCGATATGGCCTTTTTTGCTTGGTTGTTCTTCTTGAGGGGCGGGGGTTAGCCTGCTCAGGGCATAGGCTGTTCGGGTTTAAGGCGTTTGGGTTTTGTGCCCATCCTTAGACGACTTCCTATTCGAGCTCCGGAAACTGCGTGCAGTATCTGCCCGAAAGGCTAGGCCCCAGCGCCTGAACCCGGAACCCGGCCCCTGGGCTCTTTCAAGTGATAGAGAACTTAAAGGCTTAAGTTACAGTGCCAAAATTAGAATAGGGCTTTGGGTAGATGATACTATACTTATAATAAGGAAACCCCAAAACCCTATTCTAATTAATCGCGATGTCATCGTAGAGAGGACAATATGTCATGCTAGCTTGGATGAAGAACCGGAAATTTGAAGCCTTAAGCCCTACAACTCCACAACCTTCAACGCTGAACCCTGAACCACCAAGCCCTAAACCCTGAAACCCTGAACCCCTAAACCCAAAAAGCCTTAGACCGCTGAGACGCTAAGAGTGGTTTTTGTGTGTTTGCTGTCGCTGCGGAGGCGCGCTCCCCGCTAAGACTCCACAGCTTCTCACTTTTCAGGACCCGGCAAGACCAAAGGGAGTTTCCGAAACTTAGGGGTACCTTTAAAGGGATCCATATGGGTTACTTAAAGGGATCTATCAGGTTTCTATAAAGGGTTTAGGGTTTAGAGTTTCCGAAAATAAGGGGTACCTTAACTTATTTTGGGGTCCTTATAATATGGGTCCCTCTAGTTAGGGTACTGTATTGGGGTCCCCTATTTTCGGAAACTCTGAAATGACGATCAAGAAACTTACATCAGCTAATGGGCTATTGTAGGGTGTAGGGTGTGGGGTTTAGGATATCGGGTTTAGGGAGAGATGCCAGAAAACCCTTGGCTGCGAGGAAAGTCAAGGGCCTCACGTACTTGAAACACTCAAGTCGTAATGCCAGGCCCGAAATCAGAATCCTAACCTTAATCCGCTAGGCCACGAGGTTCTTCCGTGAATCCTGGAAGCTAAATACTAACAAACGAAGTCAACCCTTCGCGACGTTGAACTGCAAGATCTTCCGGAGCTCCAAGCCCCAAAGGGAAAACACTGCCTACCGCCAACACACCAACAACAACTCTAAAAATCACTCACGCCTAAGAATCCCCCCCCCCCAAGAATCCA
This sequence comes from Symbiodinium sp. clade A Y106, assembly GCA_003297005.1. Lineage (NCBI taxonomy): Eukaryota > Dinophyceae > Suessiales > Symbiodiniaceae > Symbiodinium > Symbiodinium sp. clade A. Next base: position 216,218 of record BGNK01000511.1, read on the forward strand.
CAAGAGCCTGAGAATCCTCACGAACCCGGTCTTAAATCTGATCTTGTTTGTGGGAGGGGCAGCCTTGAACCCCAACGCTTCCGTCCCAACCCTGGATCCTGTACCCTTTAACCCCAAACCCCCAACCGTAAACCCGCCATAAAGCTAGACCATACTAGACCCATAAACCCTTTAACCTAAACCCTTATCCTTAAACACCCTCATAAAACCCTTAGAAACCTTTAGAAACCCGTAGAAGCCCTTAGGAGACCGTTTTACCCCTTATAATGAAGCCCAGTAAGGTAGGGATATCCCTATAAAATGCTGATGCTTATGTGCTTTTTGGGTCCCTAATTTTCAACCCTTAGGAATATACCTTTCATCATATTCGGGATCGTACGCTAAACCCTAAAACCTTAAATCATATGAGGGATCCTACAACAATTTACGGTAAATTTTTTAGTTTGAACACCGACCCTAAACCCTAAACCCCTAAACCCCAAACCCTAAACCCAAACCGTAAACCCTAAACCCGATCCCAGAGCCCTACATCGAGGAAACCCTTCGAGGCTCGCCTTCCGAGTGCTGCTTCCGGAGAGCCAGGGCCGCCCCGCCGTGCGAGAGCAGGCCGAGCTCCTGTGGGTATTTTGGGGGATGTAGGGGGGGTTTAGGGTTTAGGATTTAGGGCTTTAGGATTTTAGGGATTTGGGGGGATTTGGGCGGGGTTTAAGTGGTTTTGGGGGGGTTTAGGGTCACAATAGCAGTAATCATAATCAAGCCCCTGTAGGGATTTTAAGGGTTTAGGGCCTAGGGTTTAGGGGTTTTTAGGGTTTGGGATTTAGGGCTTTAGGTGTAGATGATAATACCAGTAACAATAATCCTAATCATCATCGTAATCTTAGTCATAAAAAAACTCCTGTGGGGCTTACGGGATTTAGGGGTTCGGGTTGTCGGGTTATCGGGTTCAGGGTTTCGGGTTATAGGGGTTTTAGGGGTCTAGGTTAGGGTGCAGTGTTTCGGGATTGGTGTTATCTGTGTCTTTTTGTTTGCATTGCTTTGGTTCGTGCATGTTTGTATGAATGCATTCATACACTTACAGGCAGACATGACCAACACAGCACACGCAACATGTAGTGGTAGTGGTAGTAGGGGCAGAAGCAGCAGAACTAGTGAGGCATTCTCCGTATTTGAGTGCCTTGGACCTCCCAAGTCTCGAGCCGGTCTCCATCAAAACGACGCCTTGGAAAGCAGCTAATATAGCTGCCTGAACAACTAGACTGAGGTTTTGTGGCCAATTATACTATAAGTGTAATAGGGAACCCCCACAACAGAATGGGTAATTATTTAGGCCCCTATATTAGCCGGTTCTCAACAGATTGCAGAACAAGTTACAAGAAACAGTAGGGCCAGTGCAAGCCAAAGACTCCGGTCTCTTCCTGTTGAACTGTTGACTGTCGATTGTGGGGAAACCCCCCTAAACCCTAAACCCTAAACCCACGAGCCTACCCGGGGCAACCCTGAAACTCGACACCCCACCCCACCTCCAACCCTTACAGGGACCGGCATATCCTCTGAAGACTCTACTACTATAAGTACTCAGCGAAACCGTAGACTCAAACGCGGAGAACGCCGTGCTATTCACTGCTGCTGCGCTGTCTCTGTATGTGCCTATTGACAGTTTGATGTTGTTCGACTCAACGGGGGCTTTATCCGCGTCTTGGAGCATTTTATATACGGTTGCTCAGTATGGCGTTGTTGTCGTATTACGTGCGCACTTTGCCCACTGTTCAATGCAAAAGAATGAAACTCCAACGCAACTTAGTTGCTGAGTTCATAAGCCCCCCCAAAAGTATACACTTTCAGTTTTATAGTGGGTAATATCATCCCAAAAAGTGTGAAGTGTATCCACTCAGCTAATGTGGCAACAAGTCAAAACAGGTCGATATTGGCACGGACCTCGGCCCCTCCATCCCGAAAGCCTGAACAAGCGTAAGCACCTGATGATGAAGTATTGGTATTCCATTACAGCCCGCTACATACTACAGGGCTGTGGGCTTGCGGGGCTTCGGGGTCTAGGGTTTGGGGTTTAGGCACTCCGAAATAGCAGTACGTATTCCCCACAATTAGGGTTTATAGAGTTTGGAGACTAGGGTTTCACCGGAGTCCTCCAGCCAAAGAGTCAATGGTACAACTTTCCTGGGCTGGACCAGGGACCCAATCTGAGTTTATTGAGATTTAAGTGTTTTCGTGACTCCCTTTTTTTTCTCATGCGTTTTACCTTTTTGACGGCGCAGGGCAGGGTTTAGGGCGTAAGGCTTAAGGTTCAAAGTCTTTGTCGGAAAAAAGCTGGGAATTTTGAGGTTCGATGTATTAGCTTCTGTGGTTTGGGGTCCTTTGGGCCTAAGTGGAGCAAAGGCTTCGAAGGGTGTGGGTTTTCCCGAAACCATGACAACCTATCTTCCATAGGCTGGCAGTTTAAGATCGATTACGGAAGTTGGTGTAAAAGCTTGTTAATTACTTATAGCTGGAAAACTTGGGTTGCGGAGTACTTACTTCGCGTGGAAAGGTCCCCACTGCTGGAAGTTGGACGAGGTCTAGGAGCGTATAAGCCCTAAACGTCCTAAAGCCTAAGCGGGCTTGCTAACCTCCTAAACGCCCTCATGTTTCAGGTGACCGCACCAAGGCCCCCTGAAACCGAAACCTCCGTTCCAAGCACGAATGAGTTACCTCAACCCCTCGAACCGCAGATCCTAAAACCACACCCCTTCCAAGCCCGACAAGAACCAAGCCCTACACCCATAACCACAACTCCTGGCACAGCGGAATATTAAAGTCAAAACACCCCACACCTGGAACACCTAAATCCTAAATCCTTAAAGGCCCGGAACTCCCCAACAACCCTAAACTCCAAAACCCTTCAAACCCCCACCCTCAATCCCCGTAAACTCCCAAACTCTTAAACTGAAGTCCACCAAACCTCTAATAAAAAGCCTTCAGACCAGGTGGCAACATCTTCTCGGCTGTGCCATCGAGACGGCAGGTCGCATCCTCTGAGTCTCTCTCCAGAAGTCGGGTAGTGAGGGTTTAGGATATCGGTTTTCTTTTTTTTTTTGTGTGTTTTTGTTTTTATTGGGGTGGGTGTTGGGCTTCTTAGGGTTTGGGTTAGGGTTTAAAGGGTTTAGGGTTTAGGGTTCAGGCTGTCACCGGTTCATACCAGGGACCCCCAAGGGCCCTTTAATAGAGTCCCTATGGCCCTTAACAGTGGGTATTTGGGGTACATTAGAGGGTAGTTTTTTGGGGTTTAGGTAGTGCAGCTTCAGCGTTAAATAGCGTATTTAAGGCTCATGGTATTAAACCCCTAAACCCTAAACCCCAAACCCTAATTGGGTTGCCCGATGCAAGCCTAAACCCTAAACTACCCTAAAGGCAAGCCGTGAGCGCGAAGTCGAGATAGGCCGTCTTGATCCCTAGGTTTAGGGGGTTTAGGGTTTAGGCCGTTTTTCATGTACGGACAGCCTCACCGCAAAGCTCTTGTAGAAGTGAGCTACTACCTATAGACACCACAACTGCCACGCGCGAAGCCTTCCAAGCCGCCATGTGGAGCATCCCCGGCCCCGTCAGATGTTGGCGGATATGAAGTCCGTGTCTTAGTTGCTGAGTTCATAAGCCCCAAACCAAAGAGTATACACTTTCAGTTTTATAGTGGGTAATATTATCCCCAAAAGTGTAAAGTGTATCCACTCAGCTACTAAGATGTTTCTCGTTTGTACAATCGGTGAACTTGTGTCCATCAGAAACTTGTTAGCGTAGGACCTGAGAGTTGCAGCATGACCTCCTCTGTCGTGGACTTCACGCTCATGGCCATCCCGGAGAACACCCCCATGTTCATGCACGGGGGCCAGCTGGGGATGTCCGCGTTCAAGACCGCAATCAGCGCCACATAAGGTCTGCAAAGGTCTTTGAACCTGCTCCCGTCTTCGATATAGGATTCGTAGGGGTTTCGGGTTTCAGGGTAATTCTAGGGGTTTAGGGTTCGCCCCAACATCTTGGGCTCCTTTCAAGGCCCTGAAAGTCGCTCGGATAGCAGCTCGGTCCCTTGATGTAGGGATAAGGGCTCAAAGGGTGTTCAGGGCTCAAAAACGATTACGGGTTGAGGATTTAAGGTTACGAAGCTTGTTCTTGAGGGGTTTAGGGTTTAAGGGTTAGGGTTACCTATTCTTTCAATATGCCCAGGTTCAATGCCAAGTAGCCTCACGCACCGAAATCGAAGACCCTTCTGCCCTCAGCTGCTCTAAACTGCAAATCCCATACGGTTTAGGGTCTATAAGGTTCAGGGCTCATAGAGCAACCCTACAATTCAACCCACGATGCCAACAATCCCAATCTTGGTGCAAAAGCCCAAAATCCTGAATCCTGAACTTCAAACCCCCAAGCCCCGGGTCAAAGAACTCCTTGGCGCTTAGTAGGGAGTGGGGGAATGGATTATGGGGACTACTATTGGGGATTATATAGGGGCTACTATAGGGATCCATTCCCCCATTCCCTACAGTAAACACCATACAGTTGGAAACCGGTTAAGGCCAAACAGTGCTGGGATTCCCTATACATTACTCTGAGGCTATGGGCCAACTTTTCGGATTTTACTGTACTAAGAACTAGACAGGGAAAGGGTGTAGGTTTAGGGCTAGGGTGAAACATGCAACCCTGAACCCGAGACCTTGAAACCTCCAAGGCCGCAAACCGTGAGTTGGGCCGATACAAGCTTTCTAAGAAACATATGGGAGTTTCCGAAAATGGGGGTACCTTATTTGGGAGGCCTTATAATAAGAATCCTACTATGTAGGGTACTATATAAGGGTCCCCTATTTTCGGAACCCCCCCCCCCCACATTCTGCACATTATGTAAAGTCTATTCTGGTATTGATATGCTGGTACTAGACATGGAACCCTTCATCTAAGGGTCCGAAGGACCCAGCCATTCCGTACTTTTTTTTGAAACTTGTTATTGGCTGGGGCCCCCAAACCCTGAACCCGATAAACCCTAAACCCTGAACCTCGAACCCCAACAAAAAGCCCAAAAAAGTCCTCCTGAAAGCCTTCAAGCGCTGCCTCGCGAAGCTTGGAAGCTTGGCGGCTCGGCGAGTTTAGAGTTTAAGGTTTAAGATTTCGGTAAGGGTGGGTTTAGGGTTCAGAGTTTAAAACAGTTTAGGGTTTGGGGTGTAGGGTTTAGGGTTGTTGTGTTGCTTGGTACCGGGCATGCAGGACTTGGAGTTTGGCATGATGGTAGGGCTTAGGATTCAGGGTGTTATTGGGATGTAGGGTTTGGACTCCGGGCATTCTTTGTGTCTTAAGTCAAGGATGCCTCACTCAATCATTGGTCTTCCAAACCTTATAACCCCAAAACCTAAATCCACAAAATCCGCCAAATCACAAGACCCCTAAACCTTACACCCTTATCCCTAAACCCCGAATACCCCGAAACCCTAAACCCCAGACGAAACTCGAGAGTTCTGACTCTCCTCAAATGCGAGCCTTGAAGCCCACGACCCTGGGCTCCATAGCGTAAGCCCCAACTCGCAACCCTACTCAGGCTTTGGGGGACAGGGTTTAGACTCTATAGGGCATTGGGTTTAGGGTTCATTGTAGCTTTAGGGTTTAGGCTTCAAAGTTTACCTTGGCCTACTTTTTCAAGGAGGCTTCACGCTTTCGTGTGTAGGGGCATATAACTGGGCAGTACCCATGCAAGGAACCCACAGCAGGCATCGCAGTTCGACTCAATGAGGAACAGATTTTGCTAGCAGCGGGGCGCGCATCATCAGCATCAGCTGCACTTCCCTTTCAGACTCCTTCCCAGATCTCCCGACCACTGAACCCACAGAATTCATCGCAGCTCGACCCAATGATTGGACGGATTTAGCCAGCACCGGGCCGTACATCGTCAGCATTGGCTGGATTTCACGTAAGTGTCAGGCATATGAGAACAATGACGAACCATGCCCCTCCCAAACTCTCAGCTCTCTCCAACAGTCAAAAAAACCTTACCACATGCACCCGCGAGCCATCACCGCGGCATTTGTCGAGACCTTACCACGAGCGCCCGCGCGCCATCGTCGCGACATTTGCCAACATAGAAAATATCAGCGCAAGCATCCGCGAGCCATCACCGAATCTGCTGCGCTGGCTCTTGCGGCCTTGTCCTTGTCCACGACGCAGAGCGTCGAATCGGACACGATCACGTCGAATTCCTATTGCAAATCTGTGCACCCAAACAATTGGCGGTTTCTCACAAAGCAGCCATGCCTCCGCCAAGCTTGCGAGGTACGTGTTGCAGAAAGCTCGCATCCCCTGTTCGCTCAGGTGCCAGGTGTCGGAGAAGAATGGATGACCTCCCAGTTGCGAGGTGAGCGCCGAATGCATGCTGCGATGCTTGCCTGGTTGGCGGGCGGACTCCAGAACGTCCGCGAGCTCATCTGCTCGACGATCGGCGAACGACTGCAAGACCTCCAGGTTCGACAGGCATGCGAGGCTGGTGTATGCTTGTGACGGCACCTCGTATTTGCTGACTCGGGACATGGCCTGGTCGTCGTTCTCGCATGTGCTCTGGTACGACTAGCTCGCTCAAGGACAAAGCGAAGTCCTGGACCTGGCTAACGGCAAGTGTGGACACTCGAAGGCCGAAGGATGACAGAGCCCAAGCGCTTCATGCGAACAGTGCCGTCTTTCTCTCGCAGTTTGCTGTGCAGCCTTGCCGGTCGAACCTGGCAACGCCCTTGCGAAGTCGCTGTTTTGTCATCCGCTCCTATGATTACTGTGAACAGCGCTCACACAGCAGCTGTTGCCTTAGGCAGATGCAGGTCCGCGGTTCGCGACGGGCTTCATCTGAGCTCATGGCCGGGCCGTCGTCCTGGGCTGGGTTCTGGAAGAGCTAGATGTGCAGCCACCGACAAGACTGGCCTGGAGGTAACTGAATGGGAAGACATCGAGGATGTAGATCTTCACATCGTGCTCCTCGTATGCCTCATGTGTGCGCGGCTGTGATTTACGTAGAACAAGTCCGAGCTTCTGCAGCATGTAGTTGATCTCGTGTCGCAGGTCTTCCGTTGCGCACCAATCGGCCACACAGTCGTTGCCTGAGGCATTTGACGATCGAACACAGAAGCGGCGCCTCGGCACCAGACTGCGACCACGAGCAGGACTTTCTAAGTTTTCTGCGACAATGCAATCTCATGGTACTCCGCGCAGTTGGAGGACACTTTGACCGGCGCGGTCCTCCAGGAGCCCGCTCTCCATGAGTTCCCATAAGTGGCGACAGAAGCCGCCCCCGCAGAATCCTTTGCCCCACGCCAGACGCAGGCTTGGAGAGAAGGGACCACCCCAGCCCGGGGACGATGGCAGGGCTAGACTCCTATCCCATGATTCGAAACCTTGTAGAAACCTTACTGAACCTTGGTGGAAACTTGCTAGAAGCCCTACAGAACCCTCATAATGATGTAGGGTCCTTCGTGAGTAGAATAGTGTTGTGGAGTACATTCTGTTATACTATGTTATTCTTTCAGGGAACATTATCTCGGAACATATTCCGACACGTCTACTAGAACCCTGATGCAACCCTCAAAAACCTGCTCAAACCCTTGTAGAAACCTGATAGAACCCTACTTAGTTGCTGAGCTCAAAAGCCCCAAACAGTTTACACTTTCAGTTTTAAAGTGGGTAATATTCTCCCAAAAAGTGTAAAGTGTATCCACTCAGCTACAAAGGAACCCTAAACTCTGCTCCTTCGGAGCAGGTGCCTCGGACTCGGGAGTCATTGGCCGCGAGAACCTTCACTGCCGAGAGGGTTTTTCTATAGGGGCCTTAATAATTACAATAGGTCTCCTTTAAAGGGTATCATAACAGTTCCTTTAAGGTTTCTAGAGGGGATCTATGAAGGGGCCTTGATTAATTAGAATAGGGTTTTGGGACCCCCAAAAGAGTACTAGTAATTATCTAGGCCCCTATATCAAGTTCCCCGGGCATGAGGATACTAATGTTCCAACTTTCTGGCTACTACTGTAAGAGTCTATAGAGTCTACGGGGTGGTGTTCCAGGAGGCTATGGTGTCTGGGGTGTAGTGGTTTCGGGGTGTCGGGTTGAGGGGTTTAGGGTCTATGGGGCTCAAAGGTTTAGGGATTCAGGGTTTAGGTTTTTGATTCTTTGAGGACTCATTTGTTTCGGGACTCTACAAGCAAGTTGGGAGTTAACGGCTTTAGAGCTTGGGTTTGATGGTTTCTCGTATGTCAGCCTTCGGACTCAGGATATATCGCCTAGTCCTTAGGACGGCCGCCCACTACCCACCCTGAAGGTCCCAAGGACACAATACTTCGGTACATGGATTTAGGATAGTGGCAGGTTCCTCATTATAGTAGTCATAGTTACCTATGTTATCCCTCAGTACATGACTACCGGCTTGGACCTGAAAGGTAGTAAGGTGCAACAAATCGCCTGCAGCACACGCAGTTCGCGGTGCGGAAGTCATTACCAGGATCAGCTGGGTGAACATGCTCCTGAAAACGCTACGGGACTGCCAATGCCGCTGGCCTTCACAACCGCCGCTCTTCTCCTCGCCCTTCCCGTTGCGGTTTCTGGGCTTCTCTGCTTGTTGTATCTTAGGGCACCGAAAAAGCACATAAGCAAAAATGAGGAAGGGGATATCCCGTATAAACCCCCTTACAATGAAGCCTAATAAGGTAGGGATATCCCCATAAAAAGCTTATGCTTATGTGCTTTTTGGGTCCCTAATATCGGTCCACTTCTTTTTCCGTCGCGGACAGCGGTTGGGTTGAGCTGGGCACACCCAGAGCGATGCATCCTCGGGAAAGCTGATTACCTGTACCCCAAAAGTATGTAGAACAATGGCCTGTTATAGGTTTTGGGCCATTATTTTACCTACTTTGGGGGTCTAGGTAGGGTTCCAGGCTTGGGGTTTCAGCTTTGATGTTTCAGACACCTTAACCCCGAATAACCTACCTTCTTAAATTTCAGGACCTATGTAGGGAAATCAGAAAAAGGAGCCCTAAAAAGGTAGGACTCAGGGTTATGAGGGTTTGGTGATTGCTCGGATGCCCTTCCTCGACAAACCAGTGGGAACCGTCCAGAAACAAGGCCTACAGAAACTCATGGAGCCCCAAAACCCCTAAAACTCATGGAGCCCCAAAAGCCCTAAACCTCCAGATTCTTGAAACCCGTGTCCTTCGATCTCGCAAGAAAGCCCTTATGTCAGAAACAACACCGAAAACAGAGTCTTGTCGTCTTGCTAGAACCCTTGAACCTGTCCCTGACTGTGGCGGCATCTATCCTGCTTTCGGGTTTTTGGAAAATGAACTGTGAATTGCCCTGCGAGTTGCTAAGTCTCCGGTGTCCCCTCTACACCTCAACCTGCCCGGACCATCCGCATCCCGCGCCCTGGCGGTAGCGAAGGAAGGTGCTCACCCACAGCCGTCCTCGCAGAAGTGGCGTCTGCAGAAAACCCTCGTCCCTAAATTTAATTTGGTCTCTCCGAAACCAACACCCCTCAACCCTAAGCCCTCTGAAGCGGCTTTAAGGTATAAATTAAAATCATGTAATCACCCTATCAGTCCAGGCTGTCCATACGAGACATATATTGCAAGCTTTCACGGGCTTTCGTTTCGGTACCTTGGGAGGGCCCTAGGTCCCAGAAAGTACTGCGATCCTTGGGATCTAAGGCTTTTCTAGGGCCCCAAGAAAGAAAGCTCATAAGCAAAAATAAGGAGAGGGATATCCCATATAAACCCCCTTATAATGAAGCCGAAAAAGGTAGGGATATCCCTCTAAAATGCTTGTGCTTATGTGCTTTTTGGGTCCCTAATTTTCGGATGTTGCTTTTGAGCGGTGCTCCAATAATAAACCCGTTACTAAAATCTGCATCTGAATCATACTCGCCAGAGAATGCCATGTGTTAGAAGCCCGAGGTGGTAAGTAATATAGGGGCCTCAATAATTAGAATGGGGTTTGGGGGGATATTATACTATAATTATAATAAAGAACCCCCACCATAGTATAGGTAATTACCAAGGCCTCTATATTAATACGACACGCCCCGAAAATCCCACCGCTTGGGCTGCCGGAAAGTTGCATCTCTGCCTCAGCTCTGCCAGCCGACAGGTGCTGGGGTGGTTACCCAGACTTTCCAATATCCCGTAAATTTAAGGAATATACGCTAAATCATAGTAGGATCAAATTATGATTCTGGGTCTATTCCTTAAATGAGGAAGCTCCGGTTACCATGACATCCAGAGCATGGACCCAACGCCGAAGGGCGCCGAGAGGCCGCTCGAGACGACCCGCCCGATATCGGAAACACTGATGTGGAATGCTCTGCCGCTACCATAAGGGTAGTTGTCAAATTATGGCCCCTTTTTGGGTACCCTAAATATTAGGTGCCGTATTACAATAAGGACCCAAAAAGGGACCAATTTTTTTTGACAACCATGCATAAAGGTGCGACTGAGGTGGAGGGCACTGTGGGCTCCAAAACGAGGCGATTCGTCGACGTGCAGTATGTGCCAGTCGTCGTGGCCTTCCCGCAGAAAAGGAAATACCATAATATACTATAATATACCATAAAAAACTAGAATAGATTATAATATACTATACTAAACTATAATAAGGTACTATAAAAAAACTGTAATGCGAAAGATTCGGCCTCGACTGCGGCCCTTCTTCCGTCCCGTCCTGGGCCTCGGGAGGTGTCCCGACTCAGGGGAATCTTCGAATCCCCGAATATTCGAATCCCCGCCGTCATCGTGCTTCAGGTTTAGGGTTTAGGGGTTTAGGGGTTTAGGGTTTAGGGTTTAGGGGTTAGGGGTTAGGGGTTTAGGGGTTTAGGGTTTAGGGTGAGGGTGCGGCAACCTGAAACCCCAAAGCCCCGAGAGGCCCGACACCTTGCAGCGCGAAGACCAAAAGCCCCAAAAACCCCGAGGCCCCCCAAACCCCACAATAATCAAGGAATATACCTTACATCATATTAGGGATCCTACTTATTTTAAGGTATATTCCTTAAGTACAAGCTCTGGAAAACCCTATAAAACCTGTATTCGACTAATATAGAGCCTTTTAAGACAGGGGATCATGGGTCGTTATGAACTCAAAATAAAAAAACCCCGAAACCCAAACCCCCAAACCCTGAACCCCTAAACCCTAAACACCTAAACCCGAACCAAACCCTAAACTCCAAAACCTGAACCCACCTCCCGGGCCTCTTCTCGTAGTCTGGCGGCAGAATGGTCTGCACAAAGCCATCGGACCTCGCTGCTGCTAAACTTAGTTACTGAGTTCATAAGCCCCAAAAAGTGTACACTTTCAGTTTTATAATGGGCAATATTATCCCAAAAAGTGTAAAGTGTATCCACTCAGCCACTAAGTAAAGGCACAAAGCTAGAGGAGGGTTTGGGTTTTAGGCTTTGGCGGGGTATATAGACTACTCCCGGAGTGCAGGGCTCAGGGTGGCCTCGAGATCGAGTCTTACGGGGCTGTTTCAAGTTGTATCAAGGCCCTATAAGGTTTCGTAAGGGTTCCATGTTGGTTCGATAAGGCGGGCCTTTGATGTAGGATAAGGGTTATGACCTGCTTGTCCAGTTCCTAGCAGGGAACTCAGGGTGAACGCTTACATATTACATGAGGTGTGCTACGAGCTTGTACAGAACGGCACCAAGGTTTGGAAGCGCAACCTTAGCCTGGCCAGTTTACTTGGGCTGTTGCAGAATCTTATATGGGAGTTTCCGAAAATTGGGGGTACCTTAGTTTGGGGTCCTTATAATAAGGATCCTACTATTTGGGGTACCATACTAGGGCCCCCTATTTTCGGAAAGTCGCATATAGGTGTGCATGCACTCTAGCCGGAACCAGACCTGAACTGTTGACCTCTACCCAGACCCTGGGAGGATCCAAAAAGTATATCTCTTAATGGGGATTCCTATAAAGTACCCTTTGTAGTATAGGGCCGCAAATTAGGGGATCTACTTTCTGGATCCTCCCCAGGGTCTGGGTAACCCTAAATCCTAGACCCAAGTGCAACCCATAGCCCGACACCTGCCCCGAGCCGCTGCCCCATTCCCGACACCCTAGACCCCTCAGACCAAGTGCCTAAAACCCTCGCAATGCGTTTCTTAGATCCCTTGTAGAATCATTCTAAATTCCTTAGTTGAGTTTAGAAGCCCCCCAAAAGTATACACTTTCAGTTTTATAGTGGGTAATATTATCCCAAAAAGTGTAAAATGTATCCACTCAGCTACTAAGATTCTACAGAGCCCGTAGAATAGACCACCCACGAAACTGCCCGTAGATCCGGATAACAACTTCGAGCATCGCAGAAGCCTGGACATCCGCCGACGCTGGTCTATCGAATGCCGACGCTCGTCTATCGAATGGCCTGGGTGTCTAGTCCTAATGCACCATGTACCTATGCAGTATATACTTAAGCCTTAATAGTCTATAGTGGCAGTGCAAGGCCTAAATATGTACTTTGTATAATTCTTCATATTATATTTATCCAACTATTTGGTGTCGTAGGACCAGGGTTTCTCAATCAGGTTCCTCCATTGCAGAGCTTCGTTTAACGTGTTGCGAGGGTGTGTACGTATTTTATCAGGTGTTCTAGAACAAATCGTTCAAGCACCCTAAACTCTAAACCCTAAATCCTAAAACCCTAAACTCTGAACCCTAAATCCTAAAACCCTAAACTCTGAACCCTAACACCCTATAGCCCTAAAACCCTAACCTCTACACCCTAACACCTTATAACCCTATAACCCTAAAGCCCTAAAACTCGAAACGGAGTTGCAGCTTCAGGAGATCAAGGCTTGGGCTTGGAATTTCGAGTTCACGGTTTAGCGGCTTCAGCCTGAATGGGATCGAGGACTGAGGGTTTGGGGCTGAGAAATCTAGGGAATCTTTTGGGTTTAGGGGTTTAGGGGAACCTAGGGTTCAGGGTTTGGGGTTGTTTGGTTTTAGGGTGCGGGCTTTCGGATGCCAAGCTTGGTTGGTCATGTTTCCGGGCTAGTTTTGTGGCTGGGAGTCTCAAATACGACACCTGGGGTTGATCTGCTTTCATATGGGAGTTTCGAAACTCCCATATGTAGGGCTGGGGACTGCACCCTAAACCTAAAGTCCCTGAACCTTCAACCCTCAACCCTAATGTAGGAACCTGATTAAGAAACCTTAGGCCTTTATTAGGGTGCCTTATATGAATTCTATTTTGGGGGTTATAGGTCCAGGGTTTCTTAATCAGGTCCCTACATTACCCCAAACCGGGGCATCCCCAAGGCTTCTCCAAGGCGAGGAGCAGCCCTTACTGCTTACTTACTGCAGGGCTCCTAGGACTATTTTGGCGTCTGTCAGAATGTCAGAAAATCCCCCCCCCCCCCAATTCCTGCAAGTCCCAAGACGCGCAGCTGGAAAGCTGTACGAAAACAGCTCATAGAACAACCTTGTACCCGAATCCGAAACCCCTAAACCGGAAGCCCTAACCTGAAAACATCTATTAACCGTCACCGCTAAACTCTGAGCCCTAAATCCAAAGCAAACTCTAAACCCGAACCCTATGCCCCGACATAGCCCCAAGGTACGCCCCCAAGGTACGGACGTTTCATTCGAGAGCCGACGATTCCCTTCGGAGCGGCTAAAAGCTTTGGGGAGGTAACTGTAAGGGGTTTAGGGGTTGCCCGTTGATGTTGGGGGCCCAGGGTATAATACTAAACCCTCTACACCCTCACCATGAGAGACTCGCAAACCCGAGTTTCGAAGGTTGTTGGGCAAGCCTGCAGCTTTAATCTTAAGCTTGCCCGAATACTACAATAACCTACAGTAAACCCTTCTATCCGAAACCCAAGTCCTGTGGCACTTTTGGCGGTTGCGGCTGATGCCCTACAACATCTAAAAGCTGTAGAGCTTCTGCGTGTACACTCTGGTGACTTCGGGTTCCTTTTGTTGCGGTCATTCTCAAGGCTTCTGGGTTGTGAATGCTTTTGCTGTCCTTGGCGGTTGTCGCCATTGGTTGAAGGCACCCTCTTTTAGGGCGCATTGGCAGGCGCGATGTTGATGGTCTGAGCGTTGAAAACTTGAGACAATCGGCTTGCAAGCGATCATACCAATCATACCGTTTCCCTAAACCCGAAACCCTTAAACTGTGCGGTTGGAAGATCATGGAACCCTATGGGCAATTGTGCTGGGTGAGTCTTTCCGGGATATGCCACAGCCCACACCGTGAATTCTCAACCCTAAAACCAGGGAGTGGTTACGGTATCCTGGCGCCGGGCCGATAGTTCGACCCACTAGTTGATCATGCTGCAGCACATAGGCCCCCCATCCTCTTCCGAACAGGCTCCTAACACAACTGAGCCCAAGAGCCTGTAAGATGATACAGATGTAGCTCGAAACTCTCGGCCTGGCCCGTTGATGTAGCTCAACTAGGTTTCCCAGTAGCCCCGTAATGAGGGTGCCCTTGGACGTTTTGGTTTTAATAGGGGAACCCCAAAAGAAAAAGGGCAAAAGGGTTAAGACTGGGGAACCCAGTCAAATATATCCTTGCAACACCGTCGTACGACTCACAAAAGATCGTTGCATTGGAGCTTGGTGGAAACGGGATTTAGGGTTTCGGGCTTTAGGGTTTTAGGGCTTTAGGGTTTTAGGGTATAGGATGTCAAGGTCTACTTAACTCCAGGGTTCAAGACTCGTGCACGCTCATGACCAGGGTCCTTGCCCAAAGATCCCTTTGCAACACAGAGTTGTCGCTCCGAGGCCCTCATGCACCAAGGCCAAGCGCAAGGTAATAAAAAATAGGGACCGTTCTATTTAGAACAGCGGTTTGGGGCATATTGTACTACAATATAACAATTTAAGGAAACCCAAAATAGTGAGGTAGCTATTTAGGCCACAAAAAATAAACCCCAAAATCCGGGGAGGCAAATCCTAAGGCCTTAAGGCTCAAACACACAGGGGCCTCAATAATTGGAAGAGCGTGTTCGGGTGCACCATACTATAATTCTATAGGGACTATATGGGGATACACCTTAAACCCTAAGCCTAGACCCTACCTTGACCCCAAACAACCTACCTTTTAAGGATTCATATAAGGAAATCATAATAAGGAACCCTAAAAATGTAGGTTCCTTAGGGTCCAGGTAAACCCTTTAATTTTTTTCGCGACCGTGTGTGCGATGTGCCAAAGCAGCTAGGCCTCGATGGAGGCGCTGGAGTGGCTGTGGACCTGGTTCGGGCTTGGGGGTTTGGGGCTTAGGGTTTAGGGGTTTAGGGTTTATATAAGGGGTTTAGGGTTTAGGCTTGGGGTTTGGGGTTCGGTTTCTTGGCTTGGCGGTTGAAGGTGCAGAATTTAGGGCCGTTAGGGTTTCATCAGAGGTGACTCCTTCAAGTTGTCTTGTGTGTGGTGTTAATTTGGGCTTTGGGGCTTCATTCTGGTCAAGTTTCCATGGGATTTCAGAGAATTAAGTAAGGCGTTGCGGCAGTAGGTTGCCGCGCTCGCCCGTGAATGGGTCTCCAAAACATGCACATAATCCATAAACATGGGGCCCTCACACCCTAGTGTGAAGAGCTACCCATGGGGAAAGCAGGCCGTAATGACAAGATATGCACAGTGGTGCAAGAGCCGCAGCAAGAAGACCCATCGGCCACATGGTACAGGGTTCTTGTTAAAGGATTTACTTGAAGTCACCATAATAAGGAAACCGTTATATTTACAATAAATCCCTATTATGGTACCTTAAATTCAGTTCCTCAAAAAGAACTCAGACCAGATACATGACCGTGAGACACAGGTACGAATCCGGACGCGGACACAGGCTTAGAGCGCAGGTCAGCATGTTTAACCTTGTATATGTCAGACCAATTTGGTCTGAAAAGTACAAACGGGTACGGTATGGTACGGTAGGGTAATGGCATGGTGTGGTATGGTAGCTGTAACGTGGTATGGTATTGTGACAACGTCAGCAGATGCATTCATGCATGCCTGCTGCATGTATGTGTGGACCTATATACTCGGCACCCAGCCCTGGTCGTTTACTCTCTTCCTTCTGTCAGAGTCTTTTCCGACGGGCGGTTCTGCAACCAGAAGGGTGTCTTCGTGCCTAAACCCCATACCCTGGCTCAGCAATCTTATCCGGCTTAATAAAGGTGCCCTAAAAATTAGAAAAAGGGTTTTGGTGTGCAGTATACTCAGAACCCTCCACAAAATACTAGCATTAGTAAGTAGTTACTTAACCAGGCCTCATTTTCGATACTTATCATGATCTTGTTACCGCCTTCGAGGCTCATGCCCTCGCGGAGCGAAACATTGTATTTAGGCTGCGCGTGGATGCCAAGAGGTGATGCAGTATCCTAGGAATAAAATGGGTTCTCTCTTGGTATTGGGTAACTTTAAACGGAACCTAAGACGACGGTTGGCCACGTTCCGTTCGACCCAACCAGCAAACATTGAACCCCTCAAGTCCAGAATAATGCATTCTAAATTTCAGGGTGGTTGGCAGACTTCCTGGAAGGCGCCTTCGAGAATTCGTTGGAGCCCGTTATACACTGAAAGCCCGAATATGAACCTTACCTCATATGTTATAGGGTTCTGAGGTATTTCGATGTGCCTAGTCTTGGAAGGTCTGCCTCCGTCATGAAACCATTGCATCATGTGGTTTTTCTGGTGGGTTCTTAATAACTCCAAACACCTCGACCCCCAAAGCAAGATCAACATTCATCTGCTGCTAGCCGAGGCACTGGGGCTGGTGACGGTCGCAGCCTTCAAGTGATTATCAATTGGGGCTTAGGGTTTAGGGTTCAGGTTCAGTTTCCCAGGTGAAACGAAGGTGGAACCATCGCAATATTTGCAAAATATAACAACGAAAAAATCATAGTAACAACAATATATACAGCGTAATGACTATTAGGACAATCATAACAATGGCAATAGCAATGAGACTAATACTAATCGTAATAATAATACCAATATTGATTTTTTAGCAACAACAATGACAACAAGAATGAGAACACTGCTAATGACAATGATATAATTTAAATAATGATAATGATAAAAGATAAAGGTAACAACACTAAAGCAATAATACCAACAATAATCTGATGACTAAGAAGAATAAAACAATAACAATAGCAACCATAGCAATCGTAGCATGGCTCTTTCTTGAGGCTTAGTGCTCAGAGCTGGGGTGGAAGGCTTTTGTGGTTCGGGGCACAGCGTTTCAATTTCATGACACTTCGAAGGGGGGGTTTAAGGTTTGGGGTTTTATGGTTTAGTGCTTTAGGGCTTCGGGCGTGAAGGTTTTGCGTTTAGAGGGTCTTGCCGAACCATTGCCGGGCTGAAATTGGGGAGCTGAGCTGTTTGACGCGACCTTGGCCGTCTGGGGCTTTTTGTTCAGGGATGCTGGGACTTAGCCTACGGCTAAGTTGCAAAGTGAGCCCCCTTCCCTCAAAAGGAAGATTTTAGGGACCGTAAAACTGAGGCCCGTAGAAAACAGGGCGCCTAGCATAAACCTTGAACAGTATGGTCTGTAACACAAGAAACACTGAGGTAGCACTGTTTTTGCAGACACCCCATCTAAAACCTTGTCAAAGACTCTTCGACAAAGAACCCACCAGCAAATCCCTAAACAGCCTGTTCAAACTCGGAACTTCATGACTAGAACCCTACTGTCATCAGTGTCACCGAAAACCGTCTTAAAACTTGAAGAAAAACTACAAGACACTTTAGACCTGCTACAACAGAAAGCCTAATTACGGCGCAGACCCCAACAACATCTGTATCATATACATATATACAAACACATATACATAACCTCTAGAGCCGTCAACGAAGCCTACAAGAAGCCCGAGCACCCAACATTCCTAAAACCCCGAACCCCTACTAAACCCCATGGCATGGGACTAGACTAAGAATCCTGCTAATTGGAAAGATTGCCACCTCATAACTCTGTAAAGACAGTATCAAACCCCAATCACACCCCCCGAAAGCCTAAACCCCAAACCCTAAACCCGAAACCCTAAACCCCACTGTCTACTGTAACCCTAATTAAACTCTAAACCCCGTCTTCAAGCCTAAAGCCTCAACCCCAACTGTAACCCGAAACCTAAGCCCCTACTGTAACCCTAACCCCAACGCCCCCAACCCTTACTACAACTCTGACCCAAAATCCTAATATTCGACTACACCCCTAAACCCTGAGCCCCGTAACTTTTTCCTTATAATCTCATAAATTACGTATATAGATAAAGATATATGCTGAGATATATGTGTATATATACACATATTCTTTTATTATATTCTACGTATATTTATATATATATATATATACTTATAGTATGTATAACTCAAATACGTCAATATAATTGTATGCATGTTGTCTGTATTCATCCCTGGAGATCTGGGAATCTCCCAGCGTGCGGCCTCGGCAGCCGGGAACTGGAAGCCGGAGTCGGACTCAGGGACCTCCCGGGCGCTTGGCGAATCCTTCAGAGTTCCCTTAATTAAAATTTAAAGGTTCCTTTAAGGGTTCCTTTTGTTCCTTTAATTAAGATTTAAAGGTTCCTCTAAGGGTTCCTTTAATGGTTCCTTCAGCGACTCTTTTAAGAGTTCCTTTACGGGTTCCCTTGAAGGGTTCCCTTAAAGATGCCACAAAAGGTTCCGATAGGTTCCTTTAATGGTGCCTTTAAAGGTTCCTTCAAAAGGAACCCCTCGAAGGACCTCTCAGGGGGTTTGGCTTTGCATTCCCTTTTGAAAGAGTAGGGTTTGGGCTTTAGGGGGTAGCTATTGGGTTTACTGTGCGAAATTTAGTCTGCAATCCGATTGGCCCTAACAGGCCTGACATTCTAAGACTTAGTAGTGTGGGATGAGGGTTCTCCTGAGCTTGGGGGTAAACCTTATCCCCTGGACTGTGACAAGGCTTGAGCTTTGAGTTCACTTGTTCTGAGCCGGTTGCTAGTCCATGGTTGCGATCGTGTTTCAAATCAAAGTCTATTCCTCCTTGGGTTTAGGTGCCCATAAACATGCAATACTTTTCCTAACTATGACAAAGTCTGAAACACTATACCCTAAACGCTCTTGCAACACGACCTCTCAAAGAATCCCTTCTGGCTTCCCTTAGGGCTCCAGTACCCCAGTAACCTATTGTTTAGGCAACTGGAGCCCTTGCGTTTCTACAACGGTTACTCTAAGGGTTTGCGGATTTTGGGCCTGAACACATAGAATTTAGGCTTTTTGGTACATCGTACTCTCCTTGATGCGCTTACTGATTCTTCTGACCTCTACACTAAGTTATGGACCTTATAAACTACGGCTTGGATCTCACGCTCGCGGGGTTAAGAGCCTCATTACGATGTTGGCGTTGCGATTTGGGAGTTTCCGAAAATTAGGGGTACCTTATTTGGGGGTTCGAATAATAGGGATCCTACTATTTAGGGTACTATACCAGGGTCCCCAATTTTCGGAAAGCTTCAAGGCTTTCAGGATTAAGTTTAGCGGCTTCAGGGACCCTAAACATCACAAGACCTCCTCTACCCCAACCACGACATCCTGCACCACCCTGCCATTGCAAGGGCTTCAAGACTTAGTTGCTGAGTTCATAAGCCCCACAAAGTATACACTTTCAGTTTTATAGTGGGTAATACTATCCCAAAACGTGTAAAGTGTATCCACTCAGCTAGATGCAGTAATCCTCACACTCTCACCTAGACCCCCCAAAGCAGGTAAAATAATTGCCCAAAACCTATGAAAGGCTATTATTCTACATACTTTTGGGGTACAGGCAACCCCTAAAATGCAATTCATGGGGTTTCCCGTAGTCTGATTGCTGTAAGATGAGACTGTGGAGGTCCTTGAAACTCAGAGACTCAAAACCCTGCAAAGCCAGGGATAAACTCTTAGCCCGACAAAAAGCGCGTACCCCCCCCCCTGCAAACAACAACCCTTCAAAGCCAGATAGAAAACCCACATGGGTGGTTGTCAAAATCAGGGTCCCTTTTGGGGTACCTTGAAGAGTAGGTGCCGTATTATGTTAGGGACCCAAAAAGGGACCACAATTTCGACAACCACCCACATAGAATCCCTGTAAACTCCTAAACACAATATAATATACAACTTCAGCTACTATTTAGGGCCTGGGGGCATGTTACATTTCCCCTAAGTGGGTTTAATAAGAGGACCTTATTTCAGAACATTTTTCACAAGCTCTATCCCAGAGCCGATTCAACCTCGTAGGAGGCGAGGTGGCTGCCAGACGAAGCGTAGAAGCCTTGGTCGGAGATGCCGCCCCGGGGGGGGGGCCTTTAAATCGGGTACTCATGGGTACTGTAATCAGGGCATACTTTAGTTCAGGGTACGACAACCACCACAAGTCTTCCGACCTTGAGCAGAATCTTGGCCTTGGCGTTTAGGGTTTAGGGTGCGCCTGTCTTTCACCCTACCTGTGGTTAGTAGGGAATGGAAGAATGGTAGTAATAGTAATTAGAATTGTACCCCATTCCTCCATTCCCTACAAACCAAAGGTAGGTAACAGGGCTTTATAAACCTGGCAGCGGCATGGTTCCTGGAGCAGCCAGAGATGACGTGTCGGATTCAGAGGGTTTAGCAACTCCCAAAGGGCCCTAGGTACTGCTGTGGGGGATACTTCCCCAAATCATAATAGTAATTCCTGAAAAGAAACCCTGCGTTCTACTATACAGGTACTTTCTTAGTTGCTGAGCTCATAAGCCCCAGAAAGTGTACACTTTTAGTTTTATAGTGGGTAATATTATCCCCAAAAGTGTAAAGTGTATCCACTCAGCTACTAAGCTTTGGACCCTTTGGGACTCTGAACGAACACTCAGCGGCAATTTCGCCTTCGGGTTCAGAGTTTGGGGCTTGCGGTTTTCAAAGTTTTTAGGGTTCAGAGTTCAGGGCCTGGGTTTAGGGCTCAGGGTGTGTTTTAGTTCAGGACTTTGGAGTTGGAAGTAGTGTTTTTAGGGGTTTAGGCTCAAGTTTAGGGGTGTAGGGTTTAGGGACATGTCTTTTGTAGGTTTGACAGGCCTTTGGTGAGCTCTACCTTAACCCCCAATAACCTACATTTTTTAGGACCTATATAAAGAAATCATATTAGGGAACCCTAAAAAGGTAGGTTATTTGGGGTCCAGGTAAACCCCATGGGCCTCGAGACCATGTCGCGCTGGGAAAAGCCCTCCGCCGGGATTCAGATGAGCTGGGCTCCCGACGGAATCAACGGTCCTCGTGTTGATACGTATCGCGTACAGCATTTAGGGTCTTAGTTGCTGAGTTCATAAGCCCCCAAAAGTATACATTTTCAGTTTTATAGTGGGTAATATTATCCCAAAAAGTGTAAAGTGTATCCACTCAGCTACTAAGGGGTTGACATTTAAGGACGGAGGATTTGGGTTTACAGAGCTGAGGGTTTAGGGAATAGTGAAGGCTCATGGGCTAGGTTTCAGGGTGCAGGCTTTAGGTTGCTTTCACTTCTTCCTTTAAGGTTTCTGAGGCCTAAGAAAGTACTCCTAAAAAATCGGGTTCTGTTTCAAGACAAACGGGAGTTTGTCTTCTTTGGCTCCTCACCTTAGAGGATGCCGTAAATTCGCGCCGCCCATTTTCTGAAAGTTCCTAATGCCATGAGGCAATTGCCAAATGGGAGCAGTAGCTTCGCACAGGTTTGAGGAGGAGAATCTGAGCTGAGGTCGAGCTTTGAGGGGAAAGTTTAAGGAACAATTCTAAAACGATAGTTGGTTAGGTCAGGTCCTCTTAATAATAGGGTAAGGTATAAGCTCGAACTCAGAATGCACGTGATTCGGCGACATGTGGCCAGGCATCTGCTTCGATGCACAAGCTGGCTCCACCGCATCGTAGCAAAGCTGGAACTGCATGCAAGGACGGCAGTGATGTTGGGCCGTGTGCAGATACATGTATTCGGCTTTCTTGCACTGCGGCGCCATGGAATCAGCTCTCGATTGCCGCAGAGCTACACATGGAGCGCTCGGCAAGGGGTAGGCTGCAGCGGTGCAGTGCCGGCCGTTGTAAACGTCAGCAGCTTTAAACTGTCACAGGATCCGCAAGAGAATGAAATGTGTTGAAGCATCACCAACAGTTTCTCAGTTTTGTCGGTCAAGGTTTTTTGAGTAATACGCTTCAGCTTTTTGGAGTTTTGGACACTGCACAGGCTTAGGGCCTGGAAGGACCAAGGATGTATTGAACTTTCGAACCCATAAATAATAGCCTGAGCCCTAGTTAATCCAGCAGCCATGGGCCTTCAAACATCAAGTAGCAAACGAACCCCTGAATTGGGGAACCCTGCTTGGTGACGAACGGTTTCGGCGTTCTTTACCGCCAAGTTCCAAAAAAGTACCCGCATATGCCAGCGATTTCAAAATCGCTTAACTAAGCGGTACATATCCTGAAGAAGGAGCTTTCATGATTTCCATGCAAAGCTTCTGGGTAATACCCCATTCCCTCATGGCCCCTATGATCTGGTTATGTATTCATGGAAAATACCCCCCCCCCCCCCAAAAACAATCGTGAAATTCCCAAACCCCGTAACTCTAAAAATTATTTTTTTTGAAAAAACAGTATGACCCTTTATGAAATGAAAAAACAGTAAAACGACAGAAGCCGAGAAAGGCTGTACGAAG